>CM043118.1:61085470-61506620 GCA_023701765.1 Hylyphantes graminicola | reverse complement strand
TTTTAGTTTTGGCTAAAGTTCCATAAATTTTAAAATTTGTTTTATATTAAATAAATCTTGTAGAATTACATATAAAAAATTATACTTATATATTGAGTAGTTCAAAAATTACATGAAAGATCAAACTATGCTTTGTAGTACCTTCTTTGCACATTTTTAAGACTCCTATGACCCCTTAATCATCGTACAAAATATATTGTTATAGTCCTTAGTGTGAAACTTGTTGTAAGAGTTCAGAAAATCCACTCTCACACACAAAAAACAAATCGCAACAATTAGCATAAAAAATAGCAGAACTTCCAGGAAGATCAAAGGGTACAAGGCTTTCTTTATATACGACCCAGAAGTTGAAGATTTCTCTTTAAACTAATGTTAATGTTTAAAAAAATGAGTAATTTGTCTGCTTGCTCACTACCCATGTGTATTACAGAAGCTATTATAATAGTCCGGCTGCAAGTGGGACCAATTGTGCCTTTTGAGAAACATTTATGAAACTTTCAGGGTTTGTACACTAGAACAAGACGATCATTTTTTGATATGGACGTCGGCTGGGTTCCGACCCGTTTGGCCGCCATCTTGAAAAATGGCGGAAAATCTATTTTTGATCATAACTCCTGAACCGCTTGTCCAAATATAATGAAATTTGGTTTAAAATGATCGCAATTGTTTTCTAAATCTTTTATGTAATATGTTTTATGGGGTTTTATCCAGCCGTTAATCCGCTACGTGGCTTTATTTTAGAAAATCATGTAATATTTAACGCGTTTACTTATTTATCTGGACACACTTAAAACTTCGCTAATAACATGTATTTGCAAAGTTGTTTGTCTTTTTATTGTTTAAAAAACAGTTTTTGTTTGATGCAATTCGGAGCAGTACTTCTTTAGATACGCTATATGTAATACGACTTCTGATCGATAAGTGTGGCGTCATATGATCGCAAAATACGTTGATGCTGTAAAAAATATACTGCCAACAAGTACAAGCGTAATCACACTGACTAACCCATAGATTACGACTTTTTGTCAGTACAATTAACACTATATTTCCAAATAAAAACGTTAGCTGAAAAATTTTAAGTTTACTTCTAGTGTAACTTAATTAATCCTTCAGATTAATAAATTGTTCAGAAATATGTCCTTCATTTGCCTTATATTTTGTTTTTATTCAAATAAATGTACCAGAATGATCAGTTTTGCCCGGTAATATTTTCTTACAAATCATCGTTAGTTGTTTAACAAAAATTCTTAGTTTCTTAATATGAAATTATAGTTTTTGCAGTCACAGGAGCAGGGTTCGGTGCATTTTAGTCCTAGGCGTTTGCATTTACACCGCCCTTTGCAGGTTTTTTGCAGCCACATTTAAGGAGTTGCTCTTGACATTTCTTTGAAACGTCAGAGGTAGAGTTCTCCACAGTGGCCGAAAGCCCCCCCCCCCCCCTTCCATCATTTCTGGTCCAACCACATTGCAATTGTTCTGGTATTGCTGGCCATAGAGTTAGGAAGGAGGTGTTTCATCGGGGTAACTATTCCACACGTTCCAAGCATTCTTCTTTCCCCGCCTAACAAATGCCGAAGTCGTATCACAGCCTGTGAAAGCGTGGAATCCTAGCAGAGCATGCGATTTCACAGGCCAGGAGTAGCACTTATTGTATGGGCTGTGGTATGTATCGGAAATCGTTGCCTTTTCCAAAATCTACCTTAAATTCTTGTATGCTTTTTGCTTAAACCAACTAGATTGATAGCACCACCAGGTCTGTATCTACCGTTCTGATCAATATTTTTCGTTTTCTAGTGTTTAAAGCATAACAAACATGAAGCATAGTTCTGGTATCAGCGTCTTCAACTTCATGTGTGCAAAGAGATAGAAAAATCAATTCACGAGCAGAAAAACAGACAACTGATTCACCGTTAGTAATTTTTAACTAATTTCTACTACGATATTCAAGTTAGCTAGCCTGAATTAGAAAATGAAACTGCTCAATCTTGTTTTATTATTTACGTATGCAAGTGTTATACGTTTTACAGTGAAGTTTCCAGATACGAACTGTTTTGCAACTTCAGGAAGTCTTGAAGGCAATTTTGCTAAATATGCTAAGCTTATGGAAATTCAGCGGGTATATAATGTGTGTGTGGTCGAACGCGAAAAACCATGGGACAAGCTCTGTCAGCGCTTGCACGTACAAAGCGTAGTTGGACTCTCTTAAAGATTGCACAAATAGCAATATGGTGAGTTCTAGTGTCATTGTCGTTGCCCAGTATTTATTGCGGGTATTTCGCAGCCATGGCAGTGCACCACAAAGCAAAGTCCAATGGCTCTTGATCATCGGTTGCCTCGATGTATGAGCAGTATGCACGGTTTTGCAAAACATACAAAGCAGCTAAGGAGACCTGATGGGCATGTCGCGTGCATGACAGATGCGAAACCTCTAGATATGATTCAGCTGTCCCGTGGTAATACCTGCCTCAACTTGCATTTGAATCCAACCACTACCGCATAACCAATCACCAGCCACTTTGAAACTAGCCATTTCAATGTGCAAAACCTGTGCAAACCTGGAAGAATCACGAAATTCTCTTTACTATTACCTTGTGGCCACGTCCACTGTATTTGTTTAGCAATGGCATACAGGGGTTGATCAAGAGTCAAAACTGGCACTTGCCCAGGATTTACGTGGGGTAAGGGTTAAGGGCGACATTGATGCAGCGTTGGACATTGGGACATATTTAACGTGCATTGGTCTATTTAACTGCACCTCTGCACGGTCGTTATGACAGACAGAATTTTTTTTTACTCCACGGGCCTTTTATAGTTCGATAGTTATTTTGGCGATGCTGGCGATTTTGGCGATGCCTGAACCCGAACCTGGGACCTTACACATGCAAAAGCTTTTAAACGACGACTCGCCAGCACCCAACACTTCAAGAGAAAAAATATCTTTTACATGAAAACTAAAAAACCAGAGACAAATTTTAAAACTACATTATATTCTACATTTTTTTAATTGAAAAAATTTAACTATATGACAAACAAACCTTTAAAAAACAAACTTAAAATTAATTCAATACTGTTTGATGCCTCTATGGCAAAAAGGGGTCCCTGACCAGGCTCGGCATTGGATAACCAATTACAATGCGGGAGTTTACTGGGCTACAATTCCCTTCTTGATTTCCGATGGCTTAGTATGCAGGCAGTCGTTTTTTTTTTTTTTAATTTACGCGTCATTTTTATTAAGATAAATTGTAAAATATTTACTTAGCATTGTATTAGCATCTAAGACTCTGGTACTAACGACTCCGGTATAAAGACTCCGGTAAACTTAAAACCTTTTTTTTTTTTTGAAAACGAAACTTAAATTAGGAAAATTTTTCAAAAAATTGCATTTTTGAACACAGCTAAGTTTTTACCGGTCATAAAAGTTTTTAACTTTAAAAAAAAAAACGTATTTAAAGAAAAATAGGGAAACTAAGTAAATATTTCTTAAGATTTCGAATTTAAATCTTACATGGACTTAGGTGGTAATACAAAACAAAATATGCAAGAATTAAAACTTTCTTAAATAGTATGAATTTATGATATGCATTGTTATTTAACTTACGTCAAATAAAAACTTTATCTCCATCTTTTCCTGCAATATGTTATAAATTGGTAATGATATATATTATATATAAACGCATCCCATATGAAATTATTTCGAAGTGTTTACCTATGTTAAAAACAGCATATCCACAATCCACAAGACCATGATCAATATAGATTATGCCGTAGATGACGCATCCAAGCGACGCCAACGCCATAAATACACAGCGGATAGAGGCCGAAACGGTTCCACCAGCTTCACGTACGTATTACATATTGCCTATCTAAAGAAGTACTGCTCCGAATTGCATCAAACAAAAACTGTTTTTTAAACAATAAAAAGACAAACAACTTTGCAAATACATGTTATTAGCGAAGTTTTGAGTGTGTCCAGATAAATAAGTAAACGCGTTAAATATTACATGATTTTCTGAAATAAAGCCACGTAGCGGATTAATGGCTGGATAAAACCCCATAAAACATATTACATAAAAGATTTAGAAAACAATTGCGATCATTTTAAACCTAATTTCATTATATTTGGACAAGCGGTTCAGGAGTTACGATCAAAAATAGATTTTCCGCCATTTTTCAAGATGGCGGCCAAACGGGTCGGAACCCAGCCGACGTCCATATCAAAAAATGATCGTCTTGTTCTAGTGTACAAACCCTGAAAGTTTCATAAATGTTTCTCAAAAGGCACAATTCTCGAAGAATATGTCGCCCTGCAACTGGACTATAATAGCATCAAGGTTATCATATCATTTACGCGTACCACCTTAAATTCTCTCGCGTACCACCAGTGGTACGCGTACCACTGGTTGGGAGCCCCTGCTCTAATGCATACTGGTTTTTTTTCTCATCTATTACATTCCATTTTGAAGTTATTGTTACTAATAACGCTCATAGATGACGGTAGTAAAAGTGTATTCAAAATTTAAGAGTGAAGTTATTAACTGTTGTGAAATTACGCCGTGGTCAGCATTCAAAGTATCATAATATTAGTACTAAATACAAATAAATCGTTTTGAAAAAATATAGTTCAAGGGGGTTATTTTAAAATATATTTAGTAGTTTTCTAATCAGTCTTATAAAAATTGAAATTTTGCAGTTGGTTTTTGCAGTATGGCAAACATTTTAAAAATTGAAATTATTCAAATTCCAATGCAGTTATTTTTTTTCAGTACTTTTCCCATAATGTATGAGTATTAAAGATACAAATATATTTTTTCGGGATGAAAAAAAAATTCATGCATTACGCATAAAATATAAAATTTTTATAATGGCTAGGGAAGACTGACCATTGAGTGAACAAGCCCCAGTGAAAGAACAGTTGGTACTACATTAAAAAAATAAAGATTAAAAATCATTCCACTGGATCGATTAGCAACCCTGATTTCCTCCTATCTCGTAGGAAGCTATCTGACACCTGATTGGTTGTAATTGGTCATTAATTAAAATCCAACATACTTATTGACAGGACATTTTTGTGTTCATTCACTTGTAAAAGAACTGTTCATTCACTTGGCATTTGTACCACTTTTTATTTGGACCCCCAAAAGACCCAAAGCAATGCAATATACTCACCTCTTTTTTTTGCACAATTTACATGTAATGACAGATGTGTTCACATTGTCAAAAACCAGAAGCTATACTTTCTTAAAATGGGGTATGAATTTTCTTAAAACAAACTGCGCTTAAGGTAGGCGAATACCCAAATTCTAAAATTTTTACTATTACTTTAATCTTTTCCAAATTTGGCATAGTGATTTCAAATATAATGAACAATGCTTTTTGGGCATTTTTTTTTATTTAAATATAATTGATTTATATTTTAAACGGTGTTTTTCAACTAAAAAAAGGGGTTTACGCCAACACTTCTAGCATAAAAAGTTTTACATTAATTTACCTGAATTTTTTCACAGATGCTATTTCAATATATATCTGGGCCATGAACCTCTAACATCCAGTGTAAGTATACAAGTTTTTTTTTTAAATGTCCAAGTGTAAGTTAATCGAAAAAAAATCCTTTTTTTGTGGTTAATTTATAACATTTTTCTTAATAACTTTTTTTCTTGTAATTTGTATGTAACTCTAGAGGGTCATTGTATGTATCAGTTCAAAACGAAGAATTTAACACATAATTAATGTTCATAGCATGAAAATTCAATGTGGGTAGACTTGTTGGCGTAAACCTCTTTTTTTAGTAGAAAAACACAGTTTAAAATAAATAAATTATATTTAAATTAAAACAAAAGCCTAAATAGTAATATTCATTATATTTGAAATCCCTATGCCAAATTTGGAAAAGATTAAAGCAATAGTAAAAATCTTAGAATTTTGGGAAATTTTGGGTATTCGCCAACCTTAAGCGTTCATTCACTGGTTAGTCAACCCTATGTTGAAGTTGTGGAAACATATAGTGTAGAAAATAACAGTCGGAAGCGTTACTGCGTAATAAATCTAAAATGTACAATGAACAGCGGAATTTCAAGACCAGATAAAATCAAAACTTCATCACCTACACGCAAAATATCGTGTTCGCAAAAATCATCAACTAATTCAATTGAGACAAAAAACGACTGAAATCAATTAATCAAAAATATTTACGATTCTTTCTATAGGAAACAGTTTTTATTAATGATCAAAATTATTAAAAATTGTTCATTCATTGTTCAGAGTTTCCAGGGTAAAATTACTATCTGAAAACCAAATGCAATTGCTGGGGATAAAATGTACAACTTTCTAGCACATTGAAATATGAAAATTGAAATCAACTAGGCGTAGATCCTGCATTTTTGGTAGTGCGGAAATTTAAATAAAATAGTTAATTCACCGTCGCATCGTTAGCAAATAGTTAAGAAGAAAGGTTTGAGCATTGAGGATGCGTGGGTGATGATAACAATGGTCATACATTGTTAGGTTTGTGGAGATAAAGTTTCTGCATCAATATTTACTTATTTACTACTACTATACAGAAAAAGTCCATTTACAGGAAGAGGACAAAAACAAGGCAGATCACAAATAGGAAAAAAATGCTAGAAGGGAACCATCAAAAGAAAAACAATGAAACAAACAATACAAAATAAAATATGGATAAAACAGAGAAGTGTGCAACAAGAAATAAATTAAAAAGACAATATTTCAAACAAGCATCTTTTCTAAAACTCAGTATAAGACAACAAAAAAATATGTCAACATCCTTATAATTGCACTGTCATAAATATATATTTACATGACAGAAATAAATCACCAACACAAAGAACATTAATAAATACATACAAATACAATTGTACAAATTGCGAATTATGTCACACTTTGATTTAGAAAAATTATCAAGGAAAAAATCGATATGAGAGGGCAGATGTTTAACTAGGTCAGTGAAATGGACTGGTTATTAAGATAATTTTTTTAAATAGTGGGTTTTGTTTAAGACAATTTTATTACGGGTAATGTGTTTAGGAGCTTAAAAATTTAGTGATTGTACTAATGAAGTTCAATGTTATTACTTAAAACGTCGTAAAAATACAAGAATATCGTAAAAAATACAAGAAATACTGATACTGAATCTTGCTTTCACAAACTTCCACAGGGCTTGGGAGCGCCTTGTTCCAGGTTCGTTGGGTCCGGGAAAGTGTTCGAAATTGGAAAAAAAGAATTCAAAAGAAATCTGTTCTACTAACTTAAAAAAAAAAACTAGGTCCAAATACTAATAACCCATGAATATTTAAAAAAAATATTGCAAGAATTCTTTGAAAAAAGTTATACTTTAAAATTTAGACTCTACAATGCTCAACTGGGCTTTTTCAGGATAGACAAAGTTGTGTTCTTTTAGAACCGAAGAAAATTTGCAATTTTTTGATAATTTTATTTCCAAAATTTTAGAAATCACAATTTACCATAGCGAGAGTTTCTGGATATTATTCTCGTCTGATTTTTTTAAAAAGTTTTTGGATAACCAGAGTTTTTATATTTGTGACAGTGGCCACAATTTTGCAATTTATGATCACAGCAATGGTATAGCAAATTTAGATTCAGTGAAGATATGTAGTTTTAATCTAATTATATTTGGCGAAATTGTTTATTGAGGATGAATGCGCATAGGTTTATTAAGTGGTAATTGAACGCCATGTAGTGTTACACACCTCTAGATTTTTTTGTTTTACTTTTTAAAAAAATAACCTGCTTATGCAATTGTCGTATTGACTTTTGTTTCTACCATTAAAAACATGGACCAAATTTTTCATGGTTAAATAATTACTGACCATTAACTGTAGTTATCCGTATTGTTTTATAGCCTGGGAGATAATAAAAGCTTTGAAATAACTAACATTTAACATTCATTCAACCTGAATTCTCTAAACGTTTTTATTATGTGGCTCTGCATTTTAACTAAGTTTAACCGAACATTAGATTTTGTAACTAACGCGACCCACTAACCTTACAACCGTAAAGAGGACTCACAAGTTCAAGTAATGGCATGGGACACAACCTTTTGTAATAAAGTTAAATTCATGGTAAGGCCAGTGGGGTCATTAGGAGGGTGTAAATTTAGGACTGCCCAGAAAATAGTTAAACATACTCGAATGTTGTGAGCTAAGGATATTGTAAAAAAAGAAGGTATTCTTTGTAATGGAGGAGGTTTATTGAAAATATGGTGGTTTGGTAAAATGGTTTTTGAAATTTTATGTTGAGAATTTTTTTTTTCTGTTTGTGAATGGTTAAAAAACCCTGAGGCTTTTAAGTAAACTAATGTAGAGCAACAATTTTTTGTTCCTGCGTTGAAACATATGCGTTCAACAAAAATTGGTATGGGATAAGGTATAGTGGTGATTAAAAAAACGATGAAGGTTGAAAATTTAGAGAAAATCTTATTTTTTGGCCATTTTTATACATAAAGCTACCTAACTCTTTTAAAAACTTAATATCCATACCAACTTTTATTAATAGATGTTGTGGGAACATTTAAAAAATAATCCATTAAAAAATAAAAATTGTAGGAGGAGAAGCATTTTGAAAAAAAAAAGTTAATTTTTTTGATTTTTGAAAAACTTTTTAATATTAATCCTTTTTATATATGTTTATTGAATGTTAGTTCCTTGTAAAAATAGTTTGATTTGAATGCTAGCGAAAAAAAATTCTGGATTTAATTTTTTGAGTAACGCGTTCCCTTTAATGCTTTATCATGCATATATTAGTTTAAATGTTTTTTAATACATGGCATATATGTCAATCAATTCTCCAGTAGAGGGAGCAATTATGTATTGATGTAACTGCGTCATTTTAGAATTAGAAATAAAACGGAATCCACCAAAACAACGATGCGCAATAAACAAAATCTTGATAGAACGTTAATACAAAAAAGTTAAGAGGTTTTAGTTGCAAAACTAGTGTTGTAATCAATTGATTGTGGTTGCAAAAAATACGACGCCTCTAGCCAATAGCCCTCGTGTAGCTCTAGTGCGACGATAATTCAAACTAAACCTAAACCATGGTGCATGTTAACAGCAAAGGTGCTGGTAAATTTGCATAAAGGGCCGTCTTCATATTAAAAATATTATGATCTTTGAAATTTCCAATAGCAACACCCTATATTTTAATAACTTAGAAATGATAAGCACTCTTGAAAACCCCTAAATCTAAGTTTTTGTTACATTTGGATGAATATTTGACGAGTTATTCAATCGAATCACTTGTGGACCTTTTGGGGTCCATCTCTAAAATGACAAGCAAGCATGCATGCAAAGCCGTCTTTATTTATCAATTACACACGTAATCTTATACACAGTCCCCTAAAGGGTAATTAAAAAGTATTTTGTGATTTACTCAGCAAATTATGAATAATAATTTTTAAAAATTGGGATTTCGCTGAATTGTTTTGTCTTACATTTATTTCTTTAAAAATATTAAGGGGTTTCCATTCATGTTTTTTTTAAATTAATATAATTATTATTTAAAAATATAAAAATTGTTTTAAATACCCCAATATTGAATGCATTTTGTTTGGGTTATTAAAATTTGTTTTCAGTAAAAAATTCGTTTCATTATCTTAATTATTTATAGATCGGGATAGTTTTTTATGTGCAACTCATTTAACATTATGGGACCTAAACTTTGCGCGTCTCTAACTCCTCTAATAATGCTTAAAAACTTACAAAATTTAGTATTTCGTATTAACATAGGTCAGAGATTTGAAATATGGATTCAAAAAGGGATGTTGCTATTGGAAATTTTAAAGTTAGTAACATTTTTAATATGAAGATGGCCCCTTATGCAAATTTTGTGTCATGCAATTAACTCAGAATGTTAATTGTTCACAATCTCAAAAAGGTCCGATTCTATAGGGTGACTAACGGAGGAAATAACCTCAAGTGGGTACTTTTTTATTTCCACAGCTGTACATTGGTCCCGCGTAAACAAGATTATAGAAGTTTTTTTTTAAATACATATAATTGATATTTTAAGTTCCACGCCCACTAAAATAACTCAGTTCCATACAACTTTTAAATTACCTCCTTAAGTAAAAAAAAAGAACAACAAAAATCAAAACTCATTTGCTAGGGAAACTCTAAATTTAATTTCAAACTAAACATTGTCCAGTCTCGTAAAATATATGCTTTCCCACGTGAAAATAAAATTACTTAAAAATTGAGACATTCAACAAAAGAAGACGTTCGCTGCAAATCTTCTCGAAATTAATATCCTCAAATTCAACGTTCCACGGTCTGGTGACCACAGCAGAAACTGAAGTATATGTCAGTTTATTATGGTCTTATTATGTGGAAGAGTGGCATGAAATGTTAAAATACAGAGTACAGGGTGGTTATAAAATAACGCTCCCTATTCGGAGTGGTCTGTAGCTTGAATGAATAATCCAAATGCAACAAAAATTGAGGCACTCACTAATCAAGAAAGGAAAAAAGAATGGTATCATAAAAAAGACAAAATCCTAAAAAATAATCATAAAAAAGAATCATCAAAAAAAAAAAAAACTCGTCTTTTGACCAGAATCTAAATTACGAAACGTCGTCAATTATAGCCAATTACTGCCAACACAGCTAATTACGCCTCGTAATTTAGAACCCTGGTCAAGAGACGCGTTTCTTTTTTACGAAAAAAGAATGGAATTATAACACAGAAACTCGTCTCTTGACCAAGGTTATAATTACGAGGAGTAGCCAATAACGGCCAATTACGGCCAACACATCCAATTACGCCTCGCAATTTAGAATCCTGGTCAAGTGACGAGTTTGTTTTTAATGATTCCATTCTTTCCCCCCCTTCTTGATTAGTAAGTGTCTCAAAGTTTTTTGCATTTAGATTATTCATTAAAGCTACAGATCACTCCGAATAGGGAGCGTTATTTTATAACCACCCTCTGTAGGTGCGTTTACGTGAGCCACCGAATCCATGGATTGAAGAGCAAACTCAGCAATTTTTCCCTTTTGGGGATTTTCTCCCAGACAGAACCGACATCTCAAGGTTCATTGGGGGTTTTGCAAACCCTCCAATGAAGGAGGGTTTGATGTTTCTTACCATGGATTCGGCCACAGACCATCATTTGGGTTAGAAATCCTGCTCGAACTTTTTCCCCCTAATGGGGACTTTGTCATTCCATGGATTCGATGGTTCATGAAAACGTTTGCCTGGCGATGTTTGGTTTTGGTCTGTCGCCAAATGCCATTATTTATGTTTGAGACTGGAATTACAGATTACATAGGCGCGTTTACGTGAGCCATCGAATCCATGGATTGAAGAGCAAACTCAGCAAATTTTCCCTTTTTGGGGATTTTCTCCCAGACAGAACCGACATCTTAAGGTTCATTGGGGGTTTTGCAAACCCTCCAATGAAGGATGGTTTGATGTTTCATACCAAGGATTCGGCCAGGGTTAGAAATCCTGTTCGATCTCTTTTTCCCCTAATGGGGAGTTTGGCATTCCGTGGATTCAATGGCTCATGTAAACGCGCCTAGTGTCCGTAAAAGAATGTCCGAGTTTTTATGGTATATTACAGGAGTTTATTTTATACTAATTATAACAAATCATGCATGAAATTGAAGGAAAAATAACCTAGTTTTTCCCATAAGTGCTCAATGTGCGGGCCTTTAGTGGTACGGCACACATCCGAACGAAAATGCAATTATTCCCATACTGTCTGCAGTAAGTCCGGAGTAATGGAAGCAACAGCCTATGCAACTGTGAAATTGATGTAACTTTACAAGCGCATGCGCTCATCTGAAACTGTTGGAGTTATTCTAGTGTGTAGTGTAATGGTTTCCGGCTGCCTATTTCTAGCCTACATTAGGAGCTTTAACACGGAGTTATTCTTTATTCGTCATCTTCAACCACAGCTGTCGAACGATTACAGCTGATACTATTACTATTTGAAACTCTATGGTCATTTGGTAATAAATGGGAGTTTCACTCACTTTTTTTAGTAACCCAACGAGAATCAATTAACCAATTTCACTCCTGTAGAACAGCTCATATCACACATTATACCAAAACTACTTTTGCCACATGGGTCACTTTCACCCAAAAGATGCAATATTTCATCCAATGACTTAAAAACTAAAATATATTAAAATCCAGACACACAAAAAAATGCTTGTACTGTTTACAAATATTTTTACCAATCTGGTTCCTTCAACTTATACTTAACTTCTATAGCCATATCCTTTACAATTCCAAATGACGAGTTACAGATGTTAAAATGCGTAATTTTTCGTGGGAAACGCTGTGTGGATCTTTTGCAAGAGTTGAGTTATAGAAGTGTTTTCATACGTATCCATCAAAAATAAACAAATTTTGAAGACTTTAAGTGAGGAAAAGCAACTTAACTATAATATGCGAAGTACACAGAGATCTGCACCAGACGCGAAAAACTATTACAATTAAGTTGATGATAGTGTTGTTCAACCAAGAGGCACTTCTCTTAAAAATACGTCGTGAAGCAAATAAAAGTGGCCCCAACATGGAGATAAGAATGCGACAGAAATGTTGCCAAGTCCAATAACAATACAAAAACAGTTTTGCTAGAATGAAGCCATTGATCGCTTCAATATTAAGCCCACACAAACGCTTGGCTACTTATTTGCCGGCAACTACGCTATGGTTTGAGAAACTAGTTGGAATGAAATAAAAACAAGGTATGTAGAGCTGATCAAGAAAAGTTTCCACTAGTGATTATTTGATTGTTTCGGTGGCAATTTATCCTAGAGTATCGGACCTTTTTGTTTTTGTTAATACAAAACATTCTAAATTGATCGCAAGACACAAAACTTGCATGATGAGCCGTCTTCATATGATACGAACTAAGATCTGAACTCGCCAATCGCATGAGTAGCTCTTATGTGATGCTAATCCAATCCAACCAATGCAAAAGCAGGTTTGTCGCAAGTCTGCAATCTCCATTGCAAGCCTGAATAATATTTTATTTCCACTTGAAAGCATTCAGGCGGCTTCAAGAGTTTTTCTCGCCAAGCATTTCAACGTATTCTTATCTTTAGACTGGGACCACTTTTATTTGCCTCACCATGTATAAATTGCTACTGTCCAGCCTTCTGTATGATTTAGTAATAGAATATTTTCGAACGCACCTTATATGGGCTGCGTAATTCAGGTAGGGGAAAAGCCAATTACGGATTAACGTTTGAGATTTTGAATTTCTATTTTCCGTTGTGTTCGTTTTCTTTATTTTTTTGTTCTTTTCTTAACTCGGGAAAGCTTGCACTATGAGCAGTTTGATTAGAATTTGCGAGTTTTTGTCAGACGAATATGATAAAAAAATTAATTTAATATAATATTTAGAATTATTTTCAACTCCGACATTCCTCGGATAGTCTCCATATAAATAAATGGAATTATATATTTCGAAAAAATCAAGTTCAAATTTTTTTAAGCTGAAATTGTACGCTTTACAGATTTCTTAATGTCCGTCTTCCAAAGAAAAACTAAGGGTGTGTAACACTACATGACTTCCAATTACTACTCAGTATATTTAAAGGTAATTATATAGGGTAGACTGATCAGTGAATGAACAGTTGGTATATACATTTAAAAAGTAAGGATTAAAAATCATTCCACTGAATGGATTGGCAACACTGACTTCCTCTCATCTATTATTAATATATCTGACATCTGATTGGTTGTTCTGGTCATTAATTAAAATCCAACATGTTTATTGACTGGACATTTTTGTGTTCATTCACTGGTAAAAGTACTGTTCATTCACTTGGCTTTTGTACCACTTTTTATATGGAGGCCCAAAAGACCCAGAGCGATGCAATATAAAGTGTAATATAGCGATGCAATATAGTTTTGGCTAAAGTTTCATAAATTAAAAACAAAATACAATTAATAATTCTTATAGACTTACATATAAAAAAATTATACTTATGTATTAAGTAGTTAAAAAAATTACATGAAATTGAAAACTATGCTTTTTAGTACCTTCCTTGCACACTTTTAAGACTCCCAAGACCCCTTAAACGGTCGACAGGTAAGGATTTTAGTACACAGCCCATTAAATACACTGCTCAAAGGAATTAGGGGGGCACTTTGCGTACTTTTATTAACCCTTTCAGTTTCAGCGTTTTGTTTTTCATTCTAAAAATCTTAAATTTGTGAAACAGATTCATTATGCATCCAGAATGAAATGGTAAAAAACAGGCGGAAAAATATTAATTTTTTAAACTAAAATTTAAGGAGGGAAAATTGGAATCAAAAATTGAGAATAAATTCTAACAATAATTTGTGAAAATTTTTATTTGCAAAAAAGAGTTAAAATCAATTTTTAAACATCTGAGAATGCAAGCGTGAAGAGTTTAGGGAAAATTTATTTCAGAATTTTTTTTGGGAATGAATTTTATTTTAACATGTTTTCATATTTTCATTTGATTAAAACAAACATTATTTTCATCCTCAAACGGTATGATTCTTCCTTCTAACGATAAATTAGTGCAATCTCCACTCAGTGAGAAAAAAATCGCAAGATCATGATTCCAAATGGAAACATTGGAGTTGAAAGAGTTTAAACCATGCGCTCCCCTAATTGTTGTGAGCAGTGTAGTTATTTACCTCTTACCAGCACATTAAACTATCTTAACTTTTCCCACGAGTTTCTTAACCCTTTTAGGTTTCTTCAACCATAACAAATTTCTACGATTTTTTGTAATTACTTTAAAAGAGGCAACTCGCCCAAAACATGCTCACCGAAATCAAATTAATCATCGCTATTTACACTACCATTAGCAGTTAAAGTTCATGCATTTTCGGTAAAATTTTCGTCGAAACTCTGTTTACAAATTAGCATTGGTTTTATAACTTTTTACGACCTGACGTCCCCATTTGGGGACATTTTTTAAAAACCTCCCACAAACAACACGTTAATTAGTTCCGAAACTGACATGGTCAGATAGAAGAAGATCCAAATATTATTTTTTATCCTCTGATTACAGGTATCAGCATTTATTTCTATAGAAAAATGAAGTTAAAAGAGAAACAATACGATATTAGAGTTCTTAAAAGATTGTTTTTCAAACATTTCAAAAAGTTCTTTTAGTAGTTAGTTTTAAAGGCAGTTTGCATTTAAAAAAATGTTAAAATAATCTATTAACTACAAATGAAAGATAAAGCCTTTTTTGTTGCATTTATAGCACATTTTTTTTTTTAATTTTTAGAGTTTAAGTCCCTAATTAACTATTAAACATAATTTTTTAAAAAAATTCTTTGAAAGGCATACTTTCAAGTATATTTGTATGAAAAGTATGTTCAGATTATAAAAATATACGTGTTGGATTTTTCTCAGGTTTTAAGAGGATAGTATTACTCAAAAATCATGGTTAGGTTCGGTTTGAATTATCGTCGCACTAGAACTACACAAGGGCTATAGGCAACGGGCGTTGTATTTTAGAACCACATTCAAGTGACGAGCCGACACCTGAATAGGCACCAACGCAACCGTTAAGGGGGCCATCGTACGCAGCGTTAGGACTTAATATGATATTTAACGTGCACACCTTTACACGGGGTATTATTCGTCGTTCTGGCTGCACGGGCCGATTATTAGGTCGGCAGTTATTTTGTCGATGCCCGGACCCGAACCTGGGACCTTTCGCATGCTAGGCGAGTGCCTAACCGACTGGGCTCCCCAGCCCCTAAAAAATAATGAAAATATCAATATTTCGTTTATTAGCTAAGCACTTTATATTTAGAAACTCTTTATGAACATTATCGAGAAAAAGATAATTGCGCCTTAAGAACAATATCTGATGTATTTTAGGTATATACCCAGGTCAAAATTTGTGCTAGTACTAGCAACAAAAATATGCTACGTAACCCCTCGTTATAACGCGCATTCGGATATATCGCGCATTGATTCATGTCTCCCAAATTCCCCCCCCCCCATTTCTTTACAAAGAAAAAAGGGGAGGGAAGGGGGGAAGGAGTGCTAAAAATGTTAACAGGTGGGTAAGTCGCATCTCATTGGCTAAGGGAATGCGGCGAGGCTATGAGACTCGCGGCGAGGCTAGACTATTTTCTGTAACACGCAACAAAATTGCAGACTATATTCGATTTGGTTAGCTTCAAATGGTTCTTACATTAAAATGGCTGCTAAGAGAGTAGGTATATCATTTAAAGTTAAACTGAACGCAATAGAAAAAATTAAAAAGGGTGCTACCCAAATTTCCGTTGCTAATGAGTTGGGAGTAGGTGCATCAACAGTTAGAGGATGGCTTAAAGAAGAATCAAAACTTAGAAAATTTGTAGAAAATATGGACGAAGATAAAGGATTACAAAGAAAACGAGCTCGATTGGCAGAAGACGATGAGTTAGACAAGGCGCTTGTGTTATGGTTCAAAGAACAACGAGCTTTAGGAGTTCCTTTGACAAGCACAATCATAAAGGTAAAGGCCAAAGTCTTGGCGAAAAAGCTGCATCCAGATAAAGAAGAGTTTGAAGCTAGTGATGGTTGGTTTTGGCGATGGCAAAAGCGGCATGGCATAAAAGAGACTGTAGTTCAAGGAGAAAAGTTATCAGCCGATAAAGAAGCCTCATTGAAGTTTCCAGCTGAACTAACAAAGAAGTTGAAGGATTTGAATATTGAAGACGATGAGCAGATATACAATGCTGATGAAGCTGCTTTATATTGGAAGTTGTTGCCAAACAGAACGCAAGATTTTAAAAAAAGTAAAAATAATGCCGGGTACAAAAAGAGAAAGGACAGGATAACTCTTCTAAGGATAAGACAGGAAATCATAAACTGAAGCTGTTTATTGTTGGACGAAGTAAAAATCCTAGAGTTTTAAAGAACGTGAATCGAAAAAAAATGCCTGGATGACTCAAACCTTATTCAAACGCTGGTTTCATGAAAATTTTGTTCCATCGGTCCGACTTCATCTGAGGAATAAGGGCTTAGAAGAAAAGGCTGTTCTTCTTATAGATCAATGCAGCGCTCATCCCTGTGAGGAAGAACTCATTTCGTCAGATGGTAAAATAAGAGCTATGTTTTTACCGGCTAATACAACGAGTCTAATTCAACCACTGGATCAAGGACCCATCGCTACATTCAAAACAAATTATCGAAGAGAGCTTCTAATCAATTTATTGTTTGCCGATGAAAAGCCCCTTCCTGAAGCAATTAAAAGTGTTACCTTAAAAGACTCAATGTACATTGCAGAAAAAGCTTGGTCAGCTGTAAAATCCCAAGGCATTTCTAAATCGTGGATAAAAGTTTTAAGTTGCGTTGAAACACCGGAAGAAGTTCAAGATGACGATTCAACGGAGCTTCTAGCTCATTCGAAGTCACTCGGCTTAGACGTTTCTGAAGTTGAAGTGAGAGAATGGATAAGATGCGATGACGACGAAGAGACTACGGCATATCTCTCTGATGAACATATTATAGGTCAAGTGCGGGGAGACGACCCAAAGGAGGATGATACTGACGATGATGAAGAAGAGTCACCTAATCCTTCTGTGACTATGAAGGAAGCAGTGGACATGATGGAGAAAGCATATAATGCATTCGAAAGATGCAATTCATCTTCTGTTGGTGAGATACAATTAATAAACTTTCGTTCCTTAATATTTGCTGGGAAACAGGTTTTACGAGAAAAGTCAAAGCAGCTGACTTTGGATGGATTTTTTACTAGAAAATGAGTGAAATATATGTATACTATTATTGTGCAAAAATATGTAATGTTTATAGTAATTAATAATAATTTGTCCTGTCTAAATGTTTGCTTCTTTTTTTAGAGTAGTTATATTATTTAAATTAAACTGCATGCATTTTAATATTTATTAAAATACATGCTGTATGTTAGTATTTATTAATTATTAAACAAAAGTATTTAAATATTTATTAAAATACATGCTGCTGTTTAGTTAAAAAAAAAAACTTGGTTGAGAGCATAAATACATCAAAAGTATAATATTTATCAAGCCGCTCGTTATATCGCGCATTCGGTTATATCGCGGTTTTTCGCTTGTCTCCCGGGAAGCGCGTTATAAAGAGGGGTTACTGTATTTCTATGTCTGCTAGAATTTATGTTATCTTTTGCTTTATTATGCTAGCTAGGATCACTTGCTATTTAGGTAGCTTGGGCACAACTAGCATATAATGCTATGTACTAGCATGCTGTGCTTATTAGCAGTTTAAGCTATTAAAAAGCAAGGGGAGCTAGGTACCCTAACATGCTATTATATGCTTTTGTTTGCTTGCCAGCATGACATGCTATGTGGGTAGCATGACATGCTAGTTCCGCCAATGGTATGTTTAAGCATGTTGTGCTTATTAGCAGTTTCGGCTATTTATATACCTTTTTTTAATGTAAAAAAGATTTATTTTTTGTACTTTTTATATATATAATATTCATCTACAGTGTTGTGGACAATTAATGAAAAAAAATGCATGCATTTAAAAAATCAAAAAATCATAAAACTGTATTAGGGATAGAGGTTATTGAGAAATATTTTTTAAAAAAATAGTTATTTAATTATTGAAGATTTTGTTTTAAAAAAATCTTGCTATATTTTTTCTATATCATAGTTTTGGTCAATTTAAAACAAATTTAGAGCCCCTAATTTCAGTTTCTGCCATGCTAAAGGATGTAAATCGGCAAAATATCAGTAATCCATCTCCTAATCCAATCAGTTTTTTGTTCAATTTTGACTGAGAAATTTATCTAACGGGATTGTTTTGATCGGTGTTTTTAAGGAAGCCTATAAAATTGTAGCACAAATTTGATACACAGGTCTAAAGCACTATCATTACTGGAAATCATACACTCTCAGAAATAACACTCATTTTTGACGATTCATGAATCCTCAAGCCGCATTTCGTTAATTTTGAGGATTGTTTCGTCAAACTATCACGTGCCTTTTGAGTAAAAGCGAATCCTCACTTTTACGATCGTGATTTGACGATTCTGCATCTTGATTTTGAGGAAACTGAATCTTATTGCTGTACTCACATGCTCAAAAATGACGAAATATTTCTTTAGATTAGACAACATTCAAATCCTCATTAAAATGACGATTAAAATCTCCTCACTTTGAGGAAACGAAAACTCGGAGCATTTGCCAGTAACGGAATCGTCAAAATTAAGGAAAATGTCGTCGTTTTTGAGCATTTATTTTTTAGAGTGTACGCAACAAAGGGGCCACCAAAATAGGTTAAGCCTACAGTCAGATATTTCCTAGAACAGGTCCTAGTTGTAACTGAAACTTTCAAAAGCCAAAATTGGCAGATGGTATGTAAGATTTGTTAAGGTAGGTCAGTACCATGTAACTTTCAAAAAATCGATTTTTTTTTTATTTTAGTATTTGTGTAAAATACGTTTCAAGAGCTTTCCAGCGATGTCCTTTGTGAGTCATTCAGATAAGTTTAACCTAGTTAAATTTTAATTTAGATATGGATCAGCTGCATTTTCATAATGTAAGTTTCCAAATTTAAAGCATTTTTCTAAGAATGGTGTGTTTTCATGTTTATGTACCTTTTTCTCAAAAACTACACTGCTCAAAACAATTAGGGGAGCACATGTTTTAAACCCTTTCGCTCCCAATGATTCCATTGGGAATCATCAGCTTGTGATTTTTTTCTGACTAAGTTAAATCCGCAACTTATGTATCGTTAGACACATCATTATATGGAAGAATAACGTATTTTGAAGAATTTAATATATTTTTTTAATATTAATGAAAATATGAAAAATATGGTAAAATAAATTTCACTTTAAAACAGTTTTAGAAAATAAATTGACCCTAAATTTTTCATGCTTGCATTTTTTAGATGTTTAAAAATATATTTCAACTATTTTTAACAAAAAAAAGTTTAAAAAAATTATTGTTATAATTTATTAAAAAGTTATTATTCCATTTCCCCCCTTTAAATTTAAGTATTAAAAACTTAAGATTTTTTTCTCCTGTTTTTTACTATTTCATTTCGAATGCATAGTGAACCTATTTAACAAATTTCAGATTTATAGGATAAAAATTAAAAAGTTGGGAGTGAAGTTAAAGTTGGAATTAAAAAGTGCTCCCCTAATTGTTTTGAGCAGTGTATTTCATTTATAGAGCTGAAATTTTACAGGATAATTGTTTCAGTGTGTTTTTCTTACTGAAATGAGCTTTTCTCAAAATTTGAAGGAGAAAAAAAATATGGGTACTTTTGGGATGTAAAAATGCTTTAAAAAAAAAAACCACATTACCTTTATAATATTTTAAAAAATTCGTTTAAATATTGATAAAATTTCATTTCAGTGCATTGTTCAAAGTGCATATAATGCACATAATTTTTGTGTGTGTTTTGTATGTTGGTTTTAAAGAAAAAGGTCAATTTAACATTAGCCGTACACAAGGTACCAACCTACCTTCATAAAAAAATAATACACACGATAAATAAATACAGCAATCTTTTTTTAATATTTTTTATTAGCTGAGATATTTTCACACAGTAGCTTTGAGTCCACCGTTTTTATACACATAACAGCTCAGCAGAACATATGAAAAACAAAAAGAGTCACATACATCGAAGACGACAACTATCGACTAAGAAAAACTATACAAAATATCGAAATCCACAGTGGAATCCTTGCTTCAACACACTTTTATATTACAAACACTTCTGCGACACATTTTTTGGATATACATGTAAACAAGATTTTGCAATTAGTAAGGCTTCATACACTCGAGCGTTTTTTTTCCTTACAACCTGTGTAAAAGCAGCTACTTTACATGCAGCTTGAAAACTGATTCAATGATTTTTTTTAACTCTTTGAGGACCCGACAAGACTGCAGCGAAAAACTCAAAATGGACGCGTCCAATATCGTTTTGCTGTGGGTAAAATCCAAACATAACTCGAAACTATACCCACCACCCCTGATATTGACCAATACCCTGCCTAACCAATACCACCTAGATTAGAAGGCCGAAGAACTAAGCAACACAACGTCACACTAGTAGACCAATTTCGATTTGTTGACCAATAACGTCGTATCTTAAGATGACGTCGCATCTTCATTCATCTTATCTTAAAAATTTATTCAAATGCAAGATCTAGTCACGAATGATCATTGGTCAAAACTACAGAATCGGCCCACTAATATGACGTCAAGCATTTAGTTCGCCGGCCTTCTAATCTAGGTGGTATTGGCCTAACTCAGCCGTTTATTGGCTGGTAATACACGACCTAAACCTTCGCTACTATATTTCAATTAATCTAATTTTATATGCTAAACTCATAGTTAGTCTTATTTCGCCACCATGGTGGTGTCTATGCTCCAAAATAAAACTAATACAGGGTGTCCGTAAAAGAATGTCCCAGTTTCAAATTGCAATAGTATCAGCTGCAATCGTTCGACAGTTGTGGTTGAAGGTGACGAATAATGAACAACTCCAACAGTTTCAGATAGGCGAATGTGCTTGCACCGCTACATCGTTTCCACAGTTGCAGTGTCATCCATTCCATTTCTCCGGATTTCCGGATTCTCCGGATTTCTCCATTCCATTTCTGCATGAAAAAAAACGCTCGTGTATCCGTCGCCTTATGTACTGGCTCAGAAGTCGTTATTTTTTGAGAAAATAAACGTGAATAGATCGCAAATAATTGAGATGGAATGTTAACTATTGCTACGCAAAATTGTAATTTTTTTCTCAATAGAAGGTTGTTTTGAAAGGATATATTTTTTTAAGGAAGTGTCTTTGAGATAAATTGATTGGAATTGTTATGCTTTAGATAATTTTTGTTTTTTAAAGTTTAATATTATCCAGTTAAAATTGTTATGCAAAAAAAAAAACACAATATTACAAACCAACATTTTTTATAATGTATTAAAATTAATTTTGGTAAATTAACCGAATTTTATTCCACAAAAATTCTATTTGAATATCAAACAATATTGATGAAAAAATGCATTAAAAATAAAACCAGGCTTTTATGATTGGTATTTTAAGTACACGGACTAATTTTAGTATATTGTATGACTTGGTTTTTTTTAACGTTTTTTTTAAATTCAAAACCGGCAATTTGATTTTTCTTTTGCTCTCATTCAAAACATTACAGTGCATCTAGCCAAAATAGGGAAAATGATACATTAAAATTAAATATTTTAACCTCCATATTCGGCGTAATAGCAAGTATTTGAAATTTAAAAAAAATCAAAATAAAATAAACATACAATTTGTTAAACAAAACAAATCCTATTGATGTCACCTTAAAAATAAATATTTTTTCTTACTTTTAAATAAATCTTTTAAAAAATTGTAAGTACACCAATCAAATTATAAAATTATTACCAATAAACTGACAATAATACAATGTCCATTAGTCGAAAATAAATGCCCATGATTTATAAAGTGCCTCAAAAGCACGTATAAATCGAATCTACACTATAAAAACATCAATTTTATGTGGATGCTTAGGAATTTTCTCAAGTTTGAATTTTTACAAAACGCTTTTCTGGTTAGTATAAATTTTCAATTTGTTTATTTGGACAAATACTTTCCTTTCTAAAAAAGGTGTCATCACAGTTTCATCACATCAAAAATCGGATGCTTTTGATCAGGAAATTCTTAAAAATAAATATTTAAAACACTACGTTCACACAGGACACACTACTACATAAAATAAATTCGATTACTAGAGAGTTATTACTGGTCACCATATTTTTTTTTTACATCTAAACTTGCCTCAAGCCTTTTCAGTCATCAACATTCACACAAAAAACTTCTGCATGATTCGAAAACACTCAACATAAAATAAATTCGCGAGTACTAGAAAAATGTTGCTGGGTCACCATATTTCTTGCATCTAAACTTGCCTTAAGATTTCCATATTGAATTATACAAAAATTATGCTTCACAAAAACTACTTGGAGTTCCATAAATGAAGAGTGCAGGGGAACAACCGCTTGATTTTTAAGAAGTCATTCCGTAATTGTGTCTGTTTGGCGGACACTGGCGACAGGAAACCGGTTTCTCTCTTTCTTCTTCGCTTGGTCCAAGCGTAGAAATCGTGCATCGTGCGAATCTCGGTAGGTAAAAACTGGTTTCCTTACATCAGTTTAGGCGATAACTCGCCATCATCGCCAAAGAAGCCAGCTGGGGAAAGTTTTCTACGAAATTTAAACGGTTTTTCCCCTGTACTGTACAAATAAGTTTTTAAATTCGAAAATATAATTATTATATTTTAAAAAAATCACCAAATTTCATCATCTGTCACCAAACATTATTTAATTATTTAGCCAAAAGCTATTAAATCGGGAAAGAAAAAAATATAGAATTGGGGTTTTTTTTAAAATTTATTATGTATTCTTAAAAACTTAAGAAAAAAACACTGGCATTTCAAAGATAAATCAACACAATTCCACCTTTTAACATGTAATTGAAGCTTTGGCAAGGTATATCCTACACTAAATACAGTTCAACTGCAATGTACTATATTCACTTTTGACGAAAAGGCGACACTTTCACCGGTACTTTATTCAACAAATATTTTTAATAAAATT
This sequence comes from Hylyphantes graminicola, assembly GCA_023701765.1. NCBI lineage: Eukaryota > Metazoa > Arthropoda > Arachnida > Araneae > Linyphiidae > Hylyphantes > Hylyphantes graminicola. The sequence continues at coordinate 61,483,034 of CM043118.1, read as the reverse complement.
GCGTCGTAAATTAATTTTCTTGTACAATTTGAAAATTCGCCAATTGAAATGAAACCAGTCTTTAAAAATATTTTTTAAGGTAGTACCAATGTTGTTATAGACAATATATTTCAACATCCAATTGAGTTGGGGACCAAATAAATCCAATTATTACACTACTTGTATATATTGTATTAATGTATGTGAATAGAACTATAATTATGAATACATACCAAGCTAGTTTCACACGCATAGGTTCCGGTAATTTTCGCAGTACTTACAACGGATGATAGCAGTGTTAACGTTAAGTCAATTGGACTTTCACATTAGACGAAAAAAAAACGTATTTAAGGTTTCATCTGCGGTTTACAATCACGAAGTGACAATGTTAAACGCAGTGGAAATGGAATATTTTCGCACTTTAAATTCCCTATCGAAAAAAAATTAGATTGAAAACCACAGGTGAATAAACCGTAAATGCGTTTTTTTCGCTTCAATTGCATGAGAAAATCCTATTGACTTAGTATTTCAACTGCAATCATCCGGCAATAAAAGTACGCATTACCAAAACCGCTATGTGTAAAACTAGCATTATGGAAACGTATATAATGGCACTGATGGGAAAAATAGAAGTCTACTTACATATACACAATGTAACTGATTACACATTTAAGCTTTTTTTTACATATTACATTATTATTACATTGATAACATAAACGAATTGCATATTGTTTTGAAGAAAAATACGCTGCTAACATTTAATTATACTAATATACAATTATATTTTATTCGTTAAATTATTTGAAAGGAGTCAGGTCACAGGCTAATTTTCCCTTACGTTTTTTTCTTTCAGAATTTTAGTGAAAGAAGAAACTATAAGTAAATTTTCCTTAGAGCTTGGCTCCTTGTCAAGTTTATGGAATCAATGTAACCCTTTCAGTCCCAGTGAAGCCATTTGGCATCGTGTTTTGATCATAATTTTGAAAAAAATAATAGATCTGACATCTATCGGGATTAATAAAAAAATATTTTCTTATAGGAAAAAGTTTGAAGAATCGAATGATGTGCTTTTTGATATCATAAATGGCTATAGACGATCAGAAAAAAAAATCTAAAATGATGATGCCAAATTGTCATTGGGACTGAAAGGGATAAGTTTGTTTCCATTAATAGGACATGATATTTTTTATTTCTATTTAATATAGAATCTTGCTTGCATTAAATATTTAACTAAGTTTTTGCATATTGTAGCCTAATCGTGTGCTGTAGGTTTTTCGGTAAAATGGAAATGTAAAATTAAATTTAAAATGTCCGAAAATATTTTATGTTTTTTATCATCAAGATTAAACTATTTCTTAACTTAAAAAATGAAACACAAAGCACATATTTCACGCTTCGGCCATTTATTTGGAAGTCTGCATTAGATTATTTTGTGAAAACTTGTAGTCAAGTTGTAGTTTCTTTTATTGCAAATAGAAACAAATTTTATTTGTAAAACCCCAAATAAATAATTTAACATATAAAGTTATATTAATTTATATCAAAATTTTAAATAGGTGAAATTATTTTATTTTTAGAAGTAGAAATATATTTTTGAAACACTTGCACTGATTTATATTTCTAAGTTATTGTAACTATAAGGAAAATCGAATGAAATCATAATATTTTTTTTATAAATAACAGCTATTTCATTTTAGTAACAGCTTTAGATGTTAATATTTTGCTGGCCTAATATTTTGTCGTATCATCAAAATTTATTTGTTTTTATAAAATTTTATTATATGGACGTTTTACTTGTCCTTTCACATGACCAGATCAACGTATCACGATGGCCAGAGGACTCTATAGAAAAATTGCTTGCTATAAATTCTGCTCAGATCAAAATATAGTTTTAATAATTAAGTTAACAACACTAAACATGCATTGAGTCCCTGCGATATTTTTATTAAACATTATAGTCACCATTTAACTATTATTTTTGCTTGCCTACACATGAACTAGCATTTAGGTAGAAACATTTTTTGTTACGTTTCAATGTGAAATTGATTACACACGGTCGAGTTTCGAACGTTATATAACACTAAATATTTTTAACAATTCACCGGTTACCAGTTAACTCGGATTTTTCATGCCAAGACATTATTGACTAGACCCGAGATAACTCGTATTTTTTTTAACCTTCATTGACTTAATATGGACGAATTAATTCGGGGATTTATGACAATTTTGACTTGACCCGAGATAACTCGTTTTTCTTTTCCTTCATTGACTTACTATGGACGAATTAACTCGGGGATTTATGAAAATTTTGACTTGACCCGAGTTAACTCGTTTTCATGTTGCTGAATTTACTGGACTACTTGGTTTCAAATTTCTTGAATATCTGACATTTTGCTATTGTTCTAATGCACCTAGAAACCATTCTTCCAAAATGTAATCAAATGGAACTTTTAAACGAATACATGAATTTTACTTTTACTTAGTTTTGCAAATTTTGCCACAAACCATTGTATACCAAAGAAAAAATAAGACATCTCAATCAATAAACTTTTTAAAGAAATATTCTATTTAAAGTTGAGAGTTAAAAATTTGGTGACAGATACAACCAAAACTTTGGTTACTAATAGTTGCAACGACTGTGAGGTGAAATGCTTCACCATATTTTTGTATTCGGTTGAACCAGTTTTCAGGTTTTGGAAGCGAAAAACCTAAGAAATTATTCAACTAAACTCTGGTGAATATTTCACTAGTCGTTGCAGCCGGTGTTGGACAAATTTTAATTGCAAGAACAATTAAAGATTAACAATTAATTAATTGGTAAATGAAATCAAAACAACTAACAATTCATCAATTGTAATTGTCGAAATTTACAATTAGCAATTATTTAATTGTAAAGTGTGGTAGTAACAATTAACAATTAATTAATTTTCAATCGCTTTTTTTAAAATTCTAATTAAAATTATTAATTGAGAATCTTTTTATTCGTCTTAGGTCTAAGACTTGCAGCCTAATTTTCCTAAATCTTTACTCATTTCGTTTAAATGCATAAAGTTAATTGTTAGTTTTAATTGTTTCATAAAACAATTTAAAAAATAACTGCAATTATTTTAATTGTGAGTCAATTGTCATACGTTAATCTAGTTAATTTAATTCCAAGGTGCAATTAAAAGTTCAATTGCCATTAATTTAATTGTAGAATTAGTTTAATTGTAATTACTTTTTTAATCAATTAACAAGATAATTCACAAATCGATAAATCCCAACACTGGTTGCAGGTACTAGTCACCAAATTTTTGGTGAAACTTAGCTTTAAATATTTTAACAATGTTGCATAACGTACGAAACTCGTAGCTTAAGTGAAACAGACTATTATTTCATCGATGCTCACATAGCACAGTTATCTTCACAAGACTGGGCTAACAACGAAAAGTCAATGCTATTATTATTATAACAGAAACATCTATTGTATTTGCATAGAGAAATAGGTCACATTGAATCTTGCGTCATTCCATTTCTTTTATTTTTCATCACCAGAATTTAAATCACAGTCACTTTTTTCCTCGATTTTCCATCTACAAGTCCACTTTCTTTTACTTTTATTTCTCACTCATATTGTTTATTTTCTCATAGTTTGAGTTTTTTTTTAATTGTTTAAGTTTATATCCTCATAGCCACCGAACCCAGAATGGGTAGCTCAAGCGCGCCGCACATTTTTGTTCATTAACCTTGCAGACAAAGGCGCGCTACGAGTATTTTCCAGCACTTCACGGATGTTGTTTTTTTTTGCAGTCGAAGCTGAATACAAACATTCAAATCTGGAAGAGAAAAAATACAGTGTCAGTTTTAAGAAAACCTTAATATGGTAATCAGTAAAAATAAAATAATTATGATTTATAAAATTCTAACTTAATATTGATTAACATTTAGATTATTATAAATAAAAATATATAAATAAAAATAAGGATATAAACAATGAAATAACTTTATTTTGAAATATTATTCAAAGTTATTGAATTTCAACATTCAATATCTTTATATCTTCTATTTTAACGTTGAAAGTGGCATTTTATGGGGAAAAAAGTTATTTTTTTACTTGTTTATATTATAACCCAGGTATTCTTGTTCCCACAATTGTCATAATTTTAACTCTGCCGCAATTATAAAGAACAAAGTGATTTAGTAAAGGTCAGTAGCACTAAAATCAACCAGATGTTGAAACTTTAAATGCGTTTTTTTTTTTCATATTTCAGTTTGTTATTAAATAGCTCTATTTGGAAAAAGATAACTCATAAAGTTATTGGGTAATTTTAAAAATTATTTTTTCTACTAATTTAAGAAATTATTGTCTAGGGAATATACCTAAAGACTTTTAAGAAATATAAATATTTTATTTTGGCCTATTAATCATTTTGACACACCGTAAAAAAAGTTGAAAATCAGACTGTTCGAATCTTTTTCCGCCTACTAATAAAATTTTTATTTTTAAATAAAATGTTTTGGTTTCAGATATATTCCCTGGACACAAGTTTACAGTTTAACTTTGTGGTTTTATTTTCTTAAAAGGCCGAACAGGTTTTTTTTCCTAGTCGAATTGAAATTTTTGACAAAAATAAAACATGCAACACATGCATAGAAGACCATATTTTTTTTATGTATGCCAAATTCTACTTGCTATATATAGTTGTAAATACAATCAAATTTGCTTTCTAGTTCATATTTTTTAAAAATTAACCCGAACGTGTGCAAATACCTTAAAACATTCAATACCTTTAGAGCTTAAAATTTAGATAACTTAAAATGTTATAATTTTTATGAAATAAACAAAGAACTGAAAACTTTTTCAACTGCATGTTAAATATTACGATTGTTTTATTTAAACCATTGCTACATGCAATTTGTTATTCGTTTTAAAAATTTAAATTTTCTGGTTTGTTTGACTATCTATCTCGCAATAAACAACATAAGTTATATTCCATGCCAAAGATGAGAATTTCGAGATTAAGAATCCTTTTTGGATTTTTGGAAAAAAGATTTCCATTTTTTAAATATATATTTATTATTGTTTAGTACTTAGAAAATACTGTATTGCATTTTTTTTTAATAAATTGCACATATATTTTTGGAAAGTACATTTTCACCCTGTAAATTTCAACCTCGTGGATGAAAAATTTGTTTTACTACTTGGTTAGTGTCACCATCAGAAAACAAGTTTTACAGGGTGAAAGTAAATTTACGATGCAAATGTCGTAGTACTATGAGAAGGTTCATATTTGTAGCATCCCCTTGTAGAAGAGAGTAAAAAATTTGTTTTACTACTTGGTTAGTGTCACCATCAGAAAACAAGTTTTACAGGGTGAAAGTAAATTTACGATGCAAATGTCGTAGTACTATGAGAAGGTGCATATTTGTAGCATCCCCTTGTAGAAGAGAGTAAAAAATTTGTTTTACTACTTGGTTAGTGTCACCATCAGAAAACAAGTTTTACAGGGTGAAAGTAAATTTACGATGCAAATGTCGTAGTACTATGAGAAGGTTCATATTTGTAGCATCCCCTTGTAGAAGAGAGTAAAAAATTTGTTTTACTACTTGGTTAGTGTCACCATCAGAAAACAAGTTTTACAGGGTGAAAGTAAATTTACGATGCAAATGTCGTAGTACTATGAGAAGGTTCATATTTGTAGCATCCCCTTGTAGAAGAGAGTAAAAAATTTGTTTTACTACTTGGTTAGTGTCACCATCAGAAAACAAGTTTTACAGGGGGAAAGTAAATTTACGATGCAAATGTCGTAGTACTATGAGAAGGTGCATATTTGTAGCATCCCCTTGTAGAAGAGAGTAAAAAATTTGTTTTACTACTTGGTTAGTGTCACCATCAGAAAACAAGTTTTACAGGGTGAAAGTAAATTTACGATGCAAATGTCGTAGTACTATGAGAAGGTTCATATTTGTAGCATCCCCTTGTAGAAGAGAGTAAAAAATTTGTTTTACTACTTGGTTAGTGTCACCATCAGAAAACAAGTTTTACAGGGTGAAAATAAATTTACGATGCAAATGTCGTAGTACTATGAGAAACTCTCTACTTTTTGAATTTTACTAGTTTTAGATGAACGTTATCAATCATTTATAACTATAAAGAATTTATATTAATAAAATGAAGGATCATTTAAAAAATACGTAAAAGCGTGGATGAAATAATGCATAAAATACTTTTTCGCTTGTGCTTAAAAAGTGCTGCTTCAGCACAATTATATTGAAAGTGCTTTTTTTTTAAGGACGATTATTATTTAGAGGAGTTAGATGTTTTGCAGGTCATTTATGAATAATTACGAATTGAAAATTAACTACCCTTCCAAGAAAAAAGGTTCTACACTTTTGGTTAGTAAAAATTTTACAAGGTAATACAAATTGTTACGACCTGGCGTCCTCATTTGGGGGCATTTTTAAAACCACCCACAAACAATTAACACTTTAATTAGTTCCGAAATTGACCTGGTCCGAAAGAAGAAGATCCAAATATCAGTTTTCAGCTTTTGATTACAGGTATCAGTCATTTATTTCTATTAAAAAATGAAGTTTGAAGAGGGTTAATACGATATTAGAGTTCTCAATTTTTTTCAAACTTTTAAAAAAGTTCTTTAGTCGTTAATTTTAAAGGCATTTTGCACTAAAAACAACGTTAAAATAATCTATAAACTACAAATAAGTGATACGGCCTTTTTTGTAACATTTATAGTACAAAAATTATGTATTCTTAGAGTTTAAGGCACGTCCCTAAGTTACTATTAAACAATTTTTTTTTTTAAATCTTTGCAAACAATACTTTTTAGCATATATTTGTATAAAAAGTATGTTTAGATTGTAAGAATATAAGTGTAGGATTTTGCTCGGTAAGAGGATAAGTTGATAACCAAATTGTTATTTGTGTTTGGTCTCTTAGAATTCTATTTCAGAGTTCCTAATCTGCCTGCCTTCCTGTTTTCCTTTTTTTAAACGTTATTACAAAAAATCAACCTTATCAATGTTTTTAAAATAGGAAACTTCCCAACAACGGTGAAGCTTTCTAAGAGTTTTGTGCTGCCATCTATCGCGTTTATTACAAACTATTTTATGACCTTGCCAAATAATTCTGTTTATCCTAGAAGGTGGTTTGGTTAAAAAGCTTAAATTACTAACTTCTAACCTGTATAAATTAGATTATTTCCGCAATTAGTGCATGATAATTTTTCGTTCGTTTTCTTTTGTTTTTATAAATTTTATGTCAACATATGCAAAATAAATGTATATTCTAAATTGAATGTATGAATACTATAGGACGAGAGAATGTAAGCACTAAATGAATTTTACTGAATTGAAAAAAAAACAATGTTCATGGTTATAGGAAATGTCATATTGCAAAATAAATTTTATTATTATTCAATGGAATCCAGGCGTATGAATTTTTTTAGAGTGTAAACCAATACTATTTCAATAATCAACTGTATTTCAATAAAATAATCAAAATATTCAACCAATAAGCTAAACCTTAGTCTAAAAGCACGTAGAAGCTTTTCGAGCTTTTCCCCAGGGGGTTATCTTAACTATACCAATATCTCATTTTGAAGTTTTAATTTGTTGCGTAATTTCAACTGCTACTTTATTAAAAGGTTAAAATATAAATCTGGAAAAAAGAACATCATCAGGAGTAAATAACGAGTGTCTGAGACGAGTATGACATCCTTGATGTGAAAGAAGCGACATACTATTATTTTTTTTACCTGTTCAGATTTGGACATGAAGCAGACTGTCTTGTATTTTTAAAGAAATTAACAAATTATTACTTTTATTTTCCCAATAATTCTTGCGTTCATATTCATATCAGGTGATACACTTAGAATAATTTTTATTAAGCTTCGATACTGTTACGAATCTGCTGGGCTTAGGTGACGTAGTTTCTTCCAGCTTTCATTCCTGAATTTCCATTGAAAGGCAATGCGATTGGTGTCTTTTGTTTCGATGTGAAGCTACGAATACGTAAGTGGCCATGTTAAAGATCCTCTTACAGGCTAGAAATCGAAAAATGGCAACTTTCACACCAAACCAAAGGTAAAACATATTTGTGGCTCAGTTGTCGACCTCGTCACTTCAGAGGCTTTTAAATAACGAGGCTATATTGACTGTGTTAAAACTACGTGGAGCCAATAAATAGACAGACATCGGACTCTCATACAGAAGGTCCCGCGTTCTAAACTTGGACACATTCTACAGAAGTATATTTGCTTTCAAAAATAAAAATAAAATCGTTTTGATTACTGGGAGTTAAAAGTCCCAACGGCGTTATCGTACAATGTCGTTCGAAGTACGGTAGGGGTGCCAAATTGATTGTGTTAAAGCTCCTAACAGAAGCTAGAAAAAGGTGGCCGAAAACGATTAAATTTCCAAACTAAAAAAATACTTTGAATGAAGGGGCTGTAAGGAGCCTAGTGGTCCGGACCCCGGGCTTGCAATCGGAAGGTTGAGAGTTCGGGCCCCGGTTGCCACTGAAGACTTACCGAGTATACGCGGAGTACGTGCTCGTAAAATCTGTTGGGTCCGAAAGTCCTGTGGTCGGTCATTGCGCAGTTCACCATGGGTACAGGTTCCTGGAGAAAATTTCCCTCCCCTTCAGGGACATGTCTAAATTGTGGAGGTGGCGACAGATGGCAACATCTGTCATATATGTTGTGTGTGTCTTGTGTTGTCCTACTTGACGATGGTTTATAAGCGGGTCCTTGCGACCAAGCACACAAGCCTGAAAATATATGTCAAACCAACCAACCAACCAACCTACTTTGAATGAAGTACATTGGGTGGCCGTTCAGGTGCCGACCTCGTCACTTGACCAAGGTTCTAAATTACGAGGCGTTGTTGGCTGTGCTAAAGCTCCTAAAATGAAGCTAGAAATAGGCAGCCGGAAACTATAACATTACCATTGAATGAAGTAACAGAATCAGAAAACCACCACTCCCCAAAACCAACCCCCAGTCTCGCATACCTTTTAGCACGTCTAGTTAAAGGAGACACATCACTCACAGAACCATCACTACTTTTATTATTATTATCACAACTACTTCTGAGAACGACTAACTAAGGGTCTTTTATTTTTTAACTCGTACAGCTGCTGAACCGGATCTATTGTTGGGAGAACTGGCTTCAAAAAGCTGTCGTGAGACGGAGCAACAAATAACACCTAGAGGGGGGATAAAGCGACCGGAATGGTAATAGTAGTTAAAATCATAATGAAGTGAGAGTATATAGTTAAGAGGAAGTTGGCGATATTTGGCGCCAAAAAAAGTGAAGCCCCCTGAAAGTCGCCAAGTTATACTAGTAAGCCGAAACTGTAGAGGTCGTAGTTAAAGTATTAGAGTGGCGGATGACGTGACCTCCGAAGGTAACGACGGGAAGCGCATGGAGAGCAAAACTGGAAGGTATGGGCCCAGTGTTGCCAACACTTTACGGAGAAAAGAGCTACGACAAAAAATTAATTCTAAAATTTCAACAACAAAAAAACCCATAAAAGTACTTCTGCATTTTGGAATATTTTTAGTTACTTTAAAAAAAAAAACTTGAAACGCCTTTCTCCGAATTGACAACACTGGCCCCATAACCTTCCAATTTTGCTCGCCATGCGGATCAAGTCGCTAGCATTGGAGGTCACGTGATAAGTCACTCTAATACTTTAACTATGATCTCTATGATGAGATGTCCGATGTTCATCCAAACTTATTTCAGTGTAAAACGCATAATTTTATTCTTTGAAATGTGGATTTAAAAAAAAAGACTTTGCACAGTTGTAGGCTGTCTATAGTGCCGGATGTAAAGACCCAAGGCCTTTCCTAGGCACTTGACATTTGGGCCCCCGCCATCTCGGAGCTATTTTGGAAATTTAATAAATTAGCAGCGTGATTTTATCGGCGAACTTTCTTCTGTGCTAAAGAACGAATGAACTCTCAGGGGAAACGGACCAGAGCTGCCAGGTCTGGCAAATTTGGCAATTTTTGAGGCAGTCGGGCGATAGAGATTTTCGGAGTTAGACGATTTAAAAAAAAAAAAGTTGGCGATTTTGTATTTTCAAGGGCCTTTTTCTGACTTGGCCACTAGGCCTAGGTTAAAATCCGGTACTCACTAGATCTGAATCTACACTCTTAAAACAAAAGAGTAAAATCCTCTCCAGTAGGAGAAGTGCATTTTCGACACTGGAAAGGATTGAATATTATCTCAGACTGAGTTAAAATCATTCGTTTGGAGTGATCCTGTCGGAGGTTTAACACACAAAGGATCCACTCCTCTAGGAGAAGTGAATTTTCTAGACTGGAGGAGTGGAATTAACTTAGACTGAGTTAAAATCGCTCGCGTTTTAAGAGTGTATACACAAGGTGTTAGTAATTCATTTCACAGGCAAGAAAAATAAGTTCCAATTGCATTTTTATTAGTCCAAAAAGTCGCCAAGTCGATGTAAAACGCGTATACTAAAAGCTGTCAAATATTTGGCAGAAATCTTTTGTTTTGGGCTTACTTCAAGGCGATTCATTTCATAACTTGGCAACCCAGTTTTTGTATTGGCTTCGCCCGGCAGCATCTAAATCTTCTTAACTCTTACTCTGAGTGAGCGACCGAGTCGAGGATTAACTAGTAATGTTAGTTTTAGTTGCGATTTATGGTTGGTATTAACAGAGTCATAAACAGCTTTGTGTTTTTGCCAAGGTTTTTTTTTTATGTGTGTTGTGTGATAGTGAGTTGAATAGGTTTTGAACGTGATTGAAGTTAGCAATGTTTGTTTGAATTGTGTAACTTTTTAAAAAATAAACACGAAGCCACGTTCAATGGAGTAGGTTTATTCTTTTTTCTCCATGTTCGACCTGAGTAGCTGAGTCGACAAGGAGCAAACCTTAACCTCTTGCGACCTGGCGTCCCCATTTGGGAATATTTTTTTAAACCTCCCCACAATTAACAAGTTAATTAGTTCCGAAATTGACCTGGTCCGATAGAAGATTAAAATTCGATTTTCAGCCTTTAATTACATTTATCAGTCATTTATTTTTATAAAAATAATTAAGTTGAACGAGGGCCAATACGATATTAGAGTTCTTTAAAAAATTATTTTTTTTCAAACTTTTCAAAAAGTTCTTTTAGTAATTAATTTTAAAGGCATTTTGCATTAAAAACAATGACATGTTAAAATAATCAGTTAACTTCAAATAAGTGATACGGCCTTTTTTGTTGCATATGTTAAAATAATCAGTTAACTACAAATAAGTGATACGACCTTTTTTGTTGCATTTAAAGCACAATAAAAGTGAATTTTTAGAGTTTAAGACGTGTTCCTATAAGTAACTGTTGAACTGCTGCTCTTAAGAGGTTAAATAGCAAATGTCTAACGCTATAAATGAAGGTGCTGCTTCAGAATTCTAAAAAATAGACGCAATTAGGTTCTCCAACATAGTTCCCCAAATCAAGAACTTCTACACTGGAAAAATTTGCAACAGACATTTTAAAGCAAGTCTGTAAGTTACTTCAATGCGTTCGCCCACATGTCTTCATCCACAAATTCTACAAATTCCCATTGAGTCATATGATGATACTGACCTTCTTTTACAGACACACATACAAAAAAAAATATTTTCTAGTCTAACAGACAGTCACGACCCTTTTAAAGAAAACTAATATCAGACACAAATTACTTTGCATTTCTGGAAATGTCAGACACATTTAAAAAGCCATCCATCAATCATCGCGACGCGATATAGCCCGGAGAACAAAACTCTTGTCAAAAACCAAATCAAAAACGATAATTACTTTCTCCGCGAAAGAAGAAAACAACAATAAATTCAAATAGTTTCAATTTTAATTTCGCGGAATGGCAACAAAGACAGTTACGCCACCTGCCTGCTTGTTCCTAGAACGCCAGAAAGTTTCTCAAAAAAAAAGAATGACCAGTAAATAATCACCTTTGGCCCGTCCATTATTTAAAACTTCCTTTTAGGATTTAAAGTTTCTTATTTGATGGCGAAGATGGCCTTATTCCGTTCTTAGAACGGATCATTCAAAATTTCGTAGAACGGAATATAACTGTAACTAGAGGGTGGATAAGTAGTATTCAAGGTCTTTTATGGTAAAAAATATGTAAAATAAGTTTATAGCTGATATGTTTTTCTACGAGTCGAAGGGAAGAAGGTCAAATTTTAATTTTTTTTTTATTCTTTTTGTTAGAGGATGCATTTGTCCCGTTTGTTACAAATAGTTTTGTTAATCGAAAATTTCTTAAACATCGATATAAATGACCAAAGGTGACTTTTAGAGACTTATGCTTGGAAGTCATAAGCCTCTTAACCCTTTCAGTTCCAATGACTATTTGGCATCATCATATTAGATTTTTTTTTCTGATCGTCTATAGCCATTTATGATATCAAAAGGCACATCATTCGATTCTTCAAATTTTTATCTATTCGAAAATATTTTTTATTAATCCCAATAGATGCCAACCCTGTTTATATTTTTTAATTATGATCAGAAACATGATGACGAAAAATAGCATCACTGGGACTGAAAGGGCTAAACCATCAATACGTATTTCAATATCCTTACTGCAATATATGTAATTATTTTAATGAAAACTTGTACGACTCAACCAATGTCATTTTATAATTAAAATCATTCAAACTCATTAACTTCAGACACTAATTAAATTAATCACCAGACTTTCCTCATTAAATTCATTACAAAGAAACACATGTGTGTATAGTAAAGTGACAATACGCTAACGACCAAACAAAATGCAAACATTTGTATATGTGTATCCAACGTAAATGAGGAAGTAAAGGAGAAAAAGCCGTCACACTATAGTCCCCGCCACCCTTATTTGGAACACTTTAGGGATGGAAAACCGAAACCGTCTTTTTCCCCCTCAGTTTTAACCGATTTTTTTTTTCATGAGGCTGGTCTAAACCGGAAACCGGCTTTCTGGGAGGAAAACCGTCAAAAAACCGGAAATCGTTTTTTTAAATTATATATTTAAAAAAAAAACTGTTAGTTTTGCACTTTGCGTACAGATAGCAAATAGGAGATTTTTTTTTAAAGGAAAAGGAAAAAAGAGATGAAATATTGCAATCTTAATATACAAACACTCAAAACGATTGGAAAAATCGGAATAAGAACAGGAACATCAACATATTATTTTAAATAATAAGAAAGTAATAATTAAGAAGAAACCTAATCTTAGTTTCCAACAAAACACTCTAAACATTTTAAATTGACTGCGTAAATTGTTTTTTTTATTCAAAAGTAAAGTTTAAAAATTAATTGATTTTTTCAATTAATTAATAAAAAACTGAAAAACGGACCACCTGGTTTTTTTCCATTGAAAAACTGGTTTCGTTGAAAACTGGTTTTAAAGGTTCGGTAAAACCGAAAAACCGGTTTTTGTAAAAACGTTTTTTTTTCTGAAAATCCGCCATCCCTACCGTTTCTTATTTTGTTGGCGGCGAGCATAGGACAAACTATTTTCAAAATAAAACTTTCCTCGTCAGTTCATTATTAAGAGGAAACGTTGAAAGATAATTTATTATCTAAACTATAATTGTGATTACATAACAAGAAGGCAGTTCTTTGACGTGAAGCAACTATGATTTTTCTTTGCTTAGTTGTATTTTGTAGTTGTTTAAGGGGTCATAGGAGTCTTAAAAATGTGCAAAGAAGGTACTACAAAGCATTGTTTGATCATTCATGTAATTTTTTAACTACTCAATATATCAGTATAATTTTTTATATGTAATTCTACAAGATTTATTTAATATAACACAAATTTTAAAATTTATGAAACTTTAGCCAAAACTAAAATGAATTATATTAAACATAAAGCTATTTGGACACATTGGGATTAGGCTTGCGCGGCAAATTTTGAGGTCAAAATTGAAAAAAATGACCAAGAAAATGACTTTATATTGTACAAATATGTACAAACAAAGACTTATACCTAAATTCTCAGCTCAATTTTGATTAAACTATTTAAAGAAAAAATAAAAATCAAAATTTTTATCAATTTTTTGAGAAAAAAGTTCTTTAAATAATTTCTAATTAAAATTGAGCTGATAATTTAGGTACAAGTCCCTGTTTGTACATATTTGTACAATATAAAGTCATTTTCATGGTCATTTTTTCAATTTTGATCTCAAAATTTGCCGCGCAAGCCTAATCCCAATGTGTCCAAATAGCTTTATGTTTAATATAATTTATTTTAGTTTTGGCTAAAGTTTCATAAATTTTAAAATTTGTTTTATATTAAATAAATCTTGTAGAATTACATATAAAAATTTTTACTGATATATTGAGTAGTTAAAAAATTATATGAAAGATCAAACTATGCTTTGTAGTACCTTCTTTGCACATTTTTAAGACTCATGTGACCCCTTAAGAGTGAGTCCCATGGAGGTAATGCGTTAGTTTTTAAATCACAATTGCTGCAAAAAAAAAATCTTTGCCATATTATCCCATTTTTACCAATTATGGGAATAATCATAACATTTTAAAACAAAATTTAAAGGAAAATAATACCCTATTATTTAATTATTAATTTATAAAGTTTTAAAATAGTGTCATCTGCTGTATATTTTTGCCATTTTCAAACTTCAAAAATATATAATTAAATAACTAGATAACATGAATGCATCAAATTTGTCTTATTTCGGTGTAATGTTTTCATGGTATGGTATGATACATATATATTCCAGCTTGTGTGCTTGTTCAGAGAACCGCCTTATGTTTTCATTGCCATGCCTTTGAAAAAATAAGGCTAACATGGCCAAGCAGTACTTCTGCGGACGTTGTGATTCCAAAAGTAATGCATTAGCACTATGGTACTCACAATCCTTCCTAAGGGAATCCACAAATTCCAGATTTTCGTTCCAAGTTAATTTCATTCAATTATTAAATGAATTTAAGTTCAATTAAGATAATTTCAATTCAATTTCAAACACGTTTTAATAAATAATACGTACATTGTATACCTTGAATTTTAATTGATTATAAATAGCCATTTGTTATTTATAACCAGTGTCACTCGCTTTTATCAAACAATTTATCATAAGCGATACTCCTTTTTTGGAACTTCTATTTTAATCTAAACATGAATTTGTAATTGTTTTAAACGTGACTAACTACTTACTGGGATAAATTATACAAGTTTGACCCAAGTTCATTAACACCCAGTTATTTATGTACCCGTTTTATAATAAAACCATTCTTTTGCTTATATCTTTAAATGCGAATTCGTTCAAACTTTAAACTATTTGTTACTTTATATTAGTATTTTTTAATTTTTTCATTAGAAATTTTATCAAATGTGTAATATTTTTATAACGATTTTTGAAGTAAGTATAAGATTAGGTTAGGTTTGAATTATCGTCGCACTAGAGCTACACGAGGGCTATTGGCGACGGGCGTCGAATTTTAGAACCACAGTCAGGTGACGAGCCAACACCTGAATAGCCACCCAACGCAACCGTTAAGAGTAAGTATAAGAAAATAATGAATATAAGTAATATCCATCATGAATGTAGTAATTTCAACAGAGAAAATTTAATTAACTTTAAATTTTAGTTTTTATTTATGCGCACTATTGAATTAATTTTTTTCTCATGGATTAAGTTTTGTAAAAAAAAAAAGTGAAGTTTTTTAAAGTTTTATTTTCAATAAAAATATGTATTATTTTTTAATAAAGCGTTTTAAACATAGATGAATACTCTTCACAGATAGCGTTAATGTTACTTCGTAAGTTTTGAGTTGACCATTTAACTAGTTAAGAAAATGGGAACAAGGTCAAACTTCTTTATTATTTGTTTCTTTTGCGTTTTAGTTTATAACATTTCACATTTCCATAAATGTTAGTGTCAAACATATACTTTGAATGCAAAACGGTAACTTTTTAAAATAAGATAATCAATTATAATGTTATAAATCTGATCTGAAGGATGAAAATTAAATTAGGACTCAATGTCAATGGGTGGAATTTTTAAGTGCTGTATGTTTTCAAAGATTGGAGATATTTGCGGTGTACTTCTCAAATAAAATTATTTTGAAAAATATTTTTTTTTGTAAAAAAATTTCTTAAATTTTACTTAATTTTTAGCTATCTAACCTGAATGGAATTAAACTAAATCTTAGACTGAATTATTTAAAGACCAGGAAAAGTACAAAAGAAATCAAATAAAGACATAGTGGCAAAAAATGGCTATTTAACAGGAATAATAGTGTGTTAAAAAAAAGTTTTACAAAGTACAAAATGCGGGTCACTAAAACGAAAATTGTGGCCCTTTCTACGCAATGCCGTCTTTACCATAAGGGCACACGGGGCCCGTGCCCAGGGCCCCCATTCTCAGGGGGCCCCGAAGGACCGATAATTTATCTCACACATTTATTCTCAAAACATTTTTGTCGGGCACATTACACTTTTTTCACAAATCAGTAATCTTGTCAGAAGGTATTTACTAAGGCATATACTACGCCATTATATCGATGACCGCGCCTATTCTTACTGTTCTAATTTCTAATTATTCGCTTTTTTTTTACTTTCCAAAAGGGCCCCAAATTCTTGTGTGCCCAAGGGCCCCAGCCTAGTTTAAGACGGCACTGTTTCTACGCAGTTTAGGAGAATGGTTCGAATATGACGATAAAGTTCTACAGTTAAAAATATAAACATTTTAAAGTTTAATATTTAATACATCCTTCTAATTATTGAAATTAATATAATTAAATAGGCTTTACGGTTAGTTAAAAAATTGTCAAATGGATAATAAACAACGAAGTAACTTTTAAAAGATTTTTTTTTTCTCCAAAAGAAATGTAGTATATCAAATCGAAATGGTCAATTATAATAAAAGTAAACAACAACAAAATCCAGCCCCCCTGTAGATCCGGCTTAGGAAATAAAATCTCAAAAACCGTAACTGCACCCCTGAAATTACAAGTTACATTCCAAAAACATCCTCTTACTCGGAAAAATAAATCAAAATGGCGGCGAAGCTCCTCATTATTTCTCAGCAAAAACTTTCTCATTCAAACAAAAGAATAGAATAAAATGTTTATTCGGAAATACAATAATAACTATTCATGTTTTAACGGAATGGAACAAAGCAATCGAAATAGAAAAAAAATAATAATAAATGAATCGTTTTGTCGAATAATTTATTCCATTTAATGTAGAACTTAAGAAGAAAAAGAATAAAATATTTATTCGGAAATGGTATAATAACTATTCATATTTTGATGGACATAGAACAAGGCGATCAAAATATAAATACATAAAAAATAATCGTTTTGTCGAATAAATTGTTCCATTTAATTTAGAACTAAGAAGCGCGCTTTTATCTGAAGGTTAGGATTCGCGAACGACCTTGGATAAATGCGGAAGAGAAGACGACTCTTCAGACAGGGAGCGTATGTGGCATCACCTGTGTCGAAAGCTTTGTAAACAAAGAATTTGGCGAGCGCCAATGAGGCGAGGAATGGCGGTTTGACGATTTCTCCTCGAGTTTTTATTTTGGTATTTTAGAGGTTTTCTAGCTCTTTTTTGAAATTAAATTTGAATGTTAAAAGTTGTTGCGACAATTTTCAAGGATTTATTTCGCAATCACAGAGATACTAGCAATGTTACGAATGTGTGGATTGTATATTTTTTAAAGAGGGAAAAGTAATTACTTTTTAACTAAGCTTACATTACATAATTTTGATGCATAGTATTGCATAATATTAAAAGCCGTACATATTTTAATCTGTGTCATTCTAAAAATTATCACAATTCCTCAGGTGTTAGTAAGCTCTAGTTGTACGACTTAAATAAAAAAAAACCTAAGAAATTTGCATAGAGCATCAAAATCGCGTCGATCTTGCATATCTAACAATATCCTTAGAAAATCAGAGCTGGGGGGATGCGAAAGGTCCCAGGTTCGGATTGCAAGCACTGCCAAGATAACTACCGACTTATAAACAGTCTGTGCAGCTTTAAAGTCCTACGAGGTATACCTATCCCGTGTAGAGGAGGTGCACATTAAATATGCTTCCGATGCTACGTATGCTGCCACCTTTAAAATTGCCTTGGTTGCCTACTCGGATGTCGGGTAGTCACTTTAAAATAGTTGTTCTAAATTACGACGCCAACAGGCCCAACAGCCCTTGTGCGACGATAATTCAATTCAACAAACCCCAACGTCAAACTTGCATAACTCACATTCTCCTTTTTAAAAAATCCCCACAAGAGCGATCACCGCCAAATTGATGCTCTCCCCATCTCCCTGCACTTGACATCCCTTATCGATCGCCTTGGCGAGCGCGACTGTCGCCAAAGCCGGCAGCCCTATTTCGAGACAGTGGGTGTCTCGTTTATATCTATACGGCCCCTCTAGGTGTCTGATTCTCTTGAGTCAATGACAAACAGTAACTTTTTGCCACGCACTTTTTAGACGCGTTAATAAACGTCACCATATTTCGATGTTTGTCGTCATGCCGCTGTGGCACAAAATTAAGTTTTGGGGGTCGTAATTTGATTTTGATGTGATTGTATTTGTTAGGAAAGTAGATTTTTTTTTTGTTAGTGATTATAAATCGGAAATACATTTGTTTCGCTAGTTGCTAGTAGTTAATTTTTCTTTAAATTTTTTAATATTTTTTGCACGATATATGAATAAAATAATACAAATTTAAATTAATTAATACATTTCTTTCGTTACGTATTTCTTTGACAAAAAATTTTAAGTTCGGAGTTATTTCAAAAATACACATGACTTTTTTTTTTTTTTAAATAAAAAGGAGAACGTTAACTGAATGTTTTTATGTCTTAATTATTTTAAACCAGTCAACAGATTTAATTTATTTAAATAATTGATAAAACGTCTTTAACGAGACTTATGTCATCAATAAAGAAGATAATTATTTTTATGTACGATATTTTTTTATTGTGATGCACAAAAACAATTAACCTAAAATCAGCACACAATTTTAGGTATCAAAGATTAATTTTTCATATTTTTTGTTTTAAAAAATAGTAAAGTAAAATAATTTAAATTGTTATAAATTAGAAAAATTTAATATTTATCTTATGTTTCGTAACTACGGAAATGCGATTGAAAGGCGAGGTCATGTTTTTCTCTTTTTGCATAACAGATGGCGCTACAACACCGTTTCGTAAAATGAATCGAAAGGGTTCTTATTGAGGATCTCTTTTTTCGGCTATTTACCGATATTTTGAATAAAATATCGGTAGATAGCTGATTTCAAATCGAAGCATTGTGATAATCATAAATTCTGACGAATAAGAAAAATCACGTTATTTCTAAAATAAATATTTTGAATTTTCGTTGGTATCGCAATGTTTTAAATGAGCTCTTAAACTAAGATTCTATTTAATATTAATTTTCATTAATTTAGCTTTGCTACATTTAATTATATCAGAATATATGCTTTATGTAAAATAATGAAGGAATAACATTAAATGTATTCAAAAGAAAGTTGTACAGAACTTTTTTCCTAATTAGTACACTTGGGTTAAGTATAGTTTTTATGGTAAAATGAATTTCCTTTAATGAACTTAATGAAAGCACCCAAAAAAATATTCAAGTAATGATTCGTTGATTATTGATTAGATATCGAATGATTCACTTATTCAGAATATTTTTATATTTTTTTAATGAAGTTTGCGCATGGGGTCACAGTTCTAAATTTGTGATTTTCAAATTCGAAAACTACCAGCGTATAGCAAGCAACGCGAACATATTTTTTAGTTTTGCTTATAAAACGGTTTTCTAAACTACTATCTTCAATCACGTCATACAATTCCTGTGGGAGATAAGATTCATAAAGCGAATAATATAGCGATGTGGTCCGCCAATGAGATTAAATCTGTTGAGCTCAGTCGATAAGACGCTGACTCTGCATGCGTAAGGTCCTAGCTTCGGGTCCGGATAGACAAAATGACTGCCGACCTATCAAGGGCCTATGTAGAAAAGAAATTTAAGACGAATAATAAGTACCCCGAGTAGAGGAGATGTACGTTAAATATGCTTCAAAGGCTCGACGCTGCGGACGATATGTGTTTTTCTACTCTTTCCAGTACAGAGATCCGATTTATAGGATGACTGGCAGTAGGTGGAATTCGAAGCCCCGCACTCCTGAGTAGGTTGAATCCCTAAACTGATGCCTTAACCACTCGGCCACGGACGAGCAGGCTTCTTTGCAAAGACACCGTATCTAGGTATCGAATGTGCCATCCCTTTTCCTATCCTCCCCCGTAATTTTTGTGGATAACGTAAATATTGGGGCTTCAGGGCTTTAGGCTCTGGTCCGTAACAAAACAAACCAAACCTCCTTGGGTTGAGTGCTTTCGTGTCTGTACGATGCAACATATCCGATCATCAAGCCTTATATCGAATCTCGATCGTCTTGGATGCGTGATTGATTAAGATTCTCTGGACACAAACTAAAAACCAAACCAATTTCGAAGAAAAATGGCACTCCCTACTTACAAAAGCGATCACAAAACAATAAGCAAATAAGTGACGACAAAATATCCAAACCAAATAAAGCCAACTACAGACAGCTTTTTCAAAATTAAATCACCGCACCAAAAGGTGTGGTATCCCTTTCCGTAAACATTTGGCAATCGGCGACGACTCGTAACAAAACAAACCAAACCTCCCTTGGGAAAAGTGTCCGAAGTTGCTTCACGCCTAATTTGTCAGAATCCAGCCTTTGTGGAGGTCTTTAAGAAGACGATTGTTTTGATTTGAAATAACGGGGTTGGGGGGACACCGTTACTTCAAATGGTTGGTCAAGCCTATAGTAAGATCGGTACTTCTAGGTCTTGGATTCGTGGTTGGTGGTGCATCAACTTAGCTGCTTGGGACGCTGACTTCCACACACACAAAACAAAACAAAGTTCCAAAGAATAAAATAAAAGAACGATTTCCTTCCTGTATAAAGTGATTGAAAAAAAAAACATAAGTGAAGACAAAACAAGCAAGCAGAAGACGACAAGCTACTTTTGAAAGTCGCCGCGTTTAGGTGCCCCCCCCCCTCCCTGGCATCTCTTCCTATTTTAAATCCAATAATCTGTAATTTCAGCCTCAAACGTAAATATTGGGCATACGGCGACGGCGCGTAACAAAACAAACCAAACCTCAATTGGGAAAAGTGTCCAAAGCGGCGTCACGGGTAAGTGGTCAGAATCCAGCCTCTGTGGAGCTTTCTGGAAAGTTTTGGAAGACCATTGTTTTGTTTTGAAATAACGGGGCAAAGGTTGGTCAAGCCTAAGATGGAATCTATACCAGTCTGAATTCTTGGTTGATGACGTATCGACTTAACTGCTCGGGACGCTGACTTTCACACACAAAACAAAGTTCCAAAGAACAGAAGAAAAAATGTCTTACTTCCTGTATATAAAACGTTTAGTTGGGGTATCCCTTCCTACTTTTATTTCAATTCCAATAATGTGATCTGTAATTTCAGTTTCAAGCATAAATAATGGACATTTGGTGACAGACCAAAACCAAACATCGCCAGATAATGTGTTCAAACTAGCGTCATCAGTAATTTTTGATTATAGTCCAGTCTTTGAGGAGGTCTTTAGATAGTTTAGAAGA
This sequence comes from Hylyphantes graminicola, assembly GCA_023701765.1. NCBI lineage: Eukaryota > Metazoa > Arthropoda > Arachnida > Araneae > Linyphiidae > Hylyphantes > Hylyphantes graminicola. The sequence goes on along the minus strand of CM043118.1, from coordinate 61,461,414 downwards.
TGGCTGTCTTGTTTGGAAACAACTGGATATCAAGTGTGATAAAATAATTAATTTTAAATGGAAATAGTTATAAATATTTTGATCATTTCAACCATGTATGTTGTGGTTCGAGTAACCGATCCACTGAACTGAAGTGAAAGTCTGGAAGGAACATCCCATGAAAAGCTGGTGAAGCCTACTTTTGGGTCACTTGGCGAGAGCTTTAGAGAGAATATGTGCCGCATTGCACAAGCCTAATCGCTCGCCACATATTCTCCCTAAAGCTATCACCAAGTGACCCAAAAAATAGGCTTCACCAGCTTTTCATGGGATGCTCTCTCCAGAGTTTCAGTTCAGCTCAGTGAACCGATCACAAATTTTAATGACGGTAAGAATTTTGAATAGGTTTTTTTTTAAAAGCTGTTTCGCACTAGGCGCTCACTGTTGACCTATTGACATTCCATAAAACTTTCTAATCTTTCTATCAGTGCATGTCGACGATATATTCAGATAACGTGGGCAACATCTCATCATCATCACTCACAATAGGCGCGTTTACATGAGCCATCGAATCCATGGAGTGTCAAGATCACCATTAGGGGAAAAAGAGGTCGATCAGGACTTCTAACCCATGTGACAGTCTGTGGCCGAATCCACGGTATGAAACACAAGACCCTCCTTCATTGGAGGGCTTGCGAAACCCCCCAATGAACCCTACAATTCCGGCTCTGTCTCGGAGAAAATCCTCAGAAGGAAAAATTGCTGAGTTTGCTCTTCAATCCATGGATTCGATGGCTCATGTAAAAGCGCATAATGTGGCATAGATATATAGATTTTTATGGGCATTTAACGACCTGTTCAACAATAGAGCTTATTTGCTTAAAATAAATGTTGTCTGCATGTATAATAAAATAACAGAACTTACATAAAAACATTTGATACCACTTGATGACTTTTTTTATCAATAACGAGTAAACAACGAAACATTTTATGACGTAAACAACCGGTAAAAAAAGAATCAGCAACAGATGTTTCCGACTTGTGTGCGCATAAAAACCTAATAATTCATCATAAAATTATACGCGAATATAAGCTCTAATTTCATTAAGAAGTAACGCGAAACTAAATCTGAAACAATAAAAGAGACATGAAAAAGAGATTATCATAAAAAAGGATCGTGAGTATACAGGGGGAGGGGAGAGAGAAAAAAAATCTTGGTGTGGAAGAAACTTTTTTGTTTTATTATTTCAGGTTGAGTGATTTTATAAGCATTAGGTTTTTTTAAGAATTAGTGTTGCAATTTTTTATTAGTATTTTTGCTGTTATGTGGTATGTGTCAACACTTTTATCAATAACAATAGCTATTGTACGATACTTTTTTTTTATGGTGATGTCAATGCAATTACCTTTAAAACTGACTTAGCAACAATTTTTTTTACATTTTTTCCCCCCGAAATTTATTATTTAGATTCAGTGTTGCAGTTGAGATAAATTACAGGGGAATGGCAGATATAGTTGCAGATCGTTAATCGCTCTTAGTTCCAAAAAAATATTAATAAATTTAGTTGTATTTCAATAAATATGCACATTCATTAGCCAATAATAATAAGCAAAAACAAATTAATCTAATCCAACAATTTTCATTACATTAAAAAGTTTATGAAAAACTCCCATACACAATAAATTGTTCAAATTTTATTTCATTAGCATTTCCATAAAAGGCATTGGTGCCAAATATTTCCATCAATTACTGATCATATGTATATTTATTGCTTATATAATTTTTCTCTTTAATTATTTCTAATTAAAAGTACAACTGAAATGATTTTAAAAGTAGTACACACACTAGCGATAAATTTTCGAATTTTAACCATTAAAAAATTGGTAATATGTCGTTTCCTTCAGTGGGTAATAAAACACAAAGATTATTAGAAATAATTATTGGTGATTATTAGAAATAATTATTGGTGATTATTAGAAATAATTATTGGGGATTATTCACAAATAATTATTGGGGATTATTCACAAATAATTATTGGTGATTATTCACCAATAATTACTGGTGATTATTCGCAAATAATTATTGGTGGACTGTAATCATTTTTTGGAATTAAAAAGGAATTTAAAATTAAAGGTGATAAAATTAAGTTGTTGATAAAACCTTGGAAAGGTTGAAAGCTGACGATTTGTATTTTGACGAAAGCTGGCAGCTGAGACCTATATCCTTGTTTAAATACCAAAATAATTTTTCTACTTTTTGAGATCTTTAAAAATTCCTGTCTGTGCCCACTCATACGATGTCGCCCTTAAAGGTTGCGTTGGGTGCCTCCTATTCAGGGGTTGGCTCGTTACTTGACTGTGGTTCTAAAATACGACACCCGTCACCAAAAGCCCTCGTGTAGCTCTAGTGCGACGATAATTCAAACCTTACCCAACTCTCTGACCCACAAGCCAAAATAAAGCTCCTTCCAAAAAAACAAAAAAAAACCTACTGTATCCTTCTAAGATTACCGAAAGCCCAATGCAACCCTAATTCAACTAAACCAATGATAACACTAATCTAATAACCATATCTTTACCATTTACGCTGTTGATATAAGCAACAGAAGCCCAAAATTTGCAACATTTGAACCTTCTCCCCACCAAATATACGCAAAAGTAGCAGTTCGTGACATGGTTCTTAAGCTGAGAATTATCACGATCAAGTTCGTTAGCGACCCCTTGAAGCTCGTTGAATGTATTAGGGTAAGATCACCCATTGTTTGATGTGGAAATAGATACAGTTGGGTAATTGGGGGCTGTTTGAGGGTTAATATGCTTTGTTTTTGACTCTGGATTGCTATGAGTTGGGGTTTAGAGTAAAACAAAATAGACTTGCACCAATATTTGCTTAACTTCTTAAGACCCGAGCAAAATCCTACACGTATATTCTTAATCTAAAAATACTTTCCATACAAATATATGCTAAAAGGTATGTTTTGCAAAGAAATTTTTAAAAAAATATTTAATAGTTACTTAGGGACACGCCTAAAACTCTAAAAATATACATTTTTTTGGTTTTATAAATTCAACAAAAAGGCCGTATCACTTATTTGTAGTTTACATATTATTTTAACATTTTTCTTAATGCAAAATGCCTTTAAAATTAACTATAAAAGAACTTTTTAAAAAGTTTTTTTTTTTTTAAATTAAAATATTTTTTTAAGACCACATGTCGAATTGACTCTCGTTTAACTTCATTTTTTTTATAGAAATAAATGACTAATACCCGTAATCAAAGGTTGAAAACTGATATTTGGCTCTTCTATAGAACCAGGTCAATTTCGGAATTTATTAACGTTATAATTCTTTGTGGAAAGGTTTTTAAAAAAATATCTCTAATTTGGGACGCCAGGTCGCAAGAGGTTAATTATTAAAAAACTAAATGGCCTCAAGTATTTATTCTAAAATTTTAGTGGATTAAAGCTATGGATTATTGCGATATGTATTGAATAAGTAAAACAAATTTGAAAATAAAAAGGTACAAAAAACACTTTGCGTTATTAATAAGAGTTTAATAAGCAACGAATGTGCAACTGAAAAGTTAAAAGATGTTTAAAAAGCATACAGCGGTTTTGGGACTTAAAAGAAGTCCCAACTTTAGTATAAAAACAATGAACGAAAACGAATGAAAAACAGAAAATGAATACAGAACCTAGGATTGTAAAAAATATGTAACTTTTCCCCAAAATATTCGCGAAATTTTATTTTTTCAAAAGTTAGCAATAATACCGTAAAAAAGTTTATGCATGTTTTTCCAAAGCGAAACAATCTAAATGCACAAAAATATTTAGATAAGAAATGTTCTGTTAAATGAAAAAAAAAAACTTTCCTTTTAACATCGTAAAAAGGTCGTTTTTTTTTAAAGAAATAATAATTAGGTAAATTAGACATTTCTACATTTTCTATTGCGTGGTTAAACTTTAAAAATAACTGATTGAAAAGTGGTTTAGTTTTTGTTAATGGAATAAAGACTTTTTGCAAGTCAAAAGCAAGCGAGGCTTAAAAACTTTTAAACCCGGCTTTAAGCAAAAAACATAAAATCTTCATGTCTTTTATGTTACACAAAGAACAAATTAAAAAAAAAAGAAAAACTATGATTACAAACAGAGCACAAAAGTTCAGTTAAATCAATCATCCATTAAAAAAAACTTTTAAAAGAAAAATGCAACCGTTTTAGAAAAAGCTTATTACAGAACTTCTAACAAAAACAAACATTTTAAATTTAAAAAGTAAAGCAAGTCCTTTCTGCCATAATAACCTTTTTGCATATAATTAGTAACACACTAGTCTAGCCTGGAAGCTAACTGAATACGGTATATTTTAATAATACCTCGGGTGTACTAACTAATCAATAAATAAACTCTCGTCTAAACCCGACACAGTCTAGACAGGAGCAAAGCTTGTCTCGGTTTTTCTACTGGATCTTAATGCATTTTCAATCCATCCCGAAGTTTTACAGGGCGCATGTATATTCCTTGATAACTTCAGTTAAAAGTATTCGGAAAGTTTAGATTCAAAATGGCGTATTTTGGCGGTGAGCGAAAAGCACTTTCTTCGCCAAAAAAAAAAAAAAAGAAAAATAGTTGAAATGTCGTTTGGCGTGGAATTTTAACAGTCGCCATTTTGACATTCTCTTTTATTATAATAAAAATTGGCTTACTTCGTTGGAAATAAATTAATAAAAGTTTCTTTCAGTTTAATTCAGTTGTGTACTGAAAGTTCTTAGTCAGCCGTAGTCTAGACATTCTAATTTGCAAAAGAAAAAAAAAACTATTTACCTAATAGTATTTTAGTTTTTGTAATGAAATCTTGTGATGTGCTAAAGTTCGAATAACAGTTAAATATATTTAAAATAGGTTAAAAAAAGGAATCAGTGTTATTTTTTCACATTATTAAATTTAAAATTAAATTATTATAAAACTTTTTAATTCAAATAATGTTGTTTGTTGTGTTAAAGAAATTCTAAAAGAATAATTTTTGGATCTTTTGTAATCGAGGTAAAATTCATATCCTTTTTAATTTAGTTTTTCGTTTGCAGTATAAGACAGAGAAAACCATTCAATTTTTAGCTGATATTTTACAGGTGTCAGAGAGGGAAAACATTTTTTGTATATTTTTATAATAAAATCCTGCATTTTCAAATGAAATATCTTAATCAGGTTGAAAATTAAACGCTTTTTAGCATCTAAATCATCTGCATTTCTCCCTTTCTATAAAAATATGTTTGCTACTTCTTGAATCTAGAAATTGTGGACAACTTTAAATTTGATTTTTTTTAACTGATTCAAAAAATACTTTCGAAAATGTTGTGTCCTTTAACTAACGTAATTTAAAAACCGACTTATTTTAAATGTCACTTGACCATGGTGACACATTGCAATGCCCGCCTACAACAGACCATGTGTAATTTTTTTTCCCCCAATGGGGCTGCTTATACCATGCTTAAATTTATCCTCTTGCGACCTGGTGTCCCCATTTGGGGACGTTTTTAAAAAAAAAAAACCACAAACAATTAACACAATAATTTGTTCCGAAAATGACCTGGTCCGATAGGAGAAGATCCAAGTATCAGTTTTAGCCTTTGATTACAGGTATCAGTCATTTATTTCTATAAAAAATGAAGGTGAACGAGCGTCCATACGATATTAGAGTTCTTAAAAAATAATTTTCATTTTTTTTTTTCAAAAAATTCAAAAAGTTCTTTTAGTAGTTCATTTTAAAGGCATTTTGCATTAAAAACAAAGTTAAAATAATCTGTTAACTTCAAATAAGTGTTACGCCTTTTTTGTTGCATTGATATTACAAAAAAAGTGTTTTTAGAGTTTAAAGCATGTCCCTAAGTAACTATAAACATAATTTTTTAAAAAATGTCTTTGCACAACATATTTTTTAGCATATATTTGTATCAAAAGTATGTTTTGATTATAAGAATATAAGTGTAGGATTTTGCTCGGGTCTTAAGGGGTCGTAAGAGTCTTAAAAATGTGTAAAGAAGGTAATACAAAAGGCATAGTTTTCAATTTCATATAACTTTTTAACTACTCAATATATAAGCATAATTTTTTATATGTAATTCTATAAGATTTATTTATTATAAAACAAATTAAAAAATTTATGAAACTTTAGCCAAAACTAAAATAACTGATAACAAACATAAAACTACTTGAAAACAGTGGGATTAGGCTGGCGAGGCAAATTGTGAGGTCAAAACTGAAGAAATGACCAAGAAAATTACTTTATATTGTACAAATATGTACAAACAAAGACTTATACCTAATTTCTAAGCTCAATTTCAATTATAAATTATTTTAAGAATTTCATTTTTTAAATAAATAAACATTTTTAAATTTCTATTTGAATTTTTTTTAAACTATTTTATAATAAATCTTATGGAATTACGTATAAAAAAATTATACTAAAATATTCAGTAGTTAAAAAGTTTTATGAAATTGAAAACTATGCTTTGTAGTACGTTCTTCGCACATTTTTAAGACTCCTATGACCCCTTTAGAGATTAGAGGTATGTTGAGGCTAACAAACTAAACCGACGTGCCCCTCAACTGATGTTTTCGAGTCGAGTATGAACCCTAGTAAGAAAGAACGTTTTACAGAATTCAGTGCTGCTTAGAGGGGAAAAAATATATTTTGCTTCTGTTTGTTCTTTGTTGCAGTTTTATGGACTATTGAATAGAGCTGGTTAAGGATTTTTAAGCGTCACTTGACTACGACGCCCGGTGGTTTTAAAGTACGACTTTGAGGGATATTTAACGTGCACTCCCTTACACGGGGTATCATTCGTCGGACATTTTTGGCTGCACGGACAGTTTACAGGTCGGCAGTTATTTTGGCGATACCCCGAATCGAACCTGGGACCTTTCGCATGCTAGGCGAGTGCCAAACCGACTGCGCTCCCCAGCCCCCTCCACGCGGTTATAGCTCCGCCAGTGGTCAAGGCTCCCGTGGAATTAAACTTTGCGTTCAAGTATATAATATCAACTCACCCAACAGTGTGCAAACGCTGACTATTACGCATTGGCGGCCGTCTCTCGCCTATCCTGGTGGTAGGCCATGTCGAAGATGGGCATGTACCTCCTGTAGCTGTCCAGGGACGAGGCTAGGGTCGGGTGGCTGCGCATGGCTGCGGCAGCGGCGTGGTTGAAGGCGACCACCTCCTTGTGACTGGTGGGCGGACTCTGGCCCTTGTCCTCAGAGTCCTCCTTGTAGTCGGCTGGAGAAGGCTGGCTTCCTGGAAGGAATGGACAGGGTTGACGCAAAATGGGATTGAAAGCAAGACTCGAAAAAACGCAGAAATTTTACCAGTCACACGCAAAAAAACTGTCTGGTACGTACGAAAATTGAGTTCTCCCAACCAAACTGTTCGGTTGCTATAGGACTGACAGGACTGTCTAGTTGCAGGAAACAAAGACGTTTGGTTAGAAGCGTTCAGCTGGCGCAAACGACTAGTTCAGTTGAGAGAACTACACTGATACCGCGCAGTTTAGCTCTCACACAGATTTTAGTTGTCTCAACCGAACTCATTGAGGCAGTCTGGTCCCGTTGACTAAACTCGTTCAATCGAACGAACGAGTATAGTTATGGCAACTAAACTGGTAGGTTTGAAAGAAACCACCAGTTTGGCTGTGACAATTAAACACCCGTCAACCGAACTTGGTTGAGTTGCAGGGCCAGCACCATTTTGTTGAGTGCAAAGCTTTATCCGTCCTTCTTTGAAGCTGACTCGTCTCTTAATCTAGGTTCACATCTGGTTATACATCATCGACCATCCACTTTCCATAGCAGACGGCAGATTACGTCCAACTTTTGAGTTTTGCATTGAAGACATGGTTTATTTGATGGTTGGGGAATTGTAGCTCGTGTCATACGTGCTTAATCCGGAGACATTAAATAGAATGGACTGCACATTAGCAAACCTAAAGGCGATCCCCTCATGGTCACGTGCTGGGGTAAGATTTTACCCCAGCACGTGATCTCGACCGATTGGCGAGTTTTTCCATAAACGACATGAACATGTGAGGCTGACATTCTAGGGTTATAAACAACCAAAACATATATCAAACCAAACAGTAGCAATAAGTTGCCATATGTTACAATATTTTTCCTCTTGATGATTTTCATGTTTGGTACGTTTTTGGATGCTTATTGCATGAGCAGTTCATTCTGTTTATGTCGCTTGCTTAATCAAGTAATGAAATCGGACTTTTTGAGGGTGTGTGTTCACTGTTCAATCTCTAGTTCTTGATCTAGTTTAACTACGGTCGTCATGGAGACGAGACGACTAGCTACGTCGTCATGGAGACGATCATGAAGACGTCAAGTAATGACGGCAACACACATCATCAATTCATTCAACTCACCTCTGCTCTCCTCGCCGGAGTTGTTGGACGCCGGGTGGGAGTTGGACGCGCCCCCTCCGCTGTACCGCACCGCGTCGGGGGTCACCACCCCTCCCGCGGGGCTGCCCGACGGGGGGTAGGGGTGCCAGTGGTACAGCGGCGCCGGGTGGTGGTGCTGGATGAAGTGTTTGACCAATGATCATTCGTGACTTAATCTTGTATTTGAACAAATTTTTAAGATAAGATGAATCAAGCTGCGACGTCATCTTAAGATACGACGTTATTGATCAACAAATCGAAATCAACAATCGAGTGTGACGTTGTGTTGCTTTAGTTCTTCGGCCTTCTAATCTAGGTGGGATTGGTCATACGTGCTTACTCAAGTAATGACGTCGGACTTTTTGAGGGTGTTCAATCTCTTGGACTTGATCTAGTTTATCTACACTCTTAAAACGAACGAGCGATTTTAACTCAGTCTGATTAATTTTCACTCCTCCAGTCTGTAAAATGCACTTCTCCTTTTGAAGTGGATCCTTTGTGTGTTAATCCTCCGACAGGATCACTCCAAACGAGTGATTTTAACTCACGCTGAGTTAATATTCACTCCTTTTCAGTGTCGAAAATGCACTTCTCCTACTGGAGTGGATTTCACTCTTTTGTTTTAAGAGTGTAGATCATGGAGAATAAGCAACTCCTCGACATGGAGACGAGACGACTAGCTACGTCGTCATGGAGACGATCATGAAGACGTCAAGTAATGACGTCGGCACATGGAGTAATGACGTCGACATGGAGACGAGACGACTAGCTACGTCGTCATGGAGACGATCATGAAGACGTCAAGTAATGACGCCGACACACATCAACCATTCATTCAACTCACCTCTGCTCTCCTCGCCGGAGTTGTTGGACGCCGGGTGGGAGTTGGACGCGCCCCCACCGCTGTACCTCACCGCGTCGGGGGTGACCATCCCTCCCGCGGGGCTGCCCGACGGGGGGGAGGGGTGCCAGTGGTACAGCGGGGCCGGGTGGTGGTGCTGGATGAAGGGCGGCGCGGCGTCCAGCAGCTGGTGGTGGTGGGCGGGGCCGTAGTGTCCGTAGGCCGCGTAGAAGGCGGGGTTGTAGGGGATGACGAGGGGGTTGATGATCGGGGTGGCGGGGGAGGAGCTGAAGGTGGCGGGGGGCACGAAGGCGGAGCAGTGGGACGAGGGGGGAGTGACTGGGGCCTCGTGGGGGGAGTGGAGGGCGACGCCGATGTTCCTGGCGTCGCGCTTGCCTGGAAGAGAGAGCGAAATGTTAGAACGTTGAGATAAAAATTAAATATCACTAAAACCCCTTAAAAACTTATATTTTTAACCCCAGTACCCTTTTGTAGTTGAGGACACAATTAGCCACCAGGGTTGCTGTTAGGATGTTAATGTACGAAGTGATATTAAGGCTATGTGAAAAAGGCACAATTCATGTTAATAAGTTTAATTGGGGTTAAAAATATCAGATTTTGAGGGGTTTTAAGTTATAATATGTTATACATATATTTTACTGATAATTGCAGAAATCAGTGATTTTTTATAAAACATTAAAAATAGGGATGCAACGGATATCCGGCTATCAAAGATTTTGTTGAGCTAATCTGCTTCGAACACCTTGGAAAGGTTGGATGAGAATCAGGCAGTTTTCTATCAGTGTCCATTGATGTGCAGAAAAGTTCACAACATCACTGTTCTCATTTGCGTACAAAGAAACAGTACTTTTAAGTTCTAACAGCCGACTTAACATATAGAACTTGCTATTCTATCGTGTTGGGACATCCTGAGCTAATTTTTTATGTGTCAAATGTAGCTGTTCTTCCTGGATATGTTGTGGCTTGAATGGGACAAGTTATGAATAGGACACTGGCCATAAATCTTTAATTATAAGTGGTTTTGGTTTCAGATTCAGTCAGTTGTTGTTGTTGTTACTAATTTCCATCTGGTCTGACGGAGTCAGACCAGATCAATAAATCAGTTGACATTAAGGAAGTCCGAAACCAAAAGGGGGGAAGAAAAAATGTCTTCCCAGTCCAGTCCTAAACAATCAAGAATATGATCAGGTGATGCCTGGATTTGCTGACACTTAGGGCAAGGAGGGAAGATCTTTTGATTAGCAGAAAACTTGAGACTTTTCAGTTCCAAAGTTAAACTGCTACGATTGCAAAAGTGTTTACTCAATGTGACATTTTATACTTTGGAAGTCTAAAAGGGCTATTCAGCCCAAAGTTTGGCCGGATATTCGGTATCCGGCATCCGGCCAAAATGGTTGCATCATTAATTAAAAACGTTGTCCATAACTCGAGTGTCCATCACGTGATTTAACCAAATCATAAGGATTCGAAAGAATTTAGCTTATTATTAACATTTTCATTTACTTTTCAATAACTAAGTCCTGTCGCCAAATGGGCAATAAACCACTGAAAAATACACTCCCTTCTAAAAATCATTGCGATTCTCTACATTTTAACATTCATCAGTTGCAACGACACGCTCAGATCTTTTTTTATAAAGCACTCAAAGGTGTGGGCTTATATTGTATGCGTGTAGAAAATGTAAAGATCTTGCCATTGCATTTGCTTTCAATGGTAGAAAAAATATCCAGTCTATTTACCATTTAAAAGAATAGTTTCTTTGCCTACTGTATTGTAAAGAATTGTAGATTTTAGTCAGGCATTTAAACTGTTGTGTTTTTAACTGTGTGTCACTAGATTTTCAAAATGTTTTACCGTTTAATTAAATTTAGATGCTTATAAATCCTTTTTTTAAATTTTATGTATGTGGGATATAGGTATTAATAAATCAGTAATCAAATACAAATATGTTGAAAGAAAAATGTATGTTTAAGAAAAACACTGTGATTCATGTATTGTAAAATAATTGTGAAATTGAAACCAAAAGTATAATATATATTTTTAATTATCATGCTTAATGTTGTTTGAAACTTTAACTTCTTAAGATCCGAGAAATATCCTACATCTATATTCTTAATCTAAAAATACTTTTCAGACAAATATATGCTGAAAAGTATGTATTTCAAAGAAATTTAAAAAAAAAGTATATAGTTACTTAGGGACACGCTATAAAACTTTAAAAATACATGTTTTCTGTGCTATAAATACAACAAAAAAGACCGTATCTCTTATTTGTAGTAAACAGACTATTTTAACATTGTTTTTAATGCAAAATGCTTTTAAAATTAACTACTAAAAGAACTTTTGAAAAGTTTAAAAAAAAATTATAATTTTTTAGGAACTCTAATATCGTATTGACCCTCGTCTAACTTAATTTATTTGTAATAAAAATAAATAACTGATACCTGTAATCAAAGGCTTAAAACCGATATTTGAATCTTCTTATCTCGGACCAGGTCTATATCAGAACTAATTTACTTGCTAATTGTTTGTGGGGGGGGGGGTTAAAAAATGTCCCTAAATGGGGGCGAAAGGTCGCAAGAGATTATACAAGTCACTATTCAAAAGAGTCAGGCATAACACAAGTGATTTGTGACATTGATTGATAGTTATACTTGATTTTTTTTCTAAATACTAATTGAATATTGATTATGAAATATTTATAGCTTATCTTGCCTTACATAGATCCTCAACAAGCAATACCTTACCTCACTAACTTTTATAGCAGAGATATTTTAAACAACATGAATATATCACATACACTCTTAAAACAAACAAGCGAATTTAACTCAATCTGAGTAATTTTTACTCCTCCAGTCTTGAAAATGCACTTCTCCGAAAGGAGTGGATCCTTTGTGTGTTAAACCTCCAACAGGATCACTCCAAACGAGTGGTTTTAACTCAGTCTGAGTTAATATTCACTCAATTCCAGTCTCGAAAATGCACTTCTCCAACTGGAGTGGATTTCACTCTTTTGTTTTAAGAGTGTACCATAAATATCAAACAAAAGTAATTACAATTAAAATAGGAATTTATAAAACTTTTCGTTCAAATGGTGACACGAATAAAGTACTATACAAAAATGCACTTAAGCTATACCTCTTTCAAACAAAACTAAGACAAATCTTGAAACCTTAGAAATTACAGTGAACAATAATTTAAATAACATAATTTGTAAGAAGATATTTTAAACAACATGAATATATGGACATACCATAACATCAAACAAAAGTAATTAAAATTAAAATAGGAATTTATAAAACCTTTCCTTCAATTGGGGACACCAATAAAGTACGATCCAAAAATGCACTTAAGCTAACACCTCTTTCAAATAAAACTAAAACAAATCTTAAAACCTTAGAAATTACAGTGAACAATAATTTAAATAACATAATTGTGAGAAGGGCTTTAAACACGTCTGGAAGTATAAGGAGTATTGTTCCTGGGAAATATAATAATTGAACACAGAATAAACTTAATGCTCCCGAAATAGGCTTAGTTGAATTAAGTGTCGCGATTTAGCAGACAATCCCCCAGACGGCCACACAGTCACGGTTGTAGATAATCACACATTACGCGGTTATTTAATCGCAAATTTGTTTTGCGCGCAAGTCTGAATTGGAATTGGTTTGTTCGAAGCTAATTTATTATTTAATTTGATATATGTTATGGTAGGAAAACTATTTTGCTTTTTAGTTATGTATAACTAATTTAGAATTGATGTATATTTAATAACGTAGAAACTAATACAAATTAGTTCGATGAAAAATAGGATGTATACTGACAATTTTTATCCGCTGTGCCTCGTACATCTAATCGCTTTTTCCATCAAACTTTCTTTAACTAGTAGCTACTCTTTGTACCCCCCATCAACTCAAAACTTTCAAAATTTTAAAATATTTTATGGCCATTTGTTTGATATTTAAAAAAATATCAAGTTTTTAATGAAAAATCTCAAGGAGTGCAACACTACATGAATTTCATTTACCGTTTGCTGAATCACTACATTTAAAAGCAGTTATATATATCCTATAAAAAAAACTTCAATAACTTAAGAGAGTTCTATGGGAGCTACCCTTTGACCAAGCGCGATTCAATCGAAAACCTTGTGGTAATTAGGCAATTTTTGAATTATCGTCGCACTGGAGCTACACGAGGGTTATTGGTGAGGGACTTCGTTGTTTATAACCACAGTCAAGTGACCAGCCGACACCTGAATAGGCGCCCAACGCAACAGTTAAGGGCGACATCGTACGCAGCGTTGGGACTTTGGAGCATATTTAACGTGAACTCCCCTACACGGGGTATTATTCGTCGAAGACCTTATGATGACGTCCAAAAGGTACTCAGAACTTGTGTGTCAAATTTGAAGTCCGTAACTCTTTTAGTTCGAGCTGTTGAGTGGTATCAAACAGTGTGAAAAAGCAAATTTTAGAATCCGCACCCTCTAAAACGTGAAGAAAACAGAAAATCTAAAATACGGATTTTCGGCCCCATCTCAATTTTTGTCATTGTTTTAATAGTACAATAATTTAAGAATTTCGTTATCTAATTAATAATACAATAATTTGGTTATTTCATTATCTTAATAAATACAATATGAAAAATAAATACAATTAAATAAGTTCAATTACCTGATATTTCATTTTGTAAGTAAAAAAATTACTGAATGTAAATAAAAATCATAATTTGTAACGCTTAAAATATGAATTGCTATTCATTTTTACATTTATAATAAGACCAGTAAATATTTTTCGGAAATTTGCATACAAAAAATACTGATTTATTCAACAGATATCAGTCAATGTCATTTTATATTGAAATAACAACGCGTTCGCATTAGTTCTACATTATAAAAGTTAATAGTAACAATCACTCTTTTTACAAAGTCATCAAAGCTCACATTTAATTGAAGATTATCTAGCCTCAAATGTTGATAGATCAGACACGAATTCTAATTCAGTTGCGTTGCAATCAAACACACTTATACTTTAAAGGAACAATTTACAAAATATTTCCTGACACTATAGGTAAAATACATCCGAAAATGAAACCTGGAAACACATAATTTTAACTTGTCCTGTTTATGAATCCTTCAGAAGAAAATACTTTGTTCATTCCAACAATCTTCCAGTATTTTTAAAATTTCATAACAAAAACTATTATAAGATTTATAACTACTTATTATCAGTTTTAAAATTTCGACAAAACATATTAAGCTTCGATGAAATTGACACTTAGTTTACTTCTTTATGTCTTTATATGTACTAAAGTGTTTGTGTATATTTCATTTGTTTGTTTTTTATAAATATTCTTGTAATAGATTTATGTTATTATTATGTAATAGTATCATTGCAAATAACCATTGACAACCATTGTAAACGGGTTTAGGCCCATTGCAATAAATTTATTTTCTATCTATCTTTATAAAAGTAATCAAAATTTTATTAGTGAAAAATAGTTTATTAGTGTTATTATAGTTTATTACTGGTTCTGAAATATCATAATGCCATACTTTATAAACTTTAAATATAACATTGTTTAAATAAACACGTTTACTGCAAAGTAATGTATATTTATCACATAAATGAAATATATCACATACGAATATCAAGACTATATAGTGTTTGTTAAGAAGTTATGTTGCTAATATTGAGAAGACAAAAAATAAACACAATGTAGAAAGTATTTGACAAGTAGATATATCTGAAGCAGAGGTCATGTTGAACTTAAGTTAATAACATCAAAATTAAAATAAATTGTTTAGAATTATTTTAAATACATTTATTTTGAAGTATCTACACATTCACCACATTGTTTTCATTCTTTCATCAACAAAAATTTGATTTTTAAACTATTTCATAAATCGAAAACAAAACAAACTATGATTGATAAGTTTTTAATGTCTAAATCTATCTATTATATTTGCTGAGTTGTTGCGTCATTGGAAGGAATCTCGAACAAAATATATATCGATCATTTGATTCAATTTTATTATTATAACAAATGTTGCGAAACGATAAATGTGTGCAGTTATTCATCTTAATATGTATTTTAACTTCTTTTTTTTTTTAAGTCAGAAAAATAAACACAATTATGATTTAAATTCATGATAAATTCCATAGATAAGAATTTTCGGAAAATAGTTAAGAAATTCTTCAAAAACAACAACATTATGTTGAAAAATGACGTCCCCCAATAAGAAATTGATTTTTTAAACGACAGAAAGAATTTATCTATAATTTAGTTTCATTTGTTATTGCTACAATACACTTTCAATGAAAATGTTAAAATAAACGGAGCAATACAATTTTTAAAAAGAACTCACATTTTTAAAATCATTTAAAATGCACATATTTGTGAAGTTTTTAATAACTTGAACTAAAAAAAATGCTTAAGTATTCGTTATACATAACATCTTAATATTTTTAAATGTAGAAACAATATATTAAGCTTTTATTTTATATTTACCTCTTAAAGTCTTTTGTATTTTTGTATAAAAAAATGTAAAATCTGTACTCTTATAATAAATGAATTTAATAATAAATTAAATAACAGAAAAATTATCCAACACAATTTTTAAAACTACCCAACACAAATTTTAAAAATTATCCAACACAAGTCTTAAAGATGTTTCCACATTGATTTGTTCCCCATTCTACTAGGACTTAAAATGTTAACGATTTTCCAGTTCGTGTTGCCGTAAAAATTATGAGGATTAAGTTACTAAGTGTTTACTGGCAGAGAGAAAGCAGTTATTATTATCAATTGCGAAAATGCAGTTCCACAGTCGCAGCAAGGGGTTCTAAAAGATATTAACGAAATAACACCCGTTCCTCGCATGGTTGGAAATAAAATTGATCTCGCATTGCCTAATCCGACCACGCATTTAACATCTTGCAACCTGGCGTCCCCATTTGGGGAAATTTTTTTAAATTTCCTAACAAACAATTTAAAAACAATTTAACACTTAAATCCCCACAAACAATTTAAAATTTCCCTACAAACACTTGAGTTAGTTCCGAAATTGACCGGGTCCGATAGAAGATCCAACTATCAGTTTTCAGCCTTTGATTACAAGTATCAGTTATTTATTTCCCCAGAGCAAAAATGAAGTTGAACTAGGTTCAATACGATATTAGAGTTCTTAAAAAAATACCTTAATTTTTTGTTTCAAACTTTCAAAAAAATCTTTTAATAGTTCATTTTAAAGACAGTTTGCTTCAGAAACAATGTTAAAATAATCTATTAACTACAAATAAGTCATACGGTCTTTTTTGTAGCATTTAAAGCACACAAAAAATGTGTATTTTTTAGTTTAAAGCTTGTCCCTAATAACTATTAAACATATATATTTTTTTTTAATATATTTGCAAAATATACTTTTTAGCATACATCTGTATGAAAAGTATATTTAAATTACAAGAATATACACTCTTAAAACAAACACTCCTAATTTAACTCAGTCTGAGTGGATTTCACTCCTCCAGACTGGAAAATGCACTTCTCCTTTTGAGTGGATCCTTTGTGTGTTAAACCTCCGACAGGATCACTCCAAACGAGTGATTTTAACTCAGTCTGAGTAAATATGCATGCCTTTACGGTGTCGAAAATGCACTTCTAGAACTGGAGTGGATTTCACTCTTTTGTTTTAAGAGTGTACGCGTGTAGGATTTTGCTAGAGTCTTAAGAGGTTAAACATGTGCAGTTACACATATAACCTACATGAAAATAAAATGACGGAAACCACCCTTTAATTGTTGGTTGTTAATGGTAATTATTGCATTCACAAATGACCAGGTGCGCTGTAAAACAATGAGCTAAATGCGAGTCTTTGTTATATGCTAGAAACAAAAGTTTCAGTATTATATCTGCTACAGATTATTCCTACGAGTGTGGATAGAGTTATATCTTTATATCTTTGAACTTTAAAAGGGCGAATGAGACAGATTGACCTTGGGTCTCTAAAGCAAACTGCCTCTGTGATAATCCAATGGAAATCCAAATAATAAATAATAAAAGTGCCTATTTGTTAATCCAAATAATCCAACACAGCTTTCAGTTTTGAAATTATTTTCATAAACCATTTATGAACATTTAATAATTGAAAATATTTTTTTAATCGCTGTTAAGTTCAACTAGTTTATTATAATTGGTAGCTACTTGAAGCAACTTTCAAAATGTACTTTGTGGAGCAGATAATCTCTTTCTTTTTGTTGCCTAAAAGCCAACAGATTAATGTGCAATCATTTCATTCAGATCTCAACGGTTATATATAATTTTTTAAAGGATTAAACAATACATTTCCACTGGACTTTTAATATAATATTTGTTAAAAAAAAAACCTTAAAAATACGGTATGGTATTAATATTTTATAACCATTACGAGTTATAAATTAAATTTATCGCTTTTTGTGAAAGAGTGGATACATACATTGTGAGAAACTATTTTTTTACGGTAAATTTTATAAACATTATTCATTTTTCATTGTTAAAATCTTAAAAACATTCACATACAGAAAGTGAATAACGTTTTCCTAGAAAGTTGTTTACAACAATCATTATTATACTTTAAAAAGAGAAAAGACACCGTTCAACATTTAATTGCAGTTAAATGTCACCACGTAAGTAGAAATAATAGCCAGTTCTAAGTTATCCTTAAGTCACGAATGCCTAAAAGAATATTTCGAAATTTGAACTTTTTAAACCAATCAGCAATTCCATACACGATGTATTTGGAAATAAAAATAATAAAATGGGCAGAAGAGCTTTTTAAAATCCAGTACCACTTTATCATATAAATCCTTTTGTGGTTTATGAAAATCTTTGCTTTTTTGCTTTTTATCCAAGGTTTATCTACTTAACCATTGTGGGTGTGATGTGAAATCTCAAAAATGAGCAGTTTAATGTATCTTGTTCTTTCGAGGGATTAAGTGTAATTGATGCGATGTTTTGTATAAAATAAACAGGGTGTCCGTAAAAGAATGTCCGAGTTTTAATGGTATACATCACAAGAGCTTACACTCTTAAAACAAAAGAGTGAAATCCACTCCAGTTGGAGAAGTGCATTTTCGACACCGTAAAGGCATGCATATTTTCTCAGACTGAGTTACAATCACTCGTTTGGAGTGATCCTGTCGGAGGTTTAACACACAAAGGATCCACTGCAAAAGGAGAAGTGCATTTTCCAGTCTGGAAGAGTGAAATCCACTCAGACTGAGTTAAATTGGAAGTGTTTGTTTTAAGAGTGTATTTTATACTAAGTATTACAGATCATACATGAAATTGAAGGAAAACTAAACAAGATTTTGCTGTTAGTGCTCAATGTGTGCGCTATTACTGGTACGGCACACATTCAAACTAAAATGTAATTCTTCCCTTACTGTCTGCAGTCAGCCTGTAGTAATGGAAGCAAGTAATGAATAGATGACACTGTAACTGTGAAAACGATGGAGCGGTACAAGCGCATGCGCTTATCTTAAACTGTTGGAATTACTCTTTATTCGTCACCTCTAACAACAACTATCGAACGATTACAGCTGATACTATTACAATTTGAAACTCGGACATTCTTTTACGGGCACCCGTAAAAGATTTTTTTCTTCAAAAATTATCACCAATATATATCCGATATATTGACCTCAAAAAGGAATAGAAAATATTTTTTTTAATATTTTGAACAAAGTGGAGTAACTAAATGCAAATTACGATTGTATTTATTGTAATTCGGAGATAAAGTAGTAAGTAAGAGATTCAAGTAAAGAAAACAAGTCGAGTACAAAAAAAAAAGTAAAACGAATTAGAAAAAATATTTTTAAACTTTGAAAGAACTTACAAAAACCAAGTTAATATGAAATTTTTGGGAAGGTCTGACAATGCAAGGAGAAGTCCCTTTCTCCCCATTCAAACTTTTTTCTCCAAGGCGATGTTTACCACAAATATGATGTTTAGCAACGTATCCCAACCTATTATTACATGCAGATCCGTTTCTCTTAAGATACGAGACAAACAACCAGACTAAGATGCAAAATAATTGAAGACCGTTCTTCTAACATGTTATATTGAAACCAACTGCTTGGCTGAAAAAAAGTAAACAGTAATAATCAACAGTTGTTTTCTAACTTTAGTCCATCCATCTATGTCTCATGTCAGACACTTAGACTCATACCAGACATGTCTGATTCTGGATGTATGTTTGTATGTATGTTTGCTATGCATCAATATTTGTCGGGTACGGCACGAGATTGAAGGGTAACTGAATGTCAATTTAGAATAGGGGATCCGGATTTTCCGTCACGTAGTTTAATATCAATGCCAGAGTCGACATATAATTTAAATAAAAAAATACATAAAAACACATTATAAAAAATACATAAAACACATTTTAAAAAAATACATAAAAACATATTTTAAAATACTTGATTTGTGTTTGTGTGCAAAGGGGGGTTTGAATATATTAGGGAAATAGCACTCTTAAAACAAAAGAGTGAATTCCACTCCAGTTGGAGAAGTGCATTTTCGACACTGGAAAGGAGTGAATATTATCTCAGACTGAGTTAAAATCACTCGTTTGGAGTGATCCTGTCGGAGGTTTAACACACAAAGGATCCACTCCAAAAGAGAAGTGCATTTTCCAGACTGGAGGAGTGAAAATCAATCAGACTGAGTTAAAATCTCTCGTTCGTTTTAAGAGTGTGAGGCATGTTTACACAACAGACAATGGACCAAAAATCTTTTTTCTTACGATTTAAAAACACAAAAAGTGTAACAACTGACATGCACAAATTTCTATTTCATTAACTGCTGCAGAAACCCATAATGTTTAACCTTTTTTAACTTAAAATTTTGAAGAAAAAAAAATGATTGAAAAGCAGGTTTCGGTCGAAGCCATGGTCTTAAATATTTTTATTTAGTTAGTATTGAAGGTAGCTGAAATTTGTAAGCTAAATTGGTTAAGTTAAGTAATTAGTAATACAGTAAGATAAAGTAGTACATTATTGGAGTTTAACATTAACGTACTAGATCAAAGAGGAATTGCAAATTAACTGAAGTATAGTGATTTTCATTGTTCAGATAAATTGTCTGCTTTCAACCAAAAACTGCAATAACAAGTGTTGATACATCTTGATGACACAAAAAAATGGGACGTACTTGAGCAGTATCTATTTTCGTGACCATCTCTTGAATTGCAATAAAACATTCAGAATTAATAAAATTTTTCCTAGATTAAAAACGGTTTTTCAATTAGTTTTTAATTTTACTTTAGCTCAAACAACTTTTCCTAATCGCAACAGACAATCAAAACTTTCTGCTTCAACCACACCTTACACATCACCGTGCCAAAAGATCGTTACATGATAATATAATCCTATTACAAAAAAACAAAAGAAAAATAATATAAATAAGAAAAAAATACATCTTTATTTAATCAATCCCATCGTATAAATTATTTACATGCCTCGCTTATGTGCAATTATTCAATAATCGCCCTGTACCAAATGTACTTACAAGTTAATCTCTTGTTCGTGTGGTAAAAACATGTCGTAAAAATAATTTCAGAATTAGCAGGAAGCGTGCAAACTATTGCAGATGTTTCTGGCTCTGGTCATCAATGCGTAACAAAGTGGCTTTATTTTGTAAAAAAAAAGTACTTTTAAGATTTTATAGGATGTATGTTACTGGGTACTATGGGAAAAATGTAGGAAATTGCTTTAGAACGGCGTATCCATGTCGTCTTTAACATTGTAATGTGTTTTTTGGTATACTTGTTTGTTTATATCTACATATGTAGCCAAATTAAATACATTTTCTTTTGTAAAGAGAAATGAAAACGTAAACTTTTATATATTGTTTGAAATATTGTCTTATATAATAGGTAAAGTGGCAGTTTTTCTGTTTGAAAAACTGAAAACCTTGTATTTTTTTAGAAAAGTCATTTACTATTCAGCTTCAATAATTAATTACAAAACTTTATTTTAAAAATAGATGTATAGTTAAAAAACTAAATATCGGTAAAAAAAATTAAGTTAAATTAGGTCAGTACCATGTAACTTTCAAAAATTTATTTTTTGATTTTAGTATTTATGTAAAATACGTTTCAAGAGCATTACAACGATGTATGTCATTCAGTCATTCAGACAATTGTATTGTCATTCAATCATTGTATGTCATTCAGACAACTTTAACCTAGTTGAAATTTAATTTGGATATAGATCAGCAGTATTTTCATAATGTAAGTTTTCAACTTTAAATATCATTTTTCTCAGAATGGTGTTTTTTCATATTTATGTACCTTTTCTTAAAAACTATTTCATTTATACAGCTGAATTTTTTACAGGATAATTGTTTCAGGGTGTTTTGCTTACAGAAATAAGCTTTTCTCAAAATTTGACCTACTTAAAAATTCAAATCGTTACGTCAGTAATCATCGTAAAAATTTAAAAAAAAAAAAATATCGTTAATCAGTGATGAGGAAATAGGCCTTGCGTAATTCTACAAGGCTAATTTTTCTTATAAAACTTTTTTTTAATTATTGTAAACCTTAAATTACAGTTATTCAATGGATTAAAATAGCCCATGTGTTCTAGCGGAAAGGTTAATCCAACCAATCATATGTCTTTCCGCGCAACTAAGATGATGCTCTTATGACTTATGACTTTCTTGGTGGGGGGCAAGATCGCCAAGCACTGCGACTTTAAGTCTATTGTAAAGATGCCGCTCTTAGTTTCCCAATGACTATAATTTCCATATGACAAAAACCAACTGCAAAATTCCAATTTTGATAATAATGACTAGAAAACTACTTAAAATATTTCAAAATATAACCCTTTTTAACTATGACTAATTTTTCAAAACAATTTATTAGTATTTAGTACTAATATTATTATTCTTTGAATACTGCCAAAATCGTAATTTCACAAAAGTTAATAACCTCACTCTTTAATTTTGAATACACTTTTACTAATGTCGTCTATGAGGATTATTAGCAACTAAAACTTTAAAATGAAATGTAATAGATGAAGAAAACACAGTTTTGCCTTGGAGGAGCTCTAATTTAATAGAATAAAGTGGATTATGTTACTTGTTACCAAACGGTAACAGTATGCATTAGATGGTTAAACGATAATTCCTTGATGTTGACTCGATATTATAATGTCAAGATAATATCAGAATATATATAGATATAGGATATTGTATAATATAGAATGGATATTGTGTGCTACTAGAGAAACTTTTCCTTTAAAAAAAATAGTGTCTATTCTTTTCAAGAAACTGAGCCATCTGCTCCAATGCATTATACAACTGTTTTACGCTACCTACAAGTATTCATTCACAAAAAAAATACTCAAGATACAGCATGAATGAACGGTGACGGAAACCGTATTATACAATTCCCTGATTCATTGTTTTGCGGGTGGGAGAAAAACAATGGCGCACTAGCAATTTATGGGGTACTTCGCCAAGACAGCCGTTTTGTACCGGCATCCGGTCATTTTGATACGGCTTAAAGACCCGAAACGGGGAATTAAGCGCGCACGCCAACGTAACGTTTACATCCTGAGATCGCGCATTAATTGAGCAGCCTATTAGGGGGAATTGCCGTATTCTCCGTAATCCGCTCATTGGCTGTGGTTTTATGAGTGAGTGTATTCTTTCGATTAGTAACATTGGGTGATGTTTAACAATAGGGTTTCTTGTGGACAATGTGTATTGGGAAAGGATATAATACAGGGTGAGGCAAACAAAAGTGGCCCCGGTCTAGAGATAGG
Organism: Hylyphantes graminicola; assembly: GCA_023701765.1. NCBI lineage: Eukaryota > Metazoa > Arthropoda > Arachnida > Araneae > Linyphiidae > Hylyphantes > Hylyphantes graminicola. The sequence goes on along the minus strand of CM043118.1, from coordinate 61,438,330 downwards.
AATACGTTGAAATGCTTGGCGAGAAAAACTCTTGAAGCTGCCTGAAACCTGTTTTTGCATTGGCTGGATCGGATTTGCTTCACATTAGAGCTACTCATAGACAAGTGGCGAGTTCAGATCTCAGTTCGTATTTTATGCAAATTTTGTGTCTTGCAATCAATTTAGAATGTATTGTATTACCAAAAACAAAAAGGTTCGATTCTCTATTCTAAATAACGACCGAAATAATCACTACTGGGAACTTTTATTGATCAGCTCTACAAACCTTGTTTGTATTTCATTTCAACTAGCTTCTCAAACCGTAGCGTAGTTGCCGGCAAATAAGTCGCCAAGCGTTTGTTTAGGCTTAATATTGAAGCGATCAATAGCTTCAGTTAGCAAAACGGTTTTTGTATTGGTTTTAGACTTGGCAACATTTCTGTCGTATTCTTATCTCTTGACCGGGGCCACTTTTGTTTGCCTCTCCCTGTAGAAAAGTAATCGAAAGAGTAACTGTCGGTTAAGGATCTGTAATAAAATGAAAGGAAAAAGTAATTTGTTTTGGAAATAAGAAGCCCCAGCTAGTCTACTAACAATTGCCGTTAGATTTTTTTTTTATTTGAGACATTTAATTGTATAGCCTCTATTAACCTTTCTTAAAGGCATTTATTTCTTTGTTAATACTTATGACATTGGCGTTTAACGTCATAAATTTAACAATTTTACACTTAATTTTATTACATCGCGAACATAGGCATAGGATATAAAAATAGTTTTACTGTATGAAATTGAGTTATTAAAAATAATTGAGCAAATCTATGTCGAGAAGTATGCATTTTAGAAAGGAAATTACTCTATTTAAATATATGTGGAAAACAGGAAAAGATTGTTGTGCCATTTGAGATAGATTTTATGACATCGCGAACACCGTAATTGTACTCTATATGAAGTTCAGTTATTAAAAATATTTTCGCAAATCTGTCCAAAAAAAATTGATAAGTTCAGTTTCCACTTTAAAAAAAAGTTAGAAAACAGGAATAAAGAAATGGGTTTTTGTCGCTTTTTGTGAATTTTTTTTGAAAATTCAGATACTTTTCTAGATATTAGTGTAGTAGTAAGTAACCTTCTGATCCTGTTAATTGCCACAATAAAAATTCTTAACAGAATTTACTAGTTAAGGGATTCCATTTCATGAATGTTAATTTGAAAACAATTCGGAAAACAGGAAAAGACAAATAGACTGTTTTCGCTTTTGAGATAGATTTTTGAAAAAACTACTTCTATATGTAATTTTTAGATTTTTTTTCATAATTGTAGTGAGTAGAGTAACCTTTGATCCCGCTCATTGCCACAATAATTATTTTAAACGAAATTTACTAGTTAAAGAATTCCATTCCATGACTTGTCGTGAATTTTCGGGCACCACTCCATCAAAAGTAAGAAAGGAAAACAACTATTTGCCACCAAAACACGAAAGTAAAAACTACAACAATCCGTGATAAACGTCCTCCGAACGTGAGAACCACCCTAGAACATAAAGTATACTATTAAAAACAAAACTAGCCGCAACCGGTGCAAAAACAAATCCAGTAACTAAAACTATACTCGCCGCCAACCAAATAAGAAACGCTAGGGATGGCGGTTTTTCAGAAAAAAAAACCGGTGATTCAAAAACCCGTTTTAATGAACCTTAGGACCGGCCTTATAAAAAAACCGGTTTTCTGGTCCAAACCGAGGGCAAAAACAACCGGTTTCGGTTTTCCATCCCTAAAGTGTTTCAAATAAGGGTGGCGGGAAGTTTAACCACGGCTCCGAAAGACATAAATCAATGTAGTTTATTCCTTCAGTTTGTGTCAGGCAATCCAAAACAAAATCCAGTTTTGACTTATCATCTTTCGAATTACCGAAAGCGTTCGCCACGTTTTCTTGAGACAAATTTGCATATTAAAACCAGGAATTCCAGCTCGTAATGACGGTTGTAAACAGTCGGTAAAACATAAATGTTAAATGCTAATTTAAGTCTGAGTACTTTTTAAACGGTCTTTTTTCATTGTTTTTGATTTGTGCACGATAATCTTTTTGATTCTTCCATGTCATTCTAATTTTTTTGTTATGTTGTTCGAATGTGAAATCGAGAATGCAGAAAACAAGATGGTGCCTTCATTATTTTTCAAGGGCTATCACTCATAAACGGATATCCATACCCGACAGCGAAGAAAATGAGCCAAACATGCACAAAGGGAAAAAGTAGCCAACACCCGCTTCAATTGTAATCTCGGCGGAAAATCTTTTTACAGAAATGCAAACTTTTTGTGGAATCTCATACTTTTTATGAAAATGCATTTTTGTATGCGTTTGGAAAAAAAACCCACGAACACACATACAATAGATTTAAACGAGGATAAGTAGCGTTTATGTTCATCAAAAGTGAAGCATTGTTATTTGAAAACCAACCGTCATTTGAATACGAGAGATCTTGCTATGTAAACAAGATAACATCAAATAGTTTCGAAAACGGTTTTATAATAATGATTTAACGCTTTTGAGGTATATGGAATTAAGCTCGCTATCATTCTATTCCTAACAAATAAAATACTACCACTGCATAAATTTGCAAGGTTTAAAATAAGTGAATAAAATGAATTTTTGAAATGGAACATATCTTAATAATTATGCGTCATTACAATAGAAATAATAATTACTTTTAAATTTTATTGTAAACAATAACCGAATCACTTTAAGCTTAAAAATAAATTTTTCACTACAATGGCTGTGTGGTGAAACGTTTCACTATTATTTCGGCTTTAGGTTGAGAATTTTTCTAATTTTGAAAACCAAAGCCTGAAAAATGGTAGGACTAAATTCCAAAAATCTAATGTAACGTTTTAGCATACAGCCATTGCAACTACTAGACCTTTTTTTTTGGTGAAACCTCATACCAAATTTTCAACAGTGTTCAAAACTCTTGCTATATAAAACTAAACTATAAAAAATAAACTTAGCTTAAGAGGAACTGTCTGTCCCATATAGCTAATGCATAAGTTTTGAAATCACAACTTTTGTAAAAACAGTTTTTTGAAATGTTATCTCCTTTTCACCAGGTATGGGAATCATCACAACATCAATTTAAAACAAAATTAAATAGAAAATAACATCTGGTTAGTTAATTATTAATTGATAAAGTTTTACAATAGTGTCGCCATCTGATGAATATTTTGGGGTACATTAAAGCTTCAAAAATGTACACTCTTAAACAAAAGAGTGAAATCCACTCATATAGGAGAAGTGCATTTTCGACACTGGAAAGGAGTGAAAATTAACTCCGACTGAATTAAAATCACTCGTTTGGAGTGATCCTGTCGGAGTTTTAACTAAACAAAAGAGTGAAATCCACTCCAATAGGATAAGTGCATTTTCGACACTGAAAAGAGTGAAAATTAGCTCTGACTGAGTTAAATTCACTCGTTTGTTTTAAGAGTATATAATTAAATAACTAGATAGTATTTTCGTCACAAATTTGTTTCATTTCGATGCTATGTTTATTCTCATACCTGGGTGGAAAGGGACCATGACATAGCAACACTTCTACGGAAGTTGTGATTCTAAAACTAATGCAGTAGCGCTATAGGACTGACAATCCCTTTTAAGGGGGTTCAGTATGTAGTATATCGGTAATGTTAAATTGGCCAATTGCAATGTACCTTTTCACAAAATCTACTGATCAGATCATCTTAAAATTTTCTGTGTGTGTTATACCAACCTTATATATTAATCTGAGGTTAAAAGTTTTTTCCAAATAACTGTTAGATTTTTTTAAATAAAATAAGTTTTAAAGTACCCAAAAAATCATGAAATTTTTCACTTTTTGCCCCAGAAAATTTTTTTCACTTTAGTTTTATTAAAATTTATAACCTCAGATTAATCTATACTATGTATTACATCATATAAAAAAAGTTTACGAGAAAACATAGCATAGTTTTTGAGAAAAGGTACATCGAAGTTCAAAAAATCAAGTTCTGAGAAAAACGCATTTAAAATTTTTATTGTTAACCCATTTCCTTACGAAGCCATGACATTAAAATGGCTTTTAATGTCAGAAATATTTTCCCAATCGTCTTGATACTTTGTGACATTATTAATAAAGGTTGTAATAGTATTTTAAGCCAATAATTTTTGTTTTGATTTTTTCACCAATTTTTGGGTATTGAACCCCCTTTGAACACAATAAAAGCAGTAAAAAAATCCTCCATGTATCCTTGCTTTTCTAAAAAAACCTAACATGCAGTTAGTCTTATGACTAAAATTAGCACAATGACCACAACCATATGATTAACTACATAAACAAAAGTATATATAATTTAAATGGTTTTCAAAGAAGATAATGAAAAGCAACTACATCTTGTTGCCTTTTGAATAGTTAATTTTAAATATATTTGATGCAAAAAAATCCGGTTTTAAGCGGCAACTAACTCAGACTAAGAATTATGTTAATTGTACGGTGGACTCGAAATAAGCGGCCTCGAATAGTAACTGCAGAAGAATTCTATGAAATTTTATTTTAGATTCTTTTGAAAATAAGCTAAGGGGCAAACGGTATAAAGTTGTTTCACATGCATGCTATGTAAATTTAAAAAGTATTGTTTTTTTTAAAGCAAAATATCGATATTGAAGGGTATTATATCGTAAATAAATCGTGATTTAGTAGAGTGATTGTAGCAATAAAGCTAAACGAGGATATAGAAAAATGTTGGAATAAACATTCAATGTGCATTACAATTAAATGAATGAATTATATAAGAAAATGTTAATTATTTTGAAAAATGCAGACTTTTCAAATAAAAAGCGTAGTAAAACACGTTAACTTCTACAAATTATTAAATGCGGAGCACTTGGAAGCATACGTAATTAACTAGCAAAACTATAAAAAAATCAGGCTTTCAAATTATAATTATGATAATTAACAATAACTTCATGCTTAGTAATTGTTTTAAAATGAAAGCAAAATTAAAAAACCTAAATGGAAATTTCCGGAATCGCAAACTTCATGAATTTTTGTGAATTATTTTATTTAAAAGAAAACAAATGTTTATTAGATTACTAGTTATTTATTATTGGATTTAATTATTGATTGACATCATTGATGTCAACATATTTTAAACTTCTAAACAATAAGGCATAACAGTTTTGGTATGTGTTATATGGTTATTTTATTATAAATGTTGTAAGAATTTTATTAATTAAAATGCCGCACATTTTTCTTTCGTGATCCAATATCACAATGATTTTTTTTTATTGGGTCAGTAAAAAATTAATTTTTGAAGTTAAAAATTATAATTATTGAAAGCATTTTTTTTATTTAAAAGCATGAAAGAATTATTTCCCTTTTGTTTCTTTTAAGGAAAATTAATACTTAAAATGGTTTTTGTTGGTTTAAAAAATATATGTATTGGATAGAATTATGATTGATGTAAAGTTCATTTTGTAATGAAGTCATATAAGAAAATAAAATATTTTCTTTTTTAAATTATATAAATAGGTTTTAAAAAAACTGAAACGCAACCTTTATTTGATTCCAGAAATTACGCATTTCTTTATTACTGATTTTTATTATAAAACTGTTTTTATTCTTAAATCTAACCAATTCTCTGTAAACGTGTTAAAATGAAATAAATATACCATTTGTAAGAGCAATCATTTACAATTATTATAAACATGAATAAAATAGATTACAGTGTAAAACAAAATTGCACCGCATTTTACAGTTTGGGAATTCGTTTTTAAAAAGACTTTTCCAACCAAAATTGACTTAAAATTAAAGAATAATACAAATAAAATGCTTATATTTTCATAATCTAAACAGTACTATGTACACTATGTACATTCTTTTAAAATTTTATCGCTACATTGTGTTTTTGTACTTAGAAGACATCATAAAGAAAAATATTTTTTGAACTCTAGGCTTTTTTCCGTATTTTTCAATCAATGTATAATTTATATTTAAAGTTATCGCTTTTGAACTTTTATGCTGTTCCATCAAAGTATCGATGTTATGAATTTGCCCAATATTTTAAAATCGCAGAAAAACGCATTGAAAATGGATTTTAGAAAACGCAATTAAAACTCCAAATGATAGGTTTCTGCATGTTTGTAAGCCTGCATGTACCCTCAACAACATTTTTATGTTTCTATCATAAATATAACTATTAACTCATAACCATTTATCCATACGTCATGATGAATACTTCGATTGAAAAGAGAAAATATAAGAACTATCAGCAAGGTTCATATTTTCAAGGATACAAAAAATAGTTAAACATTTTTATTTTGAATTTCCATCAAAAACTGAACTTTTCAGTGAGTCATGATCCACAGTTGCCTCAATTTATATTTGTTAATCATTTGTTGTTGTATATTGTATATTGGTTTGTATATTTCTAAGGTTACTTCCAAGATAATATACGAGAGATTAAGCTTTTAGACTGTTTGAACTTGTTGAATACATAATTTTTCGTACGATATAAATTATGAAAAAAACATTAAAAACATATTGTACAATCACAAAATTCTATGCATATTAAAATAAGAATCGTAAATTATTTTAATTCTCGTACACCATTAAAAAGCACACGTCTATAACCTTTTAAACCCAGAGCAAAATCATACTCGTATATTCTTAATCTAAACATACTTTTCATACCAATATATGCTAAAAAGTATGTTTTTCAACGAATTTCTTTTAAATTATGTTTTTAGTTACTTAGGAACAATCATTAAACTCTAAAAATAAACATTTTTGGTGCTATAAACGCAACAAAAACGACCCTATCACTTATTTGTAGTTAACAGATTAGTTTAACATTGTTTTTAATGCAAAATGCCTTTTAAATTAACAACTGAAATAACTTTTTGAAAAGTTTTTTAAAAAATAAATATTTTTTTCAGGAACTCTTAAGATCGTATTGATCCTCGTCCAACTTCATTTTTTATAGAAATAAATGACTGATACATGTAATCAAAGGCTGAAAACTGATATTTGGATCTTCTTCTATCGCATCAGGTCAATTTTGGAACTTATTAAACTGTTAATTGTTTGTGAGGAGGTTTTTAAAAAATGTCCCCAAATGGGGAGGTCAGACGAAAGATGTTAAATATACATCACTGAATGTCACATGTTATTACTTACAATAATATATAAACAAATATTTAGAATTGGTTGATTTACAACACAAAAGATGTCCCCCAAATGTTAAACAAATTTTTATTTTAAATAAAGCATGTTTTACCAAGTACACTATAGCTTGAATATATGATCCTTCTTTCAACTAACAAAAACACACATAATTTTAAGTGTGCGTGTGTGTGTTTTTAGAAATATATGTACATTTTAAACATCGTTTCCATTAGTTCAATCGGAAATTATTTTTGAAAAAAATTAAGTTTGCAAAATGCGTAGGATAAAAAATTAAAACTTAAACCTTTGACAGAAAGTTTTTTGGAATGATAAATCTAAAATCTATTGTATATTTTTTTTAATCAATGTTTATAATATCTAAAAACCTGCCAAATCGATTGAGGACCATACTTATAAACGTTTCAATAAAAATATCATGTGTATTTTGGGAAAAACTCAACTACAATAATCTCAAATCAACAAGGGGAATATTTGACTTTTAAATGATATTTTTGATCAAAATAACGAGACCCGCCAATAGCAACAAACTTCAATCACAACTTGCGACAACTTTTGCGCAAACAAAAGACAATGATTGATCGTAGTTATGCCATTGTAATTTCATACAGGGTGAGGGCAAACAAAAGTGGCCCCAAAGTGGAGATAAGAATACGACAGAAATGTTGCCAAGTCAAAAACCAATACAAAAAACTGTTTTGCTAACTGAAGCTATTGATCGCTTCAATATTAAGCCCAAACAAACGCTTGGCGACTTATTTGCCGGCAACTACGTTATGGTGTGAGAAGCTAGTTAAAATGAAATATAAACAAGCTTAGTGGAGCTGATCAAGAAAAGTTCCCAGTAGTGATTATTTCGCTCGTTATTTATCCTAGAGAATAGGACCTTTTTATTTTTGTTGATACAAAACAATCTAAACTGATTGCAAGACACAAAATTTGCATTGTGGGACGTCTTGCTACAATACGAACTAAGGTCCGAACTCGCCACTAGTCTATGAGTAGCTCTAATGTGAAGCTAATCCGATCCAACCAATGCAAAAGTAGGTTTCAGGCGGCTTTAAGAGTTTTTATCGCCAAGCATTTCAACGTATTCCTTATCTCTTTTATTTGCCTCTCTCTGTAATTTTATATTTCAGCCAAGGGGAAACACTGCAAAAGCAAACACCAATTTTATGAAAAGCATATCCCCCTTTTTCACAAAAAATACAAACACACATGGGTGGGTATAAAACTAATCAAAACTCCTCCCACCCGAATTCAAGGATGTTGGGCTTCATATTTTTTGACTAAGTGCGCTCGCTCACGAAAGCGCATAATGACACAACAAAATGTACGTCGTAAAACACGAAGGATAAATAAACACACGGTCACAAAAAAACTTTTATAAATTTTTCGAAAAAATGACAGAATTTCGGAGATTGGCTGGTGGCTACACCTAGTTACATCGGCACACTGATTTGACAAACTCGTAATGGCATTTTTTTTGGTCAAAATCGAAACGTTATATTGGAACGGACACTTATAAAAATTTACTTTTTTTAATAGAGTACACTCTTAAAACGCACGGGCGATTTTAACTCAGTCTGAGTTAATTTTCACTCCTCCAGTCTAGAAAATGCACTTCCCCGAAAGGAGTGGATCCTTTGTGTGTTAAACCTCCGACAGGATCACTCCAAACGAGTGATTTTAACTCTGTCTGAGTTAATATTCACTCCTTTCCAGTGCCGAAAATGCACTTCTCCAACTGGAGTGGATTTCACTATTTTGTTTTAAGAGTGTATATGCAGTGTGTAGATAAATTAGGAACTAGAAAGATGTACAATTTAGTTATGGTGTAAAATAGTTCATTACTTTAAGCTGCTACACTGTTAAATATTTGTACTTGCTTTCACCATAATAATGATTCCTAGTAGCTGCAACGGCTCACCAACGTGTTTCACCATATTTTCGGTACTGGGTTGAACCGTTTCTCAGGTTTCTGTTTCCAAAACATGAAATAAGGTTCGACTGAATATCGGAAATATGGTGAAAAATTACACCACACAGCCGTTGCAGCTACTAGGAACCATTATTATGGTGAAAGCAAGTACAAAGTTTTTAACAGTGTACACTCTTAAAACAAAAACGTGAAATCCACTCCAGTTGGAGAAGTGCATTTTCGACACTGGAAAGGAGTGAATATTAACTCAGACTGAGTTAAAATTACTCGTTTGGAGTGATCCTGTTGGAGGTTTACAAACACAAAGGATCCACTCCTTTCAGAGAAGTGCATTTTCAAGACTGGAAGAGTGAAAATTACTTAGATTGAGTTAAATTCGCTCGTTTGTTTTAAGAGTGTACTAAAACAGGAAGATTGTAATTAAGTTTTTATTTAGTAGACTGTAAAATAAGGACCACTGGTCCAAACGTCAGGGAATTGGACAAGAAAACTCTTGAAATAATGAAATTTGGTTTTCATGATAATCAAAAAATTAATTCTGGAGTAATGGATGAACAAAATAGATAACTAGTACAAAATAGGCATAAACCACAAAGTGGGAATCCACCTTAAACTAAGAGTATTAAAGTTGTAGTTTACTGCTTATTTTGGATGCGTGAAAATTTATATCAAGGCTTTATTTTCTCAAAAAGAACTTGAATTAAACACCGAATCTGTGGGTTTTAAGAGTCATATTTTAAGAGCCGCATTTGGACCAATCAAAGAAGGTGATGTTTGGAGAAGGCGATACGATTTTGAAGTGGGCTAAACTATTTGGAGAGAAAGAAATCATTAACATAATACAAACTAGGAGAATTCAATGGCTGGGACATATGGAGAGAATGGACGAAAGCAGAGGCACAAAGAAAATTTTCAAAGGGGCAATGTCAGGGAGAGAGAAGAAGAAGAAGACCTAGAAAAAGATGGATAGATGATGTGGAAAGAGATCTAAAGGCCATGAAAATTAAGAACTGGAAAGCGAAGACCAGAAACAGGCGGCTTTGAAGACGGATTGTAAGAGAGGCCATGGTCCAGCATGGACTCTACTGCCGGGGAGTTAGTTAAACACGGAATCTGGGTGTACCCAAATCTGAGTTTACCCATTGTGTATTTTGTCGAAAATTAACTAAAAAAAATTTTTGGTTCATCCCCAGATAGCATAACAATTTTGGCCAATGTCGCATGAGTATCGGTCAAACTTGGAAGATATTGGGTGAAATCGATCATTTTCTACCCATTTAAACCAGATTTCCCGTTCTTTGATTTTTCATACCGGAAATTACTAAAAGTGCAACACTTAATTTACTGCAATCTTACATTCTTAAAACAAAAGAGTGAAATCCACTCAAATTGGAGAAGTGCATTTTCGACACTAGAAAGAAGTGAATATTAACTCAGACTGAGTTACAATCACTCGTTTAGAGTGATCCTGTCGGAGGTTTAACACACAAAGGATCCATTCCTTTCGGAGAAGTGCATTTTCTAGACTGGATGAGTGAAAATTAACTCAGACAGAGTTAAAATCGCTCGCTTGTTTTAAGAGTGTAACCAAAAAAAGATTTTTGATACATCAGTTACATGCTTATCATTCCCACTCACCGACACGGCCTTGCTTTTATGACCGAGCCATGCATCCCGAAAACCCAACTGCTCGGATATATTTTACCATATTGCGCTGGTAATTTACGAGTTTGTCCATTACGACATACACATATAAAACATTGTGATTCGACCAAAAAGGTTTCCTCTTTTATACCCACACAACACAAGTTTCTTTATTATTATTAATATTCTATCTATCTCGTGCATTAAACGGGCTGGTGGTCAACTGTAAAAAAGAGTTTTGCTTTGCCGCTGGGATGGGGATGGGGCACGCTAAGGCCGTGATTTACGGCCGCCTTCCCACAGGTGAGTGATGTTTGACAATGGAGAGAGGTTTTTGGGCATGTTTATGAGTATACGAGATCCTGCCAGTTGACGGGTATTTCAAGGGGAATTAAACTTTGTTAAAACAGCTTATTTCTAGGGTTTTTTTTCTTCTTCTGAGAAGCGCCCATCCGTCCCTATCTTCTCTGTAATAGCTCCAGTGCGAAGTTAAAAGTAACAAGCGCACCAAAGTAAACGTATCAAGCGCACCAAAGTAAACGTATCAAGCCAAATCAAGAGAAAAAGTATCAAGCGCACCAAAGTAAAAGTATATCAAGTGCACCAAAGTAAAAGTATCAAGCGAACCAAAGTAAACGTATCAAGCCAAATCAGGCAAAAAAGTATCAAGCGCACCAAAGTAAAAGTATCAAGCCAAATGATGCGAAAAAGTATCAAACGAACCAAAGTATCACGTGAACCAATGAATTAAAGCGAAGATCATCAATGATGTAATTTTCGAAACGGACTTTTCAAGAAAATAACAGTAACACACTGAAGTTGCGTTTAGACAAATATTTATATGCTGGTGGAATTTATGTAGTAATTAATGTTTGTAGTCCAAATTAAGGGAGGGGTTGGAGAGCCCAGTCGGTTATTCATTCGCCTGGCATGTGAAAGGTCCCAGGTTCGTGTCCGGGCATCGCCAAAATAACTGCCGACCAATAAACAGCCCGTGTAGCCACAAAATGTCCAACGAATAATACTCCATGTAAGGGAGTGCACGTTAAATATACTTCAAAGTACGATGTCACCCTTGACGGTTGCGCTTGGTTGCCTGTTCATGTGTCGGCTCGTCACTTGACTGTGGTTAAAAAAAACGAATTCCGTCGCCAATAGCCCTCGTGTATCTCTAGTGCGACGATAATTCAAACCTAACCATGTTTACGAGGATCCGTGATCCTGCCAGTCGACGGGTGTTTCAAGGGGAATTAAACTTTGTTAAAACAGCTTATTTCTAGTTTTTTTTCCTTTTCTGAGAAGCGCCCATCCGTCCCTATCCTCTCTGTAATAGCTCCAGTGCGAAGTTAAAAGTAACATTGGAAACTATTTGGAATGTATGCAGTAGTTAAACTGGATGGGTTTCGGCTTCTCTAGTAAGTGTCTGCACTTTTTGAATTGACTAGAAAATCACATATAATTGAATGGGCAAATCAACAAAATAAAATAGTATACAAGCCGATCCGGCGGCGCAGTAGTTAAGATGTTAGTCTTTGGAGCTGTTGGGTTCGGGTTCAAATCCCATTGAGGCATGCATGTTTGTGTTTGACGAGTATGTGTGGAGTACGTGCTCGTTAAATTTGTTGGGTCCGAAAATCTTATGGGCGGTCATTGCACAGTTTTAGACGGGTACAGGTCCCTGGAGAAAATTTCCCTCCCCTTCAGGGACATGTCTAAATTGTGGAGGTGGCGACAGATGGCAGTATCTGTCATTTGTGTATGTGTGTGTCTTGTGTTGCCCTACTAGACGATGGTTTATAAGCGGGTCCTTGCGACCAAGCACACAAGCCTGAAAATATGTCTTCCAACCAACCAATTATACAATGTGAAGTATCACACATAAAACTGGACCAATTCTCGAGCATTATGCAGAATCCACTGAAAAGTCATAACCACATACATTTCCAATGCATAACACACATATAACATTTATTTAAATGTTGAAATTGATTTGAATAAACGTCGCACTAAAGGTAAACGAGGGTTATTGGCGACGGGAGTCATAATTTAGAACCACAATCAAATAACGAGCCGACACACGAGGATGGCACCCAACGACATTTTTTAAAGACTATACCAGGGCAGACGAAACCATAGACCAACAAATTTAATTACTGCATAAATTCCAGGCAGTTTCCTTGCGATTTTCATCTCTCGATATTCTAAACTCAAATGTCCATAACTAAAAGTAAAAACAAATTAATTTACAGCTAAACTTTTAATTAAAGGTAATCTTAAAATTGGAGCAAACCTTTTCAACAATAGCAAGACATTTCGAAATATTCACCACGACAAAACAAGACAACAAAAAAGCGAACCAATGAATCAAAGCTATAAGATCATCAATGATGTAATTTTTAAAAAGAACTTTAGAAGAATATAATAAATAATAAAAGGTAAAACACTGGCATTGCGTTTAGTCAAATATTTATATGGTATGACGTTCTTATATTTAATGGGTTTGTCATTGAAAATATGTAATTCATTGCATGGCGTACACTGGTTTTAAAGATGTAACATAAAAATAAATTTCTAGACTGCTACCAGACCGATTTCTTAACATTTAATGAAACGTGTTATTAATGTAAATGAATTGTTGAAAATGTCAACATAAAAAGGGTATTTTTACTTGTAGTATGATGAAGATTTCAGAAAAAGGATTGCAATTGTAGATTGTTAGTATTTGCCATACGCATTTAATTAAGAAGTAGAGTTTCAAAATGCTTTCTTAAGCTGAGTTGTTAATTGTTACCAAATAAACGATGATTATCAAAATTATCAAAATACGTCAACAGTTAAAGTATTGTAATTGTAGATTGTTAGTAAATGTAATAAGAACTTAATTAAGAAGTAGAGTTTCAAAATTTAATCTTAACACTTTACCTCCGGGCGTCGACTGACCCGTAGACTAAAAATCTTCTAGACCAGCAACTTAATCTAATGCCTAGCTCTTCTAACGTGTCGAATGCAACTAAAACACTATTAAAGGTTGATTTGTTGATTGGCATAATTGTACTTTCAATTGTAAGGCTACTGTTTCTTCGTAATGTTCTCTGTTAAAAAAAAGTTACCCACTAGTGATTATTTCAACCGTTAGTCATCCTTTTACATCGGACCTTTTTGACTATGTGAACAAATAACATTTTGAGTTAATTGCATGACACAAAATTTGCATAAGGGTCCGTCTTAATATTAAAAATGTTACGAACTTTAAAATTTTCAATAGCAACACCCAATTTTAATTACTTAGAAATGTGAAAAACCCTCGAAAACCCCTAAATCTAAGTTTTTGTTACATTTGGATGAATATTTGACGAGTTATTCAATCGAATCACTTGTGGATCTTTGGGGGACCATGTCTAAAATGACAAGCGTAGTCAGTCTGTAGGTTTATTAATGGAGAAAAAGAAGCACAAGGTCAAATATCTTGAGGATGGGCCTACGAGGGATATAAAAGTCAATGAGTAGCTGTATATATTCAAAAATAAAGTCGAAAATAAGTAGTAGTAAAAAATAGATCCCTATCGTCACTTGATAAGGGTTCCAAATTACGAGATGTCATTGGCTCTGTTAAATCTCCTAAAGGTGACTGCAAATAGGCAGCCAGAAACCATTACATTAGTTCCCTTAGACACAAAGGGGGCGCGCTAGTTTCTATGTCAATTTCAATGTGAAATTCTCCAATGAGAGTTTGAAACTTAGAGTGTTCTTAGTCTATGGGTCAGTCGACGCCCGGAGGTAAAGTGTTAAGCTCAAATGTTAATTGTTACCAAATAAACGAGGATTATCAAAATATACGTCAGCAGTCACATTTTACTTCGAATATGATGAAGATTTCAGTTAAAGGATTGTAAGTGTAGATTGTTTGTAATTTCCATAAGAATTTAATGAAAAAATATTTTCAAAATTCGTTCTTAAGCCGAGTTGTTAATTATTACCAAATAAACAATGATTATCAAAATACGTCAGCAGTCACGTTTGTCAGTAAAGGATGCGTCTCAGGATTGTACAAGTTAAAACAAACAGAAGATAGACAACAAAAAAATATGAAAACTCATAAAGTAACTACACTGTCGAAAATTACGTGCAAGGTTTCACAAAAAAATTTTTAGATGCCAAATATGTTTAACAAGACTGCAATTTCAAATAATAGCTCTTACATTAGTTTGTTCTTGTCTAGCTTTTGGTTTAATAGCTATCAAATTATAGATAACTAGACACATAAAATTTAATATTGGTTCGCGTAAAGAGTGCCGCAAACTACGACTAGAAAACTGACGACAGTTTTTAGACCACTAGTAATCTTTCGGATATAAGTTACCAGATATGCAAAAGTACAGTACAGGCTCCTGGAGACTATTTTCCTCCCCTTCAGGCACATGTTTAAATTGTGGAGGTGGCGCGCGATAGATGGCAGCATCTGTCACGTATATGTGTGCATGTGAGTGTGTTGTGACTGTCTTACTTGACGAAGGTTTATAAGCGGCTCTCTGAGCAAGCACACAAGCCTAAAAATATATAAACCAACCAATAAAAGTACATGAATGCGAGTCAGGATGGCGATTTAAACGCGACTCACAAAATCAAAATTTCGTCTCCCTATCCGATTTCTTCTCAGCATTTAACCAACCAAATCGCAAACCAACCTAACCTCTAACAAATAGATCACTTTCATTCTTTTTCCCCTCCTTAATTGTTCTGCTTTACCAGGAACAGCGAGTGACGGTGTGGAACGAGCTACAACCAATGGAACAGTCAACAAAGACAGGCTTGCTACTGGTATCGAACCAGGGACCTCCCAAACGCTGGAGCCCACCGTGGGAAGTGTGCAATACTCCGTGAATCCAAAAGAGTGAGATTTTGAATAAGAGCAAAACATTTCCAGATTCTTGTGTTTTTCCTCAACGGTGATGACCGAAGACGATCAAATTCACAGTTTTGGTTACCAAAAATGTGACTACACTCTCAGAAATAACACTTTCACTTTTGACGATTCATGAATCCTCAAGCTTCATTTCGTTAATTTTGAGGATTGTTTCGTCAAACTAACACTTGAATTTTGAGTAAACGCGAATCCTCACTTTTACGATCGTGATTTGACGAATCTGAATCTTGATTTTGAGGAAACTGAATCTCATTGTTGTACTCACATGCACAAAAATGACGAAATATTTCTTTAGATTAGACGACATTCAAATCCTCATAAAAATGGCGATTAAAATTTCCTCACTTTGAGGAAACGAAAACTCGGAGCATTTGCCAGTAAACGAATCGTCAAAATTAAGGAAACTTCGTCGTTTTTGAACATTCATTATTAGGAGTGTAAATTAGAACCTTTTTTGTGTTTTCGAAGCGCAGCAAGTGTTCCTGAGGTATTTTTCAAGGTTTTTTTTCTGAGTTGAACCTCCATGCAAAAAAAAATAACTTTTTTGGGTTGGTGTTATGACAGTTTGCATAAGAACATCAAATTTGCCCATATTTGTATCAAATATAAAAGGGAAACAACAATAATTTTTAACTTTTTTAGTTGAAAGCCCTTATTTCAAAACAGTACTGAACTCTCAAACTAACAAATGTAATTTAGAAACCATTATCTGTTGTCTTCAAGAAATTATTCTTTATGTTGAAACCACGGTAAAGTTTTGAAATAATTCCTAATATATGATAGCATTGTTACATGTAAACAATAATGCCTGTTAGATTATGCGCAGGTGTTAGATTTTACTAAGTACAGTTGTGTTGCAATATACTCCTACTTGTGAAACTCAGTATACAGGTTTGTTATTTAATGAGTGTTTTAATGAGTAATGAGGTGAATTATGAATGAATCAGGCGGATAATAAAGTACACAGTTTGAACCAAGAGAGATATACTACACTCCTTGCCAACCTAAGTTGGGTAAATAGAAATATGCTATAGAGAAGATGCGTCCGCGGATGTAAAGAGTTCCATAAATTATTTGTGAATCCCTCCAGAAAACATGTTTAAAACATTAATTTAGTTTAAGGTCCAACAGATTTGAACATTATTTGGGAAAATTTGACAATTTTATCAGAATCAAATGTGTATTTTGGTTAAATTGCATGCAGATCATTTTGTATGTAAATGTGGGTTTACGGAGAGCAGCGGGGCTCGAACTCGCAACCTTAGGGATGCCAGAACAAGACCTTACCAACCAGGCGATCCCGGCCCCTTTTATAGCTCCCCGCCTTTCCCATGACTGAGATGAAGCAGCTTTAGGGTGAGCACATATGAAGAGTACACGGGAAAAACCGATTGATTTTGTAGAGAAGTTTCCTTAAAAGGCCAATTTGGCGATGATAGTGAGTGATCGCCTAAGCTTGTGTAAGGAAATCAGTTCCAACCACAGAGATCATAGTTTAAGTAATAGAGTGGCAGATCACGTGACCTCCAATGCTAACGACGGGACGCGCAAGGAGCTCCCAGAAGAGCCCCAATGAAGTCAGTGTTGTAGGTCACGTGATCTTCCACTCTAATACTCTTCCATCTTCCACTCTACTATCTCTGTAGTTCCTAGCTACCAAGATTCAGGCGATTGACGATCCCGACGCTTGGACCAAGCGAAGAAGAAAGAGAGAAACCGGTTTTCTGCCGCCAATGTCCACCAAGCAGACACACTTGCGGGACAACTCATAATAAATCAAGCGGTTCTTCTCCTGTACTCTTCATATCTCAACTCAATCAACCAAGCAATATAAATGAAACTGTATGATACTGAACTGATGAAACTGTACTCACTCTCCTCGATCTTCTTCTTGACCGTCTCGTAGTTGTACTCGTTGTCCTTGAGTACGGTGATGTACAGGGCTTCGACGATGGCGGAGGTGTAGCCGAACTGAGACGTCACCTGGTGCAGGCTCTCGCGCAGTCGCTTGTAGTCGACGATGCTGTTAGCTGCAAGAAACGAAAACGACGGGGTTAGGAACTTTTGATACACTGGTTGATTGGTTTGTTGGTAAACATATATATTCAGGTTTGTGGGCTCGGTGAGATACCCGTTTATAAAAAAACATAAAGCCAGGAAAGATAATAGAACGGCCCATGTAATGTGCGAAGTCACGCACAAAAGAAGCAGGCTAGAGCAGTGCATTTTGTGATACCTTAGTGCCAGTTTCGGTAACTATGTCATGCGCAGTAGCTCAAAAAACTGCTAAAACGGTGCATCTTGGGATACCTCAGTGCCGGTATATTATGCGCAGTAGCTCGAAAAACCTGACAGCCCAGCCTCAAACCATTTGAACTAATATACCTATCTACTCCTCCTTCCTAACTCTATGATAAAAAATCGTCAAGTACAAGACAGACACAACACTCACACTCATAAGTGGATCCATCTAATTTTTAGAGACAGAGCCTAACTAAAGATTCCCCAGATTAACTTGCCACCCTCAGAGGTACATTGTTGTATAGTTTGAAACCTTTACATAATCAAAAAATTTTAGAGATCATTCACTTTCTCAAACTTAAGATCATTCATATTCTCATTTTTGAGAATATGATTGGCTCATAATAGCTCCGAACCCATTGTTCTCCAATTTCAGATCATTACTTGCTCTCAAACTTGTGGTCGTGCATTTTTTCATTTTTAACAGAAGCATTTATCCATATTAGCTTCGAACACGTTTTCGAATTTGGGATCATGCAATGTTCTCAAATTTGGATTGTGCGTGCTTTCAAAATTGAGATCATGTATATTCTCAATTCTAAGAACATCATTGGTGCAATAGCTCCGAATACATTCCGAAATTTGAGATAGTGCATTTCCTCATTTTTATGAACACCATCGGTGCATAATAGCTCCGAACCCATATAGTTCTCCAATTTCAAATCATGCTTGTTCTCAAACTTAAGGTCATGCATTTTTTTTTAAATTTTAACAGAAGCATTGATTCCTAATAGCTTCGAATACTTTTTCGAATTTGGGTTCATGCAACGTTCTCAAATATGGATTGGGCGTCTTTCAAACTTGAGATTATATATATTTTCAATTTTAAGAACATCATGAGTTCATAGTAGCTCCGAAATTTGAGATTATACATTGCCTCATTTTTATGAACATCATTGGTGCATAATAGCTCCGAAAACATTCTGACATTTGATATTATGCATTTCCTTATTTTTATGAATATCTTTGGTGCATCATAGCTCCAAAAACATTGTTTTCAAATTTGAAATCATGCATGCTCCCGTTTTTGAGAAAAATTGAAGATAAAATTAATTGGATAGTTAAAGGAGTTTTGTGGAGCAGATGACAATCTTACAGTAACAGAATAGCAATAAATAGCAACTTCTCGTCAATTGACTATCGTTCGAAAATACGAAGTTGTAGTCATTAGCACCTGAAGCTCTAGTGGGACGGCATTTCAACCAATCTAAACCAGGTGTTGAAATATCTCTGCCATGAGTACAATTCATCATAACAAGAACTATGACTAAGAAGTTTCTAAAAAATACCAACTCATCTACTAATTATAATTTTATAAATTTCTGATAGTATGTTCCATCATCTAGCATCCACTAATTATAATTAGATAATTTTAACTTACTATCAGAAAGTTGTGTAAGATTTGAATGTTTATTTAATGAGCAATCAATTTAATATCTAAGCTTGTCAATCAAAATTTCGCATGCTCATAAATTTTTATCTAAACTTTCTTAACGAAAGCCTGAATTTGTATAATCAAAAAGAAAAAGATTTAAATCTGTAGCAACGATGAATGAACAAACACTGAAAATGTTAATGATGAGAGAAAAAGCTTTATCTTTTGGATAAGATAGATTTTTAGGGAACCAATACGTAAATTCTGATTAAGAGTTTCGATGTTGCAATTGATTGAGATCAATAGAAAATAAAATAAACGAATCTTCACGTTGGTTGTTTTGCAATATAAGAATAATTATGTTGTTACTCCTGAGAGATCTGTTTAAAAATTGGTCTTAGCTATCATTTATAGATATGCTGTTTTGTGGTTCCGCATTTTTAAACTGAATGCAAGTCATACATAAAAAAATAAAATGTTCGAATGTACATTATCAATGTACCACACACAGGCTTACATTTTTGACCAGAAAAAAAATTATTTAGTATTTCCAATTTTAAAAAACCTTAATTCCAATTTAAAAAAGACACAACTGCCAGGTATTATTTTACGTGAAAATCATAAAATTCATATTAAGTAAGCTTTTAAAATGGCCAAACAATATCATCTCACTTTGATGCAACATTCTCAACAATAGAACAATTTTTTAACATTTAAAAAAGATACTACATAAACAAAAAACGAAATATATATTACTTTTACATATTTTAGAAAAGAAACATTCTCATACAAATTCTTTTCGCATCTAAATGGGAGGGATGCGAGATCAACAGAGTGTATCAAAATAGGCGGGATACCTGTATATAATCAACCAATAAAAATAGGAAAAGTCTTTAAAGAGGGTGAGAAACAACTCAACCGGAACACTCTTGAAGACGTGGAATTATTTTCTCGTGTGAATGTAAGATGTTATTTTTATTTTAGAACACTTTTTAGAACTTTTTTTGTACTTAAATTTCGTTTTCGAGGAAGAATTTCTTCTATACGGGTCATTAACGTTTACGGTTCGACCGAACTCATTGTTTGTTTTACTGTTAAAACTGCTGTTACTGCACTGTACACTGTTAAAAATTTTGCGCTTGCTTTCACCATAATAATGGTTCATAGTAGCTGCAACGGCTGTGTGGTGAAATGTTTCACCATATTTTCTTTATTCAGTCGAACCATTTTTCAAGTTTTGGGAACAAAAACTTGGGAAACGGTTCAACCCAATACCGAAAATATGGTGAAAAATTTCACCACGCAGCTGCTGCAGCTACTAGGAATCATTACTATGGTGAAAGCAAGCGCAAAATTTTTAACAGTGTAGAGAAAAATCTGAAAATTCATTTGTTATTTTTCTTTTTGGGCATACAAATACTGGCTTGCATTAAGGAAGTAGAGATAAAATGTATGAGAATGCTAAATTTTGATTGACGTGCGTAGATATTAAATTGATTACTCATTAAATATATAGTGTAATGAAGTGTGACTCTCTCATTAAAATATTTTTCGCAGTGACTGACTTTTATATTTGAACGGTAGCGAGTTAAAGAATGTTTAAAATACGTGGTTGCCTTGACGACTTATTGGTCAGAACTTGCTGAGAATGAGACTGTTTAACATCGTTTGGGTTAGATCTCACAGAATTCTACCGTTTTGACTTGTACGTTTGTGTTGTCCTAATTTTTTTTTTTTTTAAATGCTTCCGTCCCAAGAGCAGTTATTCAAACACAAAAATAGTACAATATTAAAATCTTACATAGTTTTAACATACTATAGAAATTGATCAAAATATAATTGTTAGATAACAGCACATTCGCCCAACTTTAACAGAAAATTCCGCTTTATTTGATTGCAGCTGTTGCTATAAGCAGAATTCTAAAGCACAATGCTGTTTTTTTTTGAGCGTGCGCATGCGTATACGACGTGATCGTGGTCAATGTTGTTCTTTTATACCAATAGGGAATTCAAACTAGATTGTAGCTGAGACAATGTGCTTGAAAAGAGCAAAAAATCTCTTTAAAATACAGCACCGTGCCGGTAAAAGTGACAATGTTTTTGCAGTGTTACCTTTAAGAAAATAGCAGGGATTAATAAATGAAACAAACAAAAAAATAATAACGAGAATATCGTGCTGTGAAAATACGGAGTTTGTGTTAACTATCTTTCGATTGGTTGAAGTAACAGCGCACTAGAGCTACTTGAGGGCTGTTTAACCCTTTCCCTCTCAGTCCTAATGACAATTTGGCATAATCATTTTAGAAAAAAAATCTGATCGTCTATAGCCATTTATGGTATCAAAAAGCATATCATTCGATTGCTCAAACTTTTTTTCTATTTGAAAATATTTTTTATTAATCGCAATAGATGCCATCCCTATTATTATTTTTTTTTTTTTAATTATGATCAGAAACATGATGATGCCAAACGGCGTCACTGGTACTGAAGTGGTTAAGTACACATCGTTCAAAAGGTTTTAAGATAAACTTCACAGAAAATTTAAAAGTATTTTTTGTTCAACTGACAACTTCTAAATGGAAAAGGGGTAAACTTTACGGCAAAAGTGTTGAAAGTCCATGTCTGTATCTAACACTTATGTCCCAAACATGATTTGTTGCTTTCAAGTACATATTTTAAATAAAAAAAATTCGATCAAACAATTTTAATAGGTAATTTGAACTAATATAACATATTGAGTGATTTCTTTATTTAAAGGTTTAACCCTTCAACGATAGGGTAGACTAACCAGTGAATGAACGTTTAAGCACAAGTTGTTTTAAGAAAATTGATACATTTTAAGAAAATATAGCTTTTGGGTTTATGACAATGTGAACACATCTGTCATTATATGTAAATTCTGCACACAAAAAATGAGGTGACTTTATATTGCAATGTTTTGGGTCTTTTGGAGGTCCAAATAAAAAGTGGTACTAGAGCCAAGTGAATGAACACAAAAATGTTCAGTCAATAAACATGTTGGATTTTAATTAATGACCAGGACAACCAATCAGATGTCAGATAGCTTCCTACGAGATGAGAGGAAGTCAGTGTTGCCAATCCATCCAGTGGAATGTCTTTTAATCCTTACTTTTTAAATGTACTTATACCAACTGTTCATTCACTGGTCAGTCTACCCTACCCAGTTCTATTTACACAACACTAAATATCCTCTGTCACAAAGACCCCTTAAGGAAGGCAATCAGTAATTTATTCCCTTTACTACCATATCATGACTCAACAGAGTATAAAATAGTCAAAACCATTTCATGAAGTCACCCCAAAAAGTCAACGAACCCCCCGGAACTCTTTTTTTAAAAAGAGTCAATTTCGTTAATAATGCCCATAAAAGTATGTCAATTGCAGATCGACAACAATGCAAGACTACAACAATGTTATTGGATTGTCGTGCTAAACTCTCCAACAAATCAGCTGCCTCTTGCGGATAGGGTTTTATAGCCACTTCTGACCAAGAGATGGTAAATACAAGAATACGGGATTATTTGTGACCAGTTTTTTCTAGTGCTTTTCAATGACGCGGATGAAAATAATAAAGTCGCCAAAAATGTACAACAGTCACAGAACGGAAAATTTCCAATGGTAGCAGTTAACAGTGTATACTGGGGTTCCTACTGTGGTCCCTTAACTGTGTATACTGTGGTTATTTAACTGTATATACTGTGGTCCCTTAACCCTTTCAGTCCCAAAAATTTACTACGCTACAGAAACATCTGATATTCACAAAATAAGCTTATTTTAGGTCAAATATACGAATTCCATAAGGGAAAAAAATCCATTAAAATTTTTTATATGGTTTTTAAAACAATGCCAAAATTCTTTAACCGTGGAAAACAACAGAATAAAAAAATATATATTACCTAAAAAACACTTCGAGTTATAGATTTTAAGGTGTCTGACCATATTATAAAAAAAATTTAGTAATTATTTTAACCGAAATAGTTTAAACTGTGTTTTAAATATGTGGAACTGAAGTGAACTTATAAAAAATCAGGAGAAACGCTTGTTTACTATTTTCTAAATAAAAAAAATAGTAGTTCTGACTTCTATTGAGATTAAAGTAAAATTTTGTCTGATAGAACAAAGTGTGAAGAATCGAATGGTGTGTGTTTGGATGTCATAGCGGGACATAAACATTTTGAAAAAAATATTGAAAGTGATGATGCCAAATGGCATCACTGGGACTGAAAGGGTTAACCGTGTATACTGTGGCTATTTAACTGTGTATACTATGGTCCCTTAATATCTATACTGTGGTCCCTTAACTGTGTATATTCTTTAATAGTGTATACTGTGGTCCCTTAACTGTGTATGCTGTGGTCGCCTTAACTGTGTATACTGTGGTTCTTTAACTGTGTATAAATTCGAGATATGTCCTTAAATACTCATAGAAAGTGGGAGTGTCATACATCAAAAGAAAGGTCTTGGTCAATAGAAACAGAAAACACCAAAAGTTTTGACACCATATTCTACAAAGAGTTTTATGTCCAAAAGTTTCACTTAGCATGGCGGTCCTTATGACCGAATTGTTTTATAGATACAGACCTGGATTGTAAAATATGCATAGACCTGTGCAAATCCGGGTTGGAAAAAGTTAGGTTTACCAGCGAGCCGGTCACGATGCGACAATTTGGAAGTATGATTTTTTAGCAATGAAAATTTGAAGCGGTTCTTTAGCAATGTACATTTGCTCCATCAATCCATCCATATACAAAGATGTTTCCTATTCATTTATTTAAAAAACTCTTTTCTTCAAATAATATTGTTCTCCCAGTTTCAATACACTTAAGAAATAAATTTAAATACGGTCTTTTTTTCGAAAACAGTCCAATTATCCGAATTTTTTTTAATGATAATTTATTGGATATATGCAATTGGATTTGTATAACTAGAGTTCTGCTGCACGGTACACTCTTAAATCAAAAGAGTGAAATCCACTCATATGGGAGAAGTGCATTTTTGATAAATTTTTGACTGGAAAGGAGTGAAAATTAACTCAGACTGAGTTAAAATCACTCGTTTGGAGTGATCCCGTCGGAGTTTTAACTAAAGAAAAGAGTGAAATCAACTCCAATAGGATAAGTGCATTTTTGACACTGAAAAGAGTGAAAATTAACTCAGACTGAGTTAAATTCACTCTTTTGTTTTAAGAGTGTATGCTGTGTTAATGAGACTGTAAATTGACTCTAGCAGACGTTACTAAACATGAAGTCCCAAGTACAAAATCAAGTCCAAGTCAAGTCCTAAGATTAGTAAGAGTCCAAAATCTCATAAGAATAGGATAACTATTCTCCTGGAAATATCACAACACTCATACTTCCACGACTTCGGCACTTTGAGCACATGTTGAGAAACTGTTGTTTCTTGTTGGAAGAGGAGGGAAAAAATTACGAGGCATTCTCTTAGATTGTTATTTTCTGAGGTATGATATACCGTTTCCTGTCGCGAAAATTCACTGGAAACATATTCTTATACAATTGTTTCATATCCTTTAGGTATTATGGTAATGGGACCCGTAATTCTTGCACAAGAGAATGTGGTGATCTCAGAGTTCTCGGTAAGAATTGGCTTCTTTCGTGAGAATGTAACTTTGTTTTTAGGAAGATATAATATTCTAAAACTAACTATACTCCTTGCCAACCTAAGTTGGGTAAATAGAAATATTCTATGGAGAAGATCCTTCCGCGGATGTAAATACATAGTTCCATAAATTAATTGTGAATCCATGCAGAAAACATGTTTAAAACATTAATTTCATTTAAGGTCTAACAGATTTGAGTATTATTTGAGAAAATTTGGCAATTATATCAGAATGAAAAGTGTATTTTGGTTAAATTGTATTCAGATCATTTTGTATGTAAATATTACCTTAAAAGAGTTTAAAACTAGCGGACCAATCGCGCGTTTCTCCTGCCTTTATACTATTTGTTTTTACCCAAGTTAGGTTGGCACGGAGTGGAAATAAAGTATTCGGCGCTACATTTGCTATTAAATCAAACATCCGTACTAAACAAGTGCAAATTTAGAGGGAAAAAAGGTATACATAGCTAGTAATGTGTTTAGGCCTACATACATCAGAGTTTTGAAACCATTGATGTAAAAGCGCTTGTAATTTTTAAGCAGCTAAACATCAACAAAAATTAATTTGGTAGTAACATGCTGGATATGTCCATCTGTCCTTCGAAATTGGGATCTATCCGTTGTATTTTTTAAAATCTTTTCCCAAACATACCTACGTTTTGCCCGTCTGTCTGAACCCTGGTACTTAATTCAAATCACGAAGTGAAACAAATTTTGAAGTATTACATCAAAAGAATAAGAACAAATATTTAAGAGCTATTTAAACGTACTAATATTAGATAATTCAAATACTTGAAAAAGTATTTAGATAGATAAAAATCTATTTAAAATCTATATTATAGCACTGTAGGTATTAATATTTAGTTTCATTTTGGAAGTGAGTGAGCAGTGAGTTATTATTTCTTTTCTCCTTAACTCTGTGAAACGAAAGGGTTGAATGCAAAGCTAGAGGTAAAAGTAAAATTAGAAGGAAAACAAAATCGTTGAGTTTTCTTGGGAACCCGAATCTTAAAATAGAGAGTTCTTAGGAAAAGAAAAAAAAATCACCAAGTATTGGCAATTGTAGAACACAACAGATGATGAAAGGCGGCGTAAACAATGATAAATTACCATTTAAACAACGTGTTTTGTGTGTAGTTTTAAAAACAAACATTTATGCAAAACTTGACTCAATGAATGTTTTAAGTGTGTTGTTGAGAGATGATTTTGATCTTAGTTTGTTCGCATTAATGATTAGGGGGCTGTTGAGCCCAGTCGGTTAAGCACTTGCCTATAATGTGAAAGGTCCCAGGTTCGGGATCGCCAAAAGAACAGCCGACCTATAAACTGCCCGTGCAGCTAAAAATGTCCGACGAATAATACCCCGTGTAAGGGAGTGCACCTTTAATATCCTTCAAAATCCTAACGCTGCGTACGATGTCGCCCTTAACGTTTGCGTTGGGTGCCTATTCAGGTGTCGTCTCGTCACTTGGCTGTGACCCTAAAATACGAAGCCCGTCGAAAATAGCCCTCGTGTAGCTCTAGTGCGACGAAATTCAAACCTAACCATTAATGAATATGTTAATGTTTACTATTTAATACTAATAACAACTGTTGATTGTTCTTAATAATGACCAAATACCAATTATAATTAAGTGCTTTTGCACAATATTTTGAAAGATAATTTTGTACATTTAAATTTAATAAAACTAATTGAAAAAAAAATCTTCTTTCAAAAACAAAACAAAAAATGGCTAGGGTACATTCTTATTTCGTGTACGTCAAAATTTTCAAATAGTTCAGTCCAAACATGGACATATCCTTAATAATAATCATTAATTATTAACACCATTTCGTGATAAAATTCTAACTAATATATCATAAATACACGACATTCTCTGTCTACAAAAGTTTCCAGCAACTAATTGAACCAGCGTAAAAACAAGTTTTATACTTTTTTTAATAAAAAATCCAAAAATGCATCACTTATTAAAAACAGGCTCAACTTCTCTCGGTAAAAAATATTAAATATGTCTCTTTAAATATTAAAAAAAGCACAATTAAAAATCAGCTTTTTGCTTGCAACGTTTTTCTGTCGCCAAAAACAACTAAAAATCAACTGTATTGTATAGTTTCTACTTATATACCTCAAATATTCTTGTTTAAGAAAAAAAAACATCTAGTCTTAATGATGCATTTCTTTGTGCTTGGCGACGTGCATCATTTGCTATTACAAATAAATCAATGCAGGAAAAGTAAATAAAATGCGTTCGAATGAAGACATTTTGCTTTATTGTATTTTGTAGAAATTGGTTATGACATTCCATATTCAGTAAACTTTAAATATTTACCTTAAAGCAGAAGATATTTTTCGTCGATATTGTTTTTTGCAAGCAAAACTTGTTTTTCTTATTGTTTTGGAAGGGTAAAAGCCAAATATTGTATACAATATTCATCCTATTTGAAAGTTTTATCATAATATGGAAACCACAATTTCTGTAAAGATATTTTTTTAGTTTGTTATGGTAAAATTGCACTCATTTGAAGACAGTGTCTCAAACATTTTTGGTTCCATTGGACAAAGTGTTATTGTGTCTTCAGACTTGGTTGCGATTGAGACAGGGCCACCATAAAAATATGTTATGAAAATTTAAAACATGTATATTCTTATTACTCTAAACATACTTTTCATACAATTATATGCTAAAATGTATATTTTGAAAAGACATTTTTTAAAGAGTATGTTGATTGTTACTTAGGGACACGCCTGAGGCTCTGAAAATACACATTTTTTGTGCTATAAATGCAAAAAAGGCTGTATCACTTATTTGTGGTTAATAGTTTCTTTTAACGTTGTTTTTAATGCAAAATGCCTTTAAAATTAACTACCAAACGAAATTTTCGAAAAGTTTGGAAAAAAATCTTTTTTTTTTTAAGAACTCTAATATCGCATTGACCCTCATACAGTTTCACTTCATTTTTCATAGAAATAAATGACGGATACCTGCAATCAAAGGCTGAAAACTGATATTTGTATCGTCTTCTATCAGACCAGGTCAATTTCAGAACTAATTATCGTGTTAATTGTTTGTGGGGAGGTTTTAAAAAATGCCACCAAATGGTGACGACAGGTCGCAAGAGAATAATGAAAACTGGAAGAAATTACGTTAACCTGAAACGAATCAAATCCATGCAAAGAAAACAAGTTTACACTCTACTTTTTTCCCTAAAACACTGTAACACATAAGGTTAAAAAAAACGTACATAGGAACAAAGTAATACAGATTTTATACTCCGGATAAGAACAGTTTATACTTCCGGGAATTCACAAATAAACCCTTTAAATTCCCACAAAAGAATGACACCACAAACCACCCCACCAATACATTTATTAGCTTAGTGCAAGAACGTGCTAAGTGACAAAAAGATGAAAACCAGAAAATAAGCTTTAAAGTTTATAGTTTGCGCTCAAATATGTTACAAAATTACTTCCAAACCAGAAAAAATATACTAAACTTAAAGTTTATGAAAAATTGGAATTTTTTGTCTTTAAAAGGCTACGTTATCTGTTCATTAACACAGAAATCTCAATTTTTTCAAAAATGTCACTTAGCACGTTGGTTGGTTTTTGACATACATTTTCAGGCTTGTGTGCTTGGTCGCAAGGACCCGCTTATAAGCCATCACTTAGCACGTTCTTAAACTAAGATGTTCAATTACACGTAACACCACTGTGGCGCGAAATAAGGGTGGTTCACAATGAAAAATGGTCTTTTAAACACCGCCAAGATTAATGATGGAAGGAGTGTCGGTTTGATAAAGACCCTTCTTCACTTCAGTTGGAGTGGCGTTTCGCTCTTTTTTTTACGGGAGATTTTATGATTTCATTATGTTCTAAAAGCCCTCCCGATTCTGTTAGAACTTTTCTAGGGAAGATAGGGGGAAAATCGTCTGCATAGGGAGGTAGAACAATTAAATTGCGGTTGTGATTATGCTGGAATATTATTTAATTGTTGACCCTAGATAATAATTGAAGAGCTTAGTAGAAGAACGTGCTAAGTGACATTTTTGAAGAGAAAAAAATGAGATTTTGAGTTTATAAATATATTATGTTATCCTTTAAAGATGATAAGTTTCCCATTTTTCATTAACTTAAAAATAAGTACTTTTTTTACCGTTTAAGTTACGTTTTTGACAAAATTAAGTGCAAACAAAAAACTTTCTAACTAATTTTCTCTTTTTTGTCTCTTAGTGCTTTCTTCCACTAAGCTCTTCAATTAAACAATTTTATAAAAAATAAACTTTTTTAATTTAAGTTATTAAGAGTAAGTTTATTTAGTTAACAGAAGGTACTGCATTAGTTTATGTTTATGAGAAACGTAAATATGTTATGTATAAATCGGAATTTAAATTAAGAAATTGGCATTAACACATTTTAAAATGTTCCTCAAATAAAGGATTTCTTGTAACTAGCAATCTGTAATCTAACTACATGCCCAAAACAAAATTACAATATTTTGCAAGAACATAAAATCAACATCTTTAACAACTGGAAACATAGTAGCTTAAAAGAGAAATAAGAGATTTCAATAAGAGAAGTAGCTTCAAATAAGAGAAATATCCTAAGCAAATGTACAATATCAAAATGTTATCGGAATAATGTCAAAGTGATACATGCACTCTCATAACAAACGAGCTATTTTTACTCAGTCTGAATTGATTTTCACTCCTTTCAGTGTCGAAAATACACTTTCCCTATAGGAGTGGATTTCACTCTTTTGTTTTGTTAAACCAATGACAGAATCTACACCACAGTTCCCTACGCTTTGAAATTTAAACTGCGGACAAGTGGCGCAGATGACACCAGAGTTTTCAAACAATGAAAATTCGAGCTATTTGAAAATACAAAGCTAGTTGTCGTAAAGAGTTAGGTGTATGTAAGTTGTATCAAATATATATTTTTTCTTCTAATAAATATCATTCGTACACTCTTGAACAAACGAGCGACTTTAACTCAGTATGAGTTAATATTAACTCCTTTCCAGTGTCGAAAATGCACTTCTCCTATAGGAGTGGATTTCACTCTTTTGTTTTAAGAGTGTGATATAGTAAGTTTGCAATACTATGTTAAAACGTCGGAAATTTCAAAGGATTTAAATCTTATCCTTGCCGATTCCTCAGAATCTTGTTACGTACCCTTCATGTCTAGAGAACGGGTCTGTTGAGAGCTGATGCCAAAACTTATTTACAAAGTACGACGAGTTTCGCAACAATTTCTACGAACGCAACCCTGAAGGATTTTTTTTCGTCATTTCCACAGGTGAACACTCCACTGTGACAATCAGCGACTTCTAATAAAATAAACGGCACCTTGGTTAAATCTTAAGGTAACCTTCATAAGTCACGTGATTTGGTGTCAAGCCACCGGTTTTGGACCAGAGAAAATGTGCGAAATTTGTAAATGTTTTAAAACACACTTAAAAAATTACATTTAAATATACAGAACATGAATAAAACAAATATGTAGCGGACATTCAACATAAATAGGTTATTTTAGTTTTAATTTTATAGGTAATTAATATAACGACAACTATAAGTTGCTAAACCTAGCAAACTTTCACATGGGGCTGGGGATCCCAGTCGGTTGAGGCATTCGCCTTGCATGCGAAAGGTCCTAGGTTCAGGTCCATGTATCTCCAATATAACAGCAGACTTTTAATAGGTCCGTGCAGCCAAAATGCCAAATAATAATAATACCTTAGATAGAATTCCACGCGTTAATGCGCTTCATAGCTGAACGTGCTTCATGTGCTTAAATGTGCTTCAACATCCCGACGCTGCGTATTCAGGTGTCGGCTCGACACTTGACTGTGGTTCTAAAATACGACGCCCGTCACCAACAGCCCTAGTGCAGCTCTAGTGCGACAATAATTCAAACATAACCAAAACAGACGCTGCGTACGTTGTCGCTATTAAAATATAGAATTGAGCGCCATCCTTACACTCAACGAACGAGCGAATTTAACTCAGTCTGATTGATTTTCAATCCTCCAGTCTGATTGATTTTCAATCCTCCAGTCTGGAAAATGCACTTCTCCTTTTGGAGTGGATCCTTTGTGTGTTAAACCTCCGACAGGATCACTCCAAACGCGAGTGATTTTAACTCAGTCTGAGATAATATTCACTCCTTCCAAGTGTCGAAAATGCACTTCTCCAACTGGAGTGGAATTCTTTCTTTTGTTTTAAGCGTGTAAGTGTCGGTTCGTCACTCGACTGTGGTTCTAAATTACGACGCCCGTCGCATATAATTCTTTTGAAGCTCTAGTGCGACGATAATCAAACTTTGTCGCCAAATCAATGACTAACTAATTTTTCATCGCTAATTTGGCGACATTTATGTTGGGACCCTCACCAGCGACCTTTTCTTGCCAATTACATAATCTTCCCCTTCTATTTACGTCTTTGGTGACAGCCGGGAACAAAGCTCACTTTCACATCGTGATTGATGAGTTCTGGAGTGAGCCTTTTTCTTCGTTTCCAGCTCGGAAATTTAAAATTGGAGCTTAGTTAATCTTTTAACGGAATCGCTGGCTGGGGATCTTAATTAGTGCAAATGCTTCGGATTTGCTTCGCAGATAGAGTTCTGGTCTAGTTTTGTGCAGTCTGTATCGAAAAAAGTATCTGGGAACAGTGCCTAGTTACTTAGAATTGTATATCATGATGTAGCAACTGAGAGAAAGACTTCCACAAGATATATTCACTCATATATTTTTTTACTTATTTTTAAAATTATCAAGTAGACTGTGAAGAAAGTTGTCTAGTTACTTAGAATTGTATAATCAAGATGAAGCAACTGAGAAAAAGACTTCCCAAGATGAATTTATTTATACAAAATTGTGGTTTGAGAACATATGAAGAGCTGAAGCGCAAAACAAGTTTAATCACTTTTGGGAAAAAATTGAGTTGGTCAGCTTTTCATACAGGTATTGTAGGAAGGGATCCACCAACATTTTGATTTGTACAAAAAAAAAGTGAAATCGTATGTATTTGATATTATACACACGATTATAATCACTCATAATCATCAATATGTATATAATCTGTATGAAAACCTAACCAACTCAATTTTTTTCGCACTTAACGTAGTCATATATTGTGGTTGGAAACCAAGTAGATTATAAAAGATTTTGTCAAGTAAAATTTCTGTCTATGCCTACACAGTTAAAAAAATAATGAAAAGTAATTAATACATTAATACTTTTTTAAATGTTCTTTTGTTTTATATTTGTTGTCAAAGTGGTTTTAAAGATTCTGCTTAAAATTTCGAATTACAGCTATTAAAAATTCATAAATTGTATTATTTATGTTTCTGAAGAGTCTACATTCCTTTAAGCCTGAAATACAATAAAATCAGCAAGGGCAGACGATATTTTTTAGCCTACTTTTCTTTTTTTTTAATTCGAAGAATTAAAAAAAATAAAAAAGTAGGTATTGACATGCGGTCGATGTCCGTCCGTCCGTCCGTCTGTCTGTCTGTCTGTCCGTCCGTCCGTCCGTCTGTCCGTACCCCCCTTCCAAAATCGGTTCTATCCATCCGATCTTAAAAATTCTTTTTTTGTTAGAAAGCTATGACCTCAGAGACCCGACTTTCATACTTTTTGTCCGTCTGTCTGTACGAACGGACGGACATAAATCTACTATTTGTCGACGAATTTCCCATTGAATTAGCATTGAAATTCAATTTCGAGTCATTTAAATCGCTGAATTTAACTACAAATGCTACGGAAAAGTGATATGCGTCAAAAAATTCAGCGTATCCAAATGAGAATATATTGAAAATTTCAGAAAAGAATTCGATTTCTAAGTACTTCAATTACTTAAAAAACTTTGACATTTAATGCTCATTTAAAAAGCATAGGAAGCCATTTATTAGAAATAAATCACCATTGCCATGGCAACAATCGCTTGAGAAACTTTAATTCTTTTAGACAATGAATTAAAATAAATTTATTTTTGCGACATCGATCAGTTTGAAATGACGTCAAATATATTTCAATTCAAGATTCTGTATGTAGGTAAGCAATGTTTTCATTCTATTCAAAAGAGAAAAATATTACATATTTATTCTTTGCAATATAATTTTTTGCAAACAATTTAAGTAATAATTATTTAATTCTCGAAATAAAATAAATGAAACTAGCTGAAATTAGCTGGTAAATGAAGAATTAATGCTGTGTTTGGCGCCTTTTTACCTGTTAAACACAACTGTTGTTTGGAAGCAGGTTAAGTGACAGATTCTGTTACAAACCTACTTGTTTATTTACATTTATTATTTTAAGTGCATTTTGGAATAGTTTTAAGGGTTTTTTTCTATGAAAAATTAAATATTTATTTATAACTGCAAATAAATCATGCGGACGATAAGTAATATTTATTTTATTGGTGATAGAAAATAAATGAAAATAATGGCTTTACGAAGTTGAAATTATAGCTAGATGCTGTGGTTAGTGAAATTTATTCTTTTGTATATAAATTTAATGTAGAAACGGTTGTTGATGTCACTTACTGTAACGATCCTAGTTTTTTCAAGATAAGAATTTTAGTAAGTATTTAAGTAACAGGAAAGTAGGCTATTTTAGTTCTTTAAGAACTTCTTGTTTTTTAAAGAAATGCATTACACCTGTTACGACAAGTTTAATCGCAATCGCAGAAGCTTGCCAAATGTCAACAAGCGTTCATCATCCATCTTCCAAAAGTAACCAGATCCTCTTAATTGCAGTCGCGCCTTTGGCGACATTTTTTATAAGTAGTTTTTAAGAAAACTCGTCGGTCGCGTCTGCAAACGTGTTACGCAAAATGGGACGTTTATTAATGACCTTTCGCTTAATGCGGTGGCGGACACTTAAAATGTAGATGGGAAGATGGTGTTTCAATAACATTTGATGATGATTGATAGTTTTTTTTTAATGAGATTGTTTCAGATGACGTAGGGTTATAATTTTCATTATTGCGCTTCTGCTGTTTCATTGGCTGTTACGGTTTCACTCGCAATGCGTAGTGCAATAGAAATAAAGTAGAATGAAGTACTAATGAATTTAACTCAGTCTGAGTTAATTTTCACTCTTTTCAGTGTCGACAATGCACTTATCCTATTGGAGTGGATTTCACTCTTTTGTTTTAAGAGTGTACGTACTGTAAAAATTATCTTAATATTTATTTAGAAATAAATAAACGTGGCTAAAAAATTACATGCATTCAAAGTATAAACAAAGCAACATTTATCAAGATAACAAGATCTGATCTCAACAAGCTCCTGAATATGAATTTCTACGTCATATTATCAATCCAATATTAAATTCTTTGATATGAATGCAAAAAAGTGATTAAAATTAGAATTTATCGATTTAAAACTATTTAACAAAAAAAATACGAACTTACGGAATGTAGTCAACAATTCAACTTAATGACACTTGATTAAATCGCTCAATCATTAACCATTCAATTAAAATACTTGATTAAAAGATAAATTTTAAATTCATCAGTATATTTCTTGTTTAAGCTTAATAATTGAGACTTGCTTTTTATTTTACATATGAAAGAAGATAAAAGGCTAAAAACACTGTAACTGTCACTAAATGAAACTTAATAAAAAAAAACTTTCATAAAAAAAATTCAAACCTTAGGGAAAATAATTTAATTAAGGACTTTTTTCATTTAAACGTAAATTAGCCTAAAACGTATACATGCTGTTTTCTGCTATTTTTCGATGAGTTACTGCTATTGATAACTGCTATTTTTGAAGAAATCTTCGCATACCAATTACTTTTACTAGACTAAGGCTTAATAAAAACCCCTGAATAAAGTTTAAATCAGCAGAAATAGAATAAAAACTGATCATTGAGAATGGTAACATATAGACAGGGCGATTTCCATAAATAAAAACTTCAACCATCAGAAAATGTTTAAAATGTACTTGAACAAAGTTTGCAAAATTGTGGAGCAAAAGATTAATTAAACAAAAATAGGACTTCACAGTTTTATACAATAGCTAAATTTCCAAAACAAGACACAGAAAAATTACTAATTTTTGAAATTTTAAACTAGAAAATAAGATTTTTTTTTCTAAATGTAAAGTTCAAATTCGTATAAAAGTAACTGCAATCTTTAATAACAGTACATTCTTTACCTTCAAACTAACGAATAAAACTTTTCCAAAACTCTATATTTTGTTCCTGTTAACGATTAACTGAACAATACATTGAGACTTTAATGACTTTGTTTACGAGTTCTTTTATAACGACGGTCAATGAAAATTAGCATATCTAAGTATTATTAAACGATTGGCTGTGTTAAAGTGATAATCGCTTGTGTAAAGGGTCTAATTTATTTAATAATACATCTTAGGAACACGCAATGTTGAGGTGGAATGTATGAAATTCGAAAGGCGGTACTTCGAATTCATGTGAACTTAACGATGGAATAAAAAGTCAGAACTTAATAACAAAACGAAGTTTTTAGTAAAATTGTATAGTTCGACTTTACTGAATAAATGTTTTAACATGTAAATTTAGTTTAGAATAAGTTTTCGGCGATAGTTTGACACGAAATATATGAATGTGCTCGAGGAAAATAAACTGTAATCATAATTATATGGCACTCACTTATATATAATCACTATCATAATTATGGAAAAAACTGCATCTATGTACAGACATTGTATAACGTGTCCCAAATAAATTGTTATGTTTAACTTATACAATTTACGTCATTTCGACAACCTTAACAATTAAAACGTCTAAGGCAAGGACAAATTTAACAGTTTTATGCCTATTTACAAAGCCATATAAAGTTTTTACTAAATAAATAATAATTAACATCTATATCATTTTTCGTTTTTTTAATTAAAACTTTGTTTGGTAAATCCTTTTAATGATGAAATATGGATTTTACAGAACTGCAGTAACATTTACACCTAGTATAGGTTTCAAATATTAATAGTAATATTTAAAATTATATTTTCTTTATATTATATGAAGTCACAAAAAAAGTATTAAGTTACAAAAATGTATATTGCTAGAAAAACTTGTACACTACCTGAACATAAACGGCATAAACGATGGACTGTGCCCTACACTCTTAAAACAAACGAGTGAATTTAACTCAGTCTGAGTTAATTTCACTCCTCCAGTCTGGAAAATGCACTTCTCCCGGAAGAGTGGATCCTTTGTGTGGTGAAGTACGACAGCCATCACTCCAAACGAGTGATTTTAAGTCAGTCTGAGTTAATATTCACTCCTTTCCAGTGTCGAAAATGCACTTCTCCTACTGGAGTGGATTTCACTCTTTTGTTTTAAGAGTGTATACTATAAAATAAAATCTTTTACGTTTTAAATAAGATTTAAACCACCCTTTGAATAAGCTCAAGAAACCCAATTAACTCAATTTGCACAGACGACTGTTTCGTAACATTTGAAATTTTCAAAGCTTAAGATGACAGTGAAGGTTTTGTAAATAAGGGCTGCGCCACCCGGTAAGCCCCGAGAATTACGTCACGGCACGTTTTAAACAGTCGATGTTTATACTTGAGAAAGTGGCAACGGTAATCGAGGGAAATTATTGTATGTGTTGGATGGATGAATAAAGTACGTCTGAAAATATATTATTATTTCAAATATATTTGATAGCACTATACAACTTTGAATTACAACTCAAAAAATGTAATAACCTTTAAAATAGTTAGGGTAATTTTAATTACTTTAAAACATAACATTTCTAACATGCAAACATATCTTGATTTGATAATTTGACTCGTGAATTGCATTAGGTTTTTTTCATGCCGAAGAAAACTCTAAGAAGAAATTGTATTAAAGTTAAGTTTGTGTAAAAATTGATTTAAATAGTAGTCCTCAGCCGCCCCGGTGGCCAAACGTTAGGACGCTAGCCTTTGGAGCTGCTGGGGTCGGGTTCGGATCCCGGTCAGGCATGGATGTTTGCGACATTCAATAAATTCTGTTATTTGTCAATATGTTATTCTTTCTTTGCAACTGTTAATATTCTTTCTGTGTCTATCCCACTTGACGAAAGCTTATAAGCGGTTCTCTGAACAAGCACACAAGCTGGAATATATATGTACCATACCATACCGTAGTAGTCGATAATGTAACTGACCAGCTTAGAAACATAGTTTAAAGTTTACTTGGGGGAAATATCTATTCCAGTTGCGATTCTAAGATTAAATGTAATGTCAATACTTATCACAAAATAAAATACCAATTTAAACAGATGAAGGTTCTCCTAATAATATCAAAACAAAATATAGCATTTCCGGAAGTGAAACTTTAGAGTTCTGAGATATCAATTTTTAAATAAAACAGCTCTCTATTGAACATCAATCATAAATTTACTGAAAAAAAACATCAATTGTGACTAAACACATTGTTCTTCATTGCAAAAGAATAAATACAAAAACCAGCATCCTTTTAATAGAAGATCATTGCAAAAGTTTCGATTCAAACGTTTTAAAAATTTTAATTCATAGTTACCAAGGTCGAGATACACAAATTTAAACAATTCGAAACTATTGTTTGTAACCTTGACTAACAAACTAGTCAAAGAATAGTTCTACTAATCTAAGTTATGTCTATAATACTACAGGAAAGAAGTTGAACTATTCTTGAATGAAAGCTAACAGGAATCAAGGTGAGGTTGACAACTATGTCGTCAGGTTTATAATTTTTATTATTTAATTTTAATTTCCGCTATTGTGCGCGAACAAAATGTCAGGTTTCTGTGAGTTATTAGTTTACACATGACGATATTCGCCAAGCAGGAAGTTTCGATGAGCTTTTTTTAATTATTATTTCCATTGTTAGTTGTCCTTAGAAAATGTTAGTAATTAACTGCGGTTTATGAAGCAACTGTGTATGAAAGAAGAAACATGTATGCTTAATAAATCGTAATTGCTTTTTCCTTTTAAAAGTTTCCTGTAGGATGATCTTCAAAAAGTTCATCTTTTCAAGACATTTTGCAGCGAAAAATAGTTAAAATAATAATGCCAAAACACAATTTTATCGTAACTAGAAAATACTTTTAGTTTCTCCATACTCCAATCAAATCACGGTATCACACTACATCCTACGATATCATTCCAATATAAATCCAATATCAATATAATATTGCTGATATTTTTAGATTGAGCCGATCTTAAAAAAAATCTTACAACACGACGATATCCATATACATAGACTTTATTCCTAATTCTGAATTTTATACATTGATCGTCAATGTATAATGTAGGCTCTTCTTAATGAAAGTTACTTATAAAGTAATACTATGTAAACGCCACGTGTAAAGTAAATACTTAAACACCCAAAATAGGAATTTTTTTAATGAATTTTACATCTTTTAACATTTTTTACAATTCATATTTAATCATTCTTTTGAATAATTTCTGAATTTGGTTGGTTTTGCTGTACCCCAAAAGAAATTTTTTACAATATCCTTAAAATTTTGTAAGTGTAGTAACTAAAATATATGACCATTTTTTTGAAGAAAAATATTATGTAAATTGAAATCAACAAAGAAAATAGTGACAATTTCATTATTTTTTTCAATAGTTTTCAATAAAGTTTTTTCCTCATTTACCGTGTGCGAACAAAATGTCAGGTTTCTGTGAGTTATTAGTTTACACTTGACGATGTTCGCCAAGCAGGAAGTTTAGATGAGTTTTTTTTTAATTATTATTCCTATTGTTATTTGTCCTTAGAAAATGTTGGAAAAAGTAATTAACTGCGGTTTATGAAGCAACTGTGTATGAAAGAAGAAACATGTATGCTTAATAATCATAATTGCTTTTTCCTTTTAAAAGTTTCCTGTATGGTGATCTTCAAAAAGTTCATATTTTCAAGACATTTTGCAGCGAAAAATAATGTAAAGAATAATGCCAAGAAACAATTTTCAAATCCAATATCAATATAATATTGCTGATATTTTTAGGTTGAGTCGATATTAAGAAATCTTACAATATAATATCCATATA
This sequence comes from Hylyphantes graminicola, assembly GCA_023701765.1. NCBI lineage: Eukaryota > Metazoa > Arthropoda > Arachnida > Araneae > Linyphiidae > Hylyphantes > Hylyphantes graminicola. The sequence continues at coordinate 61,399,322 of CM043118.1, read as the reverse complement.
AATAGAGAGATTTTATTACCAATTCTGAATTTTTTACATTGATTGTTAATTTATAATGTCGGCTCATATTAAGCAACTACAAAACGGATTTTTTTTAAATGAACTTTACATCTTTTAATATTTTTTTTACGATTCATATTTAGTCATTCTTTTGAATAATTTCTGAATTTGGATGGTTTTGCTGTATCCCAAAAGAAATTTTTTACAACATCCTTAAAATTTTGTAAATGTAGTAACTAAAAAGAATGACAATTTTTTGAAGAAAAATATTATGTTTATTGAAATTAATAAAGAAAATCCTGACAATTTCATTATTTTTTCAATAGTTTTTAATAAAAATGTTTCATCATTTACCTAATACCATTTACTTCATTTACCTAATACTACCAATAAAAATGTTTCATCGTTAACCTAATACCAATTCTTGTTAAATAATTATTATGGTATTAGGTAAATTCCAATTTTATTAATACCAATTTCCTCATTTACCTAATACAAATTCTTGTTAAATAATTATTATGGTATTAGGTAAATTCCAATTTACCTAATACCAATTACCCCATTTACCTAATACCAATAAAAATGTTTCCTCATTTACCTAATACCTAATACCAATTCTTATTGCCCAAATACATCATTACTATTTATTAATAATTTATATAATTTCAATGGTATTAAAATATTAAAAAAAAAACGTTGTATTCCCATAATTTTAAAACGGTCGTTATATTTTAAACCAAAAAAAAAAGATATTTTCACAGCAACTGTAATCATTCCTCGCTTTTATCAAAACTGGTCCAATCAAAGTCTTTTTTATATTTCAAAGATACGCAAATTCTAACCTTTAAAAAACTTTAAAAAAGAAATGTCCTTGAAACAAAACGATAAACTTTTAAACAAATGGCGACTATTGAGATAAGGGCGAATAAATTTTGAGTGGAAAAAGTGTACTTTGACTTAAAATGTAACTCTTCATGGATATAAATGGGAGAAAGTACACTTTCACTGAATGCGTCTATCTCTAAATTTTATCTCAATTTTGAGTAAAAGGGGAAATAGGATTTTTATCTTAAAAACCTTCAAATGTTATATCACCCCACATATGAATCACTCTTTGGAAGGATGGTTGTTATCCACATTTTTAGAAATTGAATTTTTATGGGTTTTTTTCGACCATATATACTAACATAAAATGTACGTTTTTGTACAATTCACTGAGCAGTTACAATATCAGATGTAATAAACATTTATAAATATTATTTTATAATTTTTTGAAGCATCAATTGAGCTTATTGTTTTTTTAAAGACAAAATCATACAAAAGGTGGGATTTTACACGGCAGTTAAAATAAGTAAAAAAAAATAACGCCCTTAATTACAAAAATTCGATATCGAAATGCGACTCAAAATACAAAAAAAAAATAACATTTACAGTTACACCTTTAATAATTGAGTTAGTATTATATTAGAAGATATTCATAACTTCAGAAAAAGGATAATATTTTCGTTAAATCCTATGCCGGTATTCTGCCATTTTTTTTCCGAAATTTACAGTAAAATGTTAAGTTGTAGATAATCACAATTAAACTTCCCAAGCTAACCCTAAATAAAGAATACAATTAGCTAAACTCCACTTTCTTACGAGTTCAGATTTGTTAGAAACGGTTTTCATAGCAATCTGCAGATTACTAAACAATTTGACTTTATGACTCATAAAAATTTAACAAAATTACAGATCACACTCTCATAACAAAATATGCTTAAAAATTCTCCGAACCTCACTTAACTTACTTTTTATCCACAGCAATACAAACACCCGCTCATTGTTTTTTCAAATGAGAGACATTTTTTACATTACGACTGACAACAATTGAACAAAATTACAGATTATCCTCATCAACAACAAAAAAAAACACTCTTAAAAATTCTCTAACTCACTAAACCTACTTATAATTCACATAAACACCCACCAGTTTTTCTAAAAAGACAAAAAAAAATTCTTCCACGAGAAAACCGATGTTTTAAGATCCATCCTTAAACTCTCAGAAAAACGCCAAGAAAAAATATAATCACAATATGAAGCATTAAAAAAAGAAGAAAAAATGAACGGTTCCTGTTCTCCGACCTACTTTAAATATCTGTTAAAAAGTCTAGACACTTTCGAATGTTTTGAGACGTCTGAAAAACAAGTCTCGGCCGCGACCTTGTGTTTCTGATTAGCGGTAACTATACCGACAGATGATAGTAAAGAAGGTTATGTCATATTTCGCTTCGAAATAGATCCCGATTTTTTTTATTATTCTCTTACTTTTTTTTATTACTACTTATAAGTATCGCAATGTGTATTTCGATATCGAACGTTTTTATACGCATGATATTAAGTCACTTGATCGAGAACTAATTTTTGCAAACATCAGAAAATATGACATTGAAAAACATTCTTTTACCGACAGATGATAGTAAAGAAAGTTGTGTCATATTTCGCTTCGAAATAGATCCCGATTTTTTTTTTTATTATTCTCTTACTTTTTTGGTTATAGAACGTTTTTTTTTATGCGCATGGTATTCGTCATTTGAACAGCAACTAATTTTTGCAAACATCAGAAAATATGACATTGAAAAACATTCTTTTACCGACAGATGACAGTAAAGAAGGTTATGTCATATTTCGCTTCGAAATAGATCCCGATTTTTTTTTCTTATTATTCTCTTACTTTTTTTGGCATAGAACGTTTTTTTATGCGCATGGTATTCGTTATTGAACAGCAACTGATTTTTGCAAACATCAGAAAATATGACATTGAAAAACATTCTTTTACCGACAGATGATAGTAAAGAAGGTTATGTCATATTTCGCTTCGAAATAGATCCCGATTTTTTTTTATTATTCTCTTACTTTTTTGGTATAGAACGTTTTTTTATGCGCATGGTATTCGTCATTTGAACAGCAACCAGTTTTTGCAAACAACAGAAAATATGACATTGAAAAACATTCTTTTACCGACAGATGATAGTACTATTTTATCTTCATCACAATCGTTTAAGTATTGTATCCGATTCTTGTAGGTATTAGTCACAGAACTGAAAAGTATAAGCAGCTTAGGCGAACACCCAAAATTCTAAAATTTTTATTATTAGTTTAATCTTTTCCAAATTTGGCATAGTGATTTCAAATATAATGAACAGTGCTTTTGGGGCAATTTTTTTTTATTTAAATATAAATGATTTATTTTAAACGGTGTTTTTCAACTAAAAAAAGGGGTTTGCGCCAACACTTCTAGCATAAAAAGTTTTACATTAATTTACCTGAAATTTTTTACAGATGCTATTTCAATATATACCTGTGCCATGAACCTCTAACATCTGGTGTAAATATACAAGTTTTTGCCAAGTTTAAAAAAAAATCCAAGTGTAAGTTAATCGAAAAAAACCCCTTTTTTTGTGTGGTTAATTTATAACATTTTTCTTAATAACTTCTTTTCTTGTAATTTGAATGTAACTCTAGAGGGTCATTGCATGCATCAGTTCAAAACGAAGAATTTAACACATAATTAATGTTCATAGGAGAAAAATTCAATGTGGTAGACTTGTTAGCGTAAACCTCTTTTTTTTTTGGTGAAAAACACCGTTTAAAATAAATAAATTATATTTAAATAAGAAAAAATGCCTAAATAGTATTATTCATTACACTTGAAATCACCATGCCAAATTTGGAAAAGATTAAAGTAATCGTAAAAATTTTAGTAATTTGGGGAATTTCGGGTATTCGCCTTCTGTATAATATATCGATAATATTAGCTGCATGTGGGGGGATGATCTATTACAGCTTGTTTTTTTTTCAATTGATAACTTATTCAATTTTTTTTATTATTCTCTTACTTTTTTGGTATAGAACGTTTTTTTATGCGCATGGTATTCGTCATTTGAACAGCAACCAATTTTTGCAAACATCAGAAAATATGACATTGAAAAACATTCTTTTACCGACAGATGATAGTAAAGAAGGTTATGTCATATTTCGCTTCGAAATAGATCACGATTTTTTTTTATTATTCTCTTACTTTTTTGGTATAGAACGTGTATTAGCTGCATGTGGGGGGATGATCTATTACAGCTTGTTTTTTTTTTCAATTGATAACTTATTCAAATTTCTTTTTTTTATTATTCTCTTACTTTTTTGGTATAGAACGTTTTTTTATGCGCATGGTATTCGTCATTTGAACAGCAACCAATTTTTGCAAACATTTTGATAACTTATTCAAATTTCTGAGCTAATATAACAAAACAATAGTACAACTTAATGTTAAGCAAAAAAATGTGAATTTTTTTTAGCTCCTTCAGTTTCATCATTTTAGCCTATTTGCATATCACATTTACATTTTCCACTGCGGTCTGATTTCAAATCAAACGCCGCAAATGATACCACTCTATAGGCACGTTTACATGAGCCATCGAATCCATGGATTGAAAAGCAAACTCAGCAATTTTTCCCTCCCAGACAGAACCGGAATTGCAGGGTTTGATGTTTCATACCATGGAATCGGCCACAGACCATCATTTGGGTTAAAAATCCTGCTCGACCTCTTTTTCACCTAATGGGGATTTTGGCACTCCATGGATTCGATGGCTCATGTAAACGTCAACGATGCTTACTATGATAACCTTATGTGACCGTTTGTATTTATTTTAAAACCAATCACCCACATTTTGCAAAAACACCATAACAAGCTTCACTAACGAAAATAAAAAAAAATTCAAATAATTACTAAACAAACTCATTCATCACAATATTTTATTTTATTCGCAGTCATGCAAGGTCCATAAAATATGTAAATAAAAACTTATTTCCCAAATAAAAACATATAAGCACTCAAGCGCAATTTACATTTTTAAAATTAATAACCATTTTATTTTCCTTACAAAAAAATCTTCCATCTGTAAACATTAAGATGTCAAACCCGTAAACCCATATCTTTTATTTGAAAGGCGCGCACGCACCTTATAATGGCTATTGACTGCAAAAACCTTAAAGCACGCCTATTTGCACTTAACTATTTCAATTACGACCACAATGTCCATAGCGTGAGCAACTATGCGCTTGCGATAGCCTCCATTTAATGACCTACCGTGATACAGCCTATAACCAATTTCGCCAAAGCTTAATTAATAATCAAAATTGAAATAATATATACGATACAACAGAAACGGAACGTTAATTGAAATAAAACCCGCAGTAATTGAATTAAAAACCATGAAAACACGCAGTGCGTTTATTGACCAACGACCAGTTATTGGACTTGATAATCGAGAAATTAAAACAGGCGGAAATATAAACATAAGGGCTCATATTGGCTGTCACAACATAGAAAATTTATTGTATTTCTTCGTGATTTATAATGTTTTATGTTGTTTTTTCCCCCTTGGAAGTTTGTGAACATTAAACACATGGAGGAAGTGGGAATAGAGTCATTAAGGGAAGTTTTATTTAGTTGCGTGGGGTTTTTGATGGGTTCGAATTTGTGTGCAACGGTGGACATCATGCAGGAACGTCCATTGCCACATCTGTGCGATTACGTGCGTGCTTCTGATTGGCTGGTATTTGGAAATTTACCCGCATGGTAATCGGATCAAAATGGTGGTGGTTATACAGCTATATAGAAAATTAGACAAAGTGCAATCAGTCCCTCATTCGAATCTCGTGGGAAAAGTGTAGCAAAAGCAACCGACATCAAAGAGATTGGCAACTTGGCACCTTATTGCGAGTTGCCACACCTGCCAAGTTGCCACACCTTCAAAAAATAAATTTAAAACAGTAAATTTTCTTATCATGTTCAAGGCCTCACTTTAAGGTAGCCCCCTAATTTTCTTCATTCGAATTCATACACAATATAACTGCCTTCAAACTTAACTTTTTAATAAGAAGTATGCCAAAAAAAATCAATTCATGAACAAAAGTTCACTATGAAATTGTGTTAAGAACACAGAATTAATCAATTCACAAAAAATATTTATTATGGGGGGGGGGGGGGGTTTAAGCATGCTTTCCAAGCAAATTACTTCGGCAATTTTTTGGTAAACACTGAAATATAGAAAAATACACACAAATTTATTATAGAGGGTATGCTTGGGAGTCCCCAAATTTGGTTATGCCCCGGAACCCTAAAGCTGTAAGTTGGTCCCTGATTATGCTAGTTCTATTATTACATAAAAAATTAACTCACTTTTTCTCACTACAGTGATACAGTGCTGGTCATTAATCAATTAATCTGTCAATTATTTTGTTAATTGACTTTAAAAGTAAGCGCAATTAAATTAGGTACAATTAAATTAAACTTTTAATTGCACCTTGCAATTAAATTAATTTGATTAAAGTATATCATTGTAACTAAATTAAAATAATTGCAATTAACTTTTTTAGTTGTTTTATGAAACAATTAAAACTTACAATTATTTTTATGCATTAAAACAAAATTAGTACAGATTTAGATAAATTAAGCTGTAAGTCTTAGGCTTAAGACGAATAAAAAAAATTTAATTGCTATTTTTAATTACAATTAACAAAACAATTGACAATTAATTAATTGTTAATACTACAGTTAACAATTAAATTTTTGTTAATTGTAATTTTCCATTAAAAAATGATGAATTGTAAGTTGTTGTGGTTACATTTACAAATTAATTGTTAGTCTTTAATTGTTCTCGCAATTAAAATTTGCCCAACATTGCGGCGATATTTCCGGGCTGGAGCCTTCAGTAATAACGCGTTAATAAGATTAAGATAAAGATATTTGGTACTACTTTCCAGATTGTGACGTTGGCCTGTATATCTCATACTCCGAAATTAAAAACAACAAAAAAAATTCTAAAATTTTTTCATATTATACGCAAGTTTTATTAAACTTTATTTTTTATGATTGAAACACATTATGAATTTTTTTACTTGCAGGAAAACCAACATTAAGTAATCATAACTCTGAATGTTGGTTTTTAATAAAAATTGTTTTTTTGGAAATTTTATGCAAAAATCAAACAAAATAAAAAATTTTAAAAAATGAAATGCACAAATTTTATAAAATTTTCAGGGATAAAAAACACTTTAAAAAACAGTCTTCATGAAAAGTATTCAATCGTTTAAATTATCACATTATATTTCAGTTAATAACTGGAAATTTAAAATCTGTTCAACCTACAAGTATCTCCACCAGTAAAGGTTTCATAAGTATGTCCAAAAGTACGTTTTTATTTTACGAAACTTTTTTGTGTCACACGATGTGCATGAATCAAGTTGTCACTTTCAATTTGGCCTTGGCCCATGTCGCAACAAACTGTTAAAGGAATGGTTAAAGTATCCACACTGCGAAATAACGAGAAAGGAAATAAAAACAAAATGCATTAATAGAAAGTGTTAACTGAGTTAAAGTTAAGGTAAATATGAATTAACTTCTCACTAGAGCTACGATGCATTACGATGATTTCACTTTTGCAGAGAAAATATGTTTTGTATGAAATGAAGTTTTTGAGAAAAAAATCTTAAATCTTTTTTGTCATAAGAAACGCTTTAATTCAGAAAGAGAGGATAGGCGGTTATTGTATGCCACAACGTTGACATTATTAGCCGCTTACATTTTACAGACCATTTTCTAACGGAACTTCGTAACACGCTATAAATTGTGAGTCAGAATTGAGAATCAGAAGACTATACCTCTCCCGACCTTAAGTTTGCAGTATACAAATGTTCTACGAGAAAGAGGGTAAATAGTTCTCATTTTTGAGGGCGAGAATCGAATACAAAAAGGTATTTCACATTCAATAAACAAATTTATTTGTTATTTCAAGACATAAATTTATTATTTTTATTAGTTTAGCTTCAGTTAGAGTGTTACTTTAATTGTTTTTTCCTTCGATTTTGACGTAACAGGGCGCACGTACACCAGGGTAAAATTATCAACCAATCGGAGCAGGCGAAGCTTCGGCGCCAGCCGCGTTGTTTACGCAAATTCCTACGCGTAGTACATTTCTCTGCTGCAAACTTAAGGTCGGTTTTGGTATAGTAAATGGTGAGCTAAAGTTAAAGAGCACAATAATAAAAACCTGATATATACGGTCTTTATCGGTGTATTCAAAGTAAATTAAGGAATGTTTAATAGTTACCCTCAGATAAATACAAAGATATAAACTCGTCAATCGTCAAGAAAAAAGAATTATTATATCTTTTTTTTTTAATTTTACTAAATTTTCAGATTAAAAATTAAGGAGTCATTTATTAGTTTCAACTTCAGAAAAATCATTTAAAAAGTTTAAAAAATCAAATTTTCAGTCCAAAAATTTAAATCAAGATGAAAACTAGTTACACATCGAATGTGCTTATATACCTCAGAGGGTTAAAAATGGAGTTATTGTTCTTCCATTTAAAGTCATCGGTGAAGATGCAATGTCGTGTTTAATGTCATAATAATGGTGCCTGGGGAGCCCAGTCGGTTAGGCGCTCGCCTAGCATGCAAAAGGTCCCAGGTTCGGGTCCGGGCATCGCCAAAACAACTGCCGACCTATAAACGACCCGTGCAGCCAAAATGACCAACGGATAACTCCGTGTAAAGGATTGCACGTTCAATATTCTTTCAAAGTCCTAACGCTGCTCACGATGTCGCCCTTAACGATTGCGTTGGGTGCCTATTCAGGTGTCGGCTCGTCACTTGACTGGTTCTAAAATACGACGCCCGTCCCTAATAGCCCTCGTGTAGCTCTAATGTGACGATAATTCAAACCTAACCTAACCTCGGTGAAGGTTTAATGTCATAATAATTATGTCTATTTTTATCAGGGTAAACAAGATGAGAAGACAAAATAAATGTACACGATAATTCACTTACTCATTTCGAGGAGATATCTTGATGTGATATCGTGAAAGTATTTTTTAATTGTAGAAATATAATTTGAACAATTTTATTTTTATTTTAGAATTTGTTTTATGTTTTAACTCCAAAGACAAAAAAGCTTGAGTAAATTACAATATTTCACAAGATTTCCTTAAGATAATATAGTTAAGATATGTATAGTTAGATTAAGAAGGTTGAAAGACATCATTAAAGAAGTTGCAATCAGATAATCTTAAGAATTTTTTTTAAAAAATTACAAAACTTTTTGATAAATACGAATTGATAGCTATTTTCTCAGAATAGCGGGTCTAGACTTTATTTGTATGTCTGAAAATAGATAGTATTTCAAACGTTTTTCTGGCAATTTAATTTTTAAGAACATTTTTAAATTGCAATAAGCAATATGAGACTTATTTAAAAATAGAACTACCATTTCTAGACGGTTTTTTTATGTACTTATGATAATGAACGTCATTCATTGACGCGTTACGTTTGATTAAATAGAAAAATCGTGCTTTTGACATAATTCCAGATGGAAATCTTGCTCGAAAACGCATGGGAAGTACATGACATGACGGATACGTGTACTTTACTAGTTAATTAAAAAAATTACATCATTTTTGAACCATTGTTTTATACAATTTTTTTAACGAATATAGTGTGAAAAGATGAGCAATTTAGCTGAATTTTAGGTTTTGAGGGTTAAAACTAAATATTTTTGTATAAATTTTAAAAATTGTAAAAACTCCTTATTCGTTTCTAAAATCAAAACTAGGTTTATTTTGAAGAGAGGGGAATTAAAAATTATTTTCAAATGATACAAATAGAATCATTAAAAAAATTATTTTATAATATTTTAAAATGTATGTTTATTGATAGTAAAAAAATAGTGCATTAATCCAGTAATGCATGAATTATTTTTCATCCCTAAAATATATATATTTGTTTATCTTTAATACTCATACATTATGGGGAAAATACTGAAAAAAATTAAAATAACCCTCTTTAACAATAATTTTTTTTTTCAAAACAATTTATTTGTATTTAGTATTAATATTATTATACTTTGAATACTGCCAAAGACGTAATTTCCCAACAGTTAATAACTTCACTCTTTTAATTTTGAATACACTATTACTACTGTCATCTATGAGGTTTATAGTTTATTGGTAACTAAAATTTCAAAATGGAATGTAATACATGAAAAAAACACTAATTTGTCGAGAAGGAGCTATACTTTAATAGAATAAAGAGGATTATGTGTGTTACTTGTTGCCATATGGCATCAGTGTGCATTAGAGGGTTAAATACGGAAAAAGCCGAACCTGGCCCTGAGAAAATTAAACATCTTCAAAGAAAAAATAATATAATGGGCGTATAATTCCATTTTACGCTATTTGATGATATGAATGAAACCAAAAAGACTATAAAATGAAATATATAAACCTTTTCCCATGACCCGATTTCAAATGTGTTAAAGCTATTGTTACTAATTTCCGATTAGCCTTTTTGTTTATCGTATTCCAATGGCACAGGAAAATATCGGAATTTGAATTGAATGAATGACATTGAATTTCTTTCTGAAATAGTTCAAAAGGAAATGTGTAAAGTTTGTTGGAAAATTAAAAATTATTTTTGCTCTTTTCTTATCTGATGATCGTTTATGTAGTAAATATAAACACTTTGGTTGATTTGTTGGGTTAAGTTGAGTTAACACCGCACTAGTGCTACCTGGTGAAGTTGAATTTTATAAATTAGTTTTTAATAAAATTTTAGAGACAGATCTATTTGTTAACTGTGTTCTAAAAAACTTTAATTTACAGAAAAATTTTGCATTTTGTTTTTGTTAAGCAATTATGGTGCCAATTATTGTTAAATATTGTGTTTTAAGTTTTATGTCTATAAAATTTTCTTTTTGAATGTGATATCCACAATAACTTTATTTAAAACAAACTTTTACATTTTGGTATAATTCACAACGTAATATATTAACTCTCTATGAACTATTTATAAAACATGTTTTATTAATACTACAACTTACTTAATGCACTATTTTTATAAAAACTTCATTTTACTAGGATTTACGAAGTCAATACTCTTTTTTTTTACCTAAACCATATTGTTTCAACTATATTGCAAATTTAACTAGTATTAATAAAAAAAATGATTAATTATTAGCCAGTAAGAAACTATTTATAATATTTACAGAATTCTAACTACAATAGAAACTAGTTTAGATTATTGTACTTCTGAAGTAAATTCTACATAAAACTAGATTGATTTTTTGTATTTGTGTGTAACAAACGCTCACACAATATACTACACCATAAGGCGACCTATTTCGAGCGAAAAAAGACTAAAGTTGATGACGTCAGAAAATACACGATCGAAACCTTACAAAGACTTGTAATAACGTCAGGTAATATGGGGGGGGGGGGGATTGTTGAGGCACAACAATAAAAGGTGGAATTAAGGTCTCGTAGGATCCGCCCCCTACGTCACTGAACAGCCAATGAGAGTAGAGGAGGGCGGGGCTTATTTCGAGGGCGGGAAAATATTGTTCCTGACACAAAAAATGTGACTTGTTTTTTGTTGTTGTTTGAAGACATGTCACAGAGAGGTGGCGTTTTTCAGGCGTGTAACAGTGACAGATCGTCGGAACGGAACGGGAATGTTTATCTAGAATGAAATTGTGTCGCTGATAAAAATCTGAATTTAAATGTGTGGTTTTTTTGTGATAAAGGAATATAGATGTTTTGTTACTTGATAAAAAAAATTTGATGACTGTTTATGTAAAAGTAGCATTAGAGAAAAAAAAATGTTAGGAATTTAACGGAATTCGTTGACTTGAAAAATAAATACTTTAAGGGATAAAATGTTGAATTTGTTTTACAAAACCCAATTTACGGAATTTAATATGTTAAATAAAAAGGTTAATTTGTAAGAAATAGGCATCATACATAGATAGATAAAAAGATAATGATAAATAGATAATAATTTAATAAATAGATTTAATAAATAGATTTAATAAATAGATTTAATAAATTTAATAAATAAATTTAATAAATAGATTTGATAAATTTAATAAATAGATTTAATAAATATAATAAATAGATTTGATAAATTTAATAAATATATTTAATAAATTTAATAAATAGATTTGATAAATTTAATAAATAGATTTAATAAATTTAATAAATAGATTTAATAAATTTAATAAATAGATTTGATAAATTTAATAAATAGATTTGATAAATTTAATAAATAGATTTAATAAATTTAATGAATAGTTAGATAGTTTAGATTGAAATTTTAAAAAAAAAACGAAATGTTCAAGTTATAGAGATCGAGACGCTTTCAGAATTATCAAGTTTGAATGATGTTCAGTTTGATGAAATCATAAGTATGACTTATTAAATAACAAATCTAATAAACAAATTAAACCACTTTCTTCACACATGATTCTAATTATTTTTCATTCATTCTTTTTATTAACTAACAATAACACTCACAACGAATTTCAAAATATTATGTATGACGCATTTAACATTTTGTAAATACGTTCGTAAAAAATTTCAAATAGAATTTAAATAAGCGTAACATTAAAAATACTTAAATTGCGTTGAATAATTATTTTTAAAAAAACATTTTCCAAATATTATAAAGTTGCAGCGTTTTCCGGGAAAGTTTGCTTCATTCCCTAACTAAAATAAAAATAGTAATTACGTAATATTGTGTGGAAAACAGTAAAAGAGTACTATTTAATCTTTGTTACTTTTTCTGCATGAAGTTTTGGCAGTTTTAATGATATTCTCTGCGCAGTTCTTGAAATGATTAATCATTATATCGTCACACATGTGCTAATTGTTGCGAAAGAATCAGATTTACTGTACGGTAACTCTTGGTGCGATTTTTTTAGATTTGGCGATAAATAATTTTTTGTGGCAACCATCTGACTTCGACTGGTGATTCGAATTCTTAGACTTCGCAACAATGACGTTTTCCGAATAGCCGTTGTTAAATAAACAAAAACGTTTTTTGTCTCCCCCTCGTGTAGCTCTAATGCGAAGATAATTCAAACCTATCCTATCATTTTCGGGTTTTCAGCCGACTTCTGGCGCGATTTCGGAAAGTTTGCCAGGAGTTACCGTGCAGTAAATTTATATCGTTTTGCAAAGTTAGATAGCACATGTGGGAACTTAAGGGACGATATATCTTTAATAATGCTTTTACATAAACATAAACGTATGCCAACAAAAAACATAACTTCCAACCAAATTCAACTTCTATAATCCCACTTTTTAAAATTGGTTCGAATATTTTGTGTAAATTAATAAGTGAAAATTTCAACAACAAAAAATATATATATATATCTAATATTTACACCAATTTAAAAAAAAAAAGTGGAATTATAAGACTTGTAAGTGAGATACATTTATCACACAAGAAACCGTTTGTAAAAAATATTCAGTACAGCGGGAGAAATGTGGCTTAGAAAATATTTTTTTCCATTGGATTATTAACACCAATTCACTTTGGTTTGACAGACCCGGCAAAACGTTGCTTTTGTGAGAACACAATTTCAAAATGCAGATGTCGACGTTACCTTTTCAACCTGTGGAAATCCCCAACATTAGGACACATCAAAAATCACGCGCATTGGGATTCATGTTTTATGCATGTCCATTTATAACATAACCCGCACTGTTATTTTATCAACAAAGAGAAACAGTAAAAATATCTATATTCCTCTGTTCTGGCATCCGTATCAAATTGCATCCAGGAGATCGAAAAAGAGGAATTTAGAGGAATGCATGCATCAGGGATAGTATCGGTTTTAACCATGGGGGTTTAAACCAATGGATTTAACCGGTTTAAACCACTTTGGTGGGTATCGTTTTGACCATTACAATTTGCTATTTCATTTATTTATTACTAAATAAATATGCCGTAACCAATAAACACCAAATTAGAAAAAAAATGAAACTTTAATATAAAGATTTTGTATACTCTTAAAACAAAGAGTGAAATCCACTCAAATAGGAGAAGTGCTTTTCCGACACTGGAAAGGAGTGAAAAATTAACTCAGACTGAGTTAAAATCACTCGTTTGGAGTGATCCTGTCGGAGTTTTAACTAAAGAAAAGAGTGAAATCCACTCCAATAGGATAAGTGCATTTTCGACACTGAAAAGAGTGAAAATTAACTCAGACTGTGTTAAATTCACTCGTTTGTTTTAAGAGTGTATAAAAAAAATATTTTTACATAGGCTCGTTTTTGCAATGGCGTTAAAATTAAAAACAGGATTATATGCAACAAGTTCCGTGTATAAATTTGTCACTAATTTTAAACTAATTATTATTTTTTTTATTATTATTCCACACTTCGAAAATTATCCTTCAATTGATGAAAAGCTGGCATCAAAATTTTTTTCCAGGTGCGTACTTTGAATTTAACAAATTCAATATATCGATATGTCTTTAATATTATTAAAACCAGTAGAAAGTAAAGTATAAACCAGTAAATTTTCTTTTGAGGGTTTTCGACCCTATCGAGATACTTACATCACCTACATTTCGTATTAGGCAATTGATAGTAAAAATAGAAATGAAACTGCGAAAAAGTGTTAAAAAAACCATTACAAAAACACGTATACTGCTGCTAGTTACACAAGATTTGAATAAAGTTTTGCGTAATGAGCTACAGCTAAACCAACTGATGAGTAATGGTTTCAATGTCACACTAAGTATAATTCAATGTCACTGAGTTACTCATTTAACTGATATTTTAATCACTCACAGCTGCATCATACGCAAAGCAAACGTGTTCTCTATCTATTTAGTTTTAATTAGAGCAGTGGACAGCCTAGTGGTTAGCGTCTCGGGATCGGAAGGTCTAGCGATCGAGTTCCGGTACCACTGAAGACTCACAAGGCGCGTTTACATGAGCCATCGAATCCATGGATTTGAAGATCAAACTTAGCAATTTTTCCCTCTTGGGGATTTTCTCCCAGACAGAACAGGAATTGCAGGGTTCCTTGGGGGGTTTCGAAAACACTCCAATGAAGGAGGGTTTGATGTTTCACACCATGGATTCGGCCACAGACTATCATTTGGGTTAGAAATCCTGCTCAACCTCTTTTTCATCTAATAGGGATTTTGGCATTCAATGGATTCGATGGCTCATGTAAACGCTCCTACAGAGCATATGCGGAGAATGTGCTCGCTAAATCTATGGGTACGAAAGTCCTGTGGGCGGTCATGGCGCAGTTTCACACGGGTAGAGGTCCCTGGAGACTATTTCTCTCCTCTTCAGGGACATGTATAAATCGCGGAGGAGGCGATTGATGGCAGCATCTGTCACGTATGTGTGTGTGTTGTGTCGGTCTCACTTGACATATGTTTTTTTAGGCGGTCTCTGAACAAGCACACAAACCTGAAAATATATGTCAACTAACCAACAGTTTGAATTATTGTCGCACTGGAGCTATATGAGGGCTTTTGGGGACGGGTGTCTTAATTTAGAACCACAGGCAGGTGACGAGCCATGTTCTTTAGCATTAAATCCCTCATTATTAAAATTTCATGCTAGTCTTTGAAAGGAATTTACATTTAAAAATTTAGTTACAAAATTAAAAAAAATTACAAATTACTTTTAATTCATATTATGAAATGTTAAGGATTTGCGTTTTTCCTGATAATAGTTTTCATTTTTCATTCGTCACAAAACTGTTAATAAGAGTGAGCTATAAAAAATCTCCATAATAGAACAGTTAAAAATGTGTACCTTATAAACTTACTATGATCATGATATATAAGTATTGAAGATATTTGAACATATTCTTTAGTTAAATTATTTTGATTAAATATAAAATAGTATTGGCAAAGCGGAATACTACTACATACATGTATTAATTTTGGGGATCAACACAACAAATATTATCATAAGTTCAAGAAATATTTATCAAACAAAGTTATTCATAAAACAAATTCGCAAAGTTCGAGGATTTCGGTGCACCAAAATTTTAAACTGTTTATAAGGTCACGACAAAACCTCAAATCTACAAAATAACCCAACAGAAATCTAAAAATCTTACCAAAAAAAAAAAAAATATTGTATAAACTTTACTTCCAAAAATTCCCACGATTTCTCCCCAAAAAACAATGTGTATTTTTTTCTGTGTCCAATTTTGAACAAAGAATCGAAATAGTTTAAACCGTTTCAGATCCTTTGTCGCGACCGGGCAGTAAAAATAGCCGCTCGGGGAAAGGTGAAGAACATGACTTCCCACACTCCCCATATGAATTTATAACCGATTGTGTTTCAAGTCATTGTGCACGTTAAATCTTCGGAATTCGCCCCTTAATGGAGCTCTTCCCATGGAGCAATGTAAGGGCGGATGTGAGCATTTGGGACAAAGTGACCGCCTTTTGTTTTTGGAAGTAATTTGTTTTTTAGTGGTCGTCGCGGTGTTGTAACTGTGACTGTTTGTTTTGTAGGTTTGTTACGTGGTATGGGGGTGGGTGAAATGGAGATTCTAGATCAGGGGTTCCCAACCGGTGGTAAACGTACCACTGGTGATACGCGGGCAAATTTCTGGTAGTACGCCTGAGTTATGAGAGATATTAATAGCTACATGCAACATGATGACATTAATAGCTTCTGTAGGCATGAGAAGTTTGCACGCAAATATATTCCTCATTATTTTAAACTTTAACATTATTTTAAAGATAAATCTTTATTAAACTTTTTAATCGGATAAAAAAAACTAGTACCCTTTGATATTCCAGCCAGCTCTGCTATTTTTGATGCCATTTCTTACGAGTTACTTGTGTGAGAGTGGATGTTCTGAACTTTGTACGTAAAAAAACATAGAAGCCGAATAAGTGTTGAAGAGGATTAATTTTTCTACGAGTTTGTACTATTTATTTGTATTTTTTTAGACTAGTAATAAATAAAACTAGAAATTCCATTTTAATAATTGGCCATTTCCATTTATAAGCATGTTATGAATGTGATGTGTGTAACTTTAATCATTAAATTATGTTGCACCATTTGCTTGCATTTTCTATCTTTTAAAGAACCCCGGTTACACGTGTATAAAAAGAATATATGCGTATGATTTCTTTAGGGAGTAAAGAGGTTAACTAGGGATCAAATTTAGACATTTTTATTATAATGGTACAGGGAACTCTATCTAGCGATTAGAAATAAGAATATGAATATATTTACACTTTTCATTCTAATAATTTACTAATTTTATAAGATTCATGTTTAGCATTAAAATTAAGAATCGAAAAATAAATTGCATAAACTACGATATTTGATTTCAACTAAAATTCAATGTTTTGTAAATTGAACAAAATTTTTTCAAATTCGGGTTATTTTACAATTTGAACTTATTTAATTTTAAATTACTTTAATTTTTAAATACCTTAAACATTAATTTAATTTTCAATAACTTTAATTTTTAAATACCTTAAACATTAATTTAATTTTCAATAACTTTAATTTTTAAATACCTTAAACATTAATTTAATTTTCAATAACTTTAATTTTTAAATACCTTAAACATTAATTTAATTTTCAATAACTTTAAAATTTAATTAAATGTTTTATTACTTTAAACTTTAATTACATTTTTTAATACATTAAACTTTAATTTAATTTTTAATTACTTTGACATTTAATATTTAATTCTTTTTAAATTTAAACCTGTAAAAACCGCAAACACACTTTTTTCAATTGAGAGATAATTAACTATGATACAACGCATTTAATTTAAAAAGCGCAGATAATGTACATTTTATTATTCTTATAGTAAAATAAACCAGTATAAATAATTTCAGCATACTGAATTCAAAATCCAATCTTAGGTGAGTCAATCTAAGAAATCGGTTTAGGTAAAGAAGATTTAACAGCTAAATAAACTATCAGACATATTTTAAAGCACTTGTAAACAAATTTTAGTCTACCTTTCTATCTTTTAACAACTTTAAAAAAAATAATGTAAAAAAGTGAATAGACGTTTTCTTTTATTTATTTATGCAGTGAGACAGTTCAGTTTCGGTGTCCAACAAGTTTTTGTCAACTATCTTCAATACTCATGAATCATTAGCAACTTTGTAAGGCAAACATTTTAAAAATTTTTAATATAGATAGTTTTTAAAGCTCGTTCCTGTTAACCCTTTCAGTCCCAATGACAATTTGGCATCATCATTTTAGAAAAAAAAATCTGATCGTCCATAACTATTTATGATATCGAAAAGCACATCATTCGATTCTTCAAACTTTTTTCTAATAGAAAATATTTTTTATTAATCCCAATAGATGTCAGCCCTACTTTTTTTTAATAATATTCTTTAATTATGATCAGAAACATGATGATGCCAAATAACAACACTGGAAGGGAAAGGTTAACAGTCATTGATAAATGAAAAAGAAAAACTATTATCAGTAAAAAATTAAATCTATAACAATTCCTAAAATCATCTAAAAATAGTGGGTAATTTTGTCTTTATTGGGTAAATATATTTTTTATGAAATTCCTTACAAAAAACATAAAATTTTAATTATGGTAAACTTAAAATTTTTAACTTAAAACCATGGACATTATTGAATGATTGGAAATTATTTAGCTATTTCATCAAAGATGATTGATCGTAGTCATTCGATTTGTAAAACTTCAAAATATATGAAGTGTTTGTCTTTAACAAAGATTATAAGGGGAGAGAAAATTATAATTAAAATAATTATTATATTAATTATTATTAAAAGAATATTTTTGTTGTGAGAAATGCAAAAAAAATTGAAGTAATAGTTAAAAGTGGAAACTTTTCTTGTATCGAAACTAAGAATCAAGAGAGTTTTGATAAGAATCAAACGTCAAAGTTTTTTGCGAATTAACAACGTTGACTCTATTGTTTGCACGGAAATTAATGCACTTATAAAATACTTGTTACAATGACACATTTAATCCATAAAAACATATTTTTTTTAATTGCATCAACGGTAATAAAATTTGTAAAAAAAAATCTTAAACGTGACAAGTTGATATGAAAATAGAAGGATTTACAATTCTAGAATTAAGTAAAACTGTTTGATACACTCTCCTCTGGGTCTTGTGTGAGGCGAAAACCTTACTTAGAGCTGATTTGAACTGGACTTGGAACTTCTATATGACAAAGTTAAATTTGAACAATTTATTACAAGATAATTTTATCTCGTTAACTTAGGATAGGACCTACCGGCTGTGATGGTTAACGCCGAAAGGAAAGGTCTGCTTTTTTACAACATAATGGCTACTTAAATAGGGGACAAATCTTTTAGTCGATTTCTACAATGACATGCATGCCATTATGGGAAGCGAACTAATTATTTTTGTAGCGTAAAAATCACACGAAATAAGGACTTTGTGCAACTCTACAATCAGGAAAAATAAATTTGAATTGACTTTCAATGCAAGTAACCACAACAAATAACAATTAATCAATTGTAATTGTTTAAAATTATAATTGAAAATTATTTAATTGTTAACTGCAGTAGAGTAACAAATAACAATTAATTGATTTTCAATTATTTTGTTAATTTTAAATAAAAATAACAACCACTTTTTTATACGTCTTAAATCCAAGACATTACAGCCTAATTTTCCATAATCTACTAATTTCTTCTTAATACAAGAAGTTTATTGGTAGTTTTAACTGTTTCATAAAACAACTAAAGAAGTTAATTGCAGTTATTTTAATTATGAGTTACAATTGACATGCGTTAATCAAATTAATTTAATTGCAAGGTACTATTAAAAGTTCAATTGCGATTAATTTAACCGTAATTAATTTAACTGCAATTACTTTTTTAGTGAATTGACACATTAATTGATTAATGTCCAACACAGCTTTAAAATAAAAGTTATAATGTTGTTTTACACATTTTTGAAAGCAAGATCGTTTATACTTTTTCGTCAATTGCTCATATGGACATTATAATCGTCTCGTCTCACGATTGTCAGTAGTGTTGGAACAACCCGGTAAAATTGTTTTCGTTTGTCATAAACGCGATTATCGCATTGAAACAATATTGTAATGTTGCTACTTTCGCACAACACTTGTTTTCCACTTGTGCTAATTGAGCACGACTTTTTTTTCTGAGTGTATGTAATGGAGTAAAATTAAGTTAATTTACATTAGTCAATGATTAAATATTAGCTTAAATTATTAACCCGGCATTTGGTGCACTAAGTATTTTATACCCCAAAAAAAATTTTAGAACTAATTTCCTAATATACCTGATTTTTTTTTCAAAGTGTGCCAAACCTTTGCATTTGACTAAAAGGTTACTCGATCAATTTAAGTCCCAAATTTCTCTACGGGAGATATACACAAAAAAATAATCCTTATTCGAATCGGTCGTCAATAACTAGTCTATGTCCCCTGGTTAATAATCAGTTAGTCCCTGGTTAAATTTAAATTAGAATCATCATTTAAATTATGACATCAATTCGTACAGCACATAGATGAACTAAAACTGGCAAATTACAAGAATCGCAATAGTTTTCTACCTGTCAAAGGGATAAGGCCGTTTATCTGGGCCGTTTTGCAACAAAAAAGGCTGTTGCACATGCATGCCATTGCAAAACGTTAGTTTCTGTGGCATTATAATCGCATTTGGTACAACTCTTTGTAATCGAGTAAAATAAATTTAGGATGGGACCTACCGCCTTTGATGGTGAACGCCGACGAGACCGATCCGATGGCGAAAACCGGCCGGTCGCTGGTGGACTTAGAGGGCGAGACGAAGACTGGGGTTTCCTCGTCCCCTTCCTTTTTCGAAGACGAGGCCACTCGTCGCATGGCCTCGTCCTGGGCCTGCTCCCTCCTCAGCGCGACCTGCCTGGCCATGACCCGCTGGCGCTCGGCAATGAGGATGCACTTCTCGCAAACGCACAGGCGGAAGGGACAGTACCGCTTGTGCCCCTTGACGAGGTTGACTTGGCTGTGATTTCGACAACGCGCGCACTTCGGGTTACGCGCCCCTGCTGCCCCTGAAGCAGCCCCAGAATTGTCCTGCTGCAGCTGCAGGGACTTGTCCAGCTGCAGTGACACTGCTAGCTTGTCCTGCTGATGAAGCTTCTGCAACTTGTCCTTCTGCAGCTGCAAAGAAGCCGGGACAGAAGTAGAAGAAGAAGCCTTCTTGGTGCTGATGCTGGTGGAGGAGGAAGGCAGCACCAGGTCGCACCTGTAGATGCTGGGCGCGCCACCGCTGTACGGGTGCAGGCTGGAGCTGGTGGGGCTGGTCGAGGACCGGCGGCGGATCTGCCCCCAGCCGGACACCGTCATGGCGATGGGCGAATTGCTGTCCTCCTCGTACGTGTTGCTGTCGTCGTCGTCGCTCGGGTCAGTCTTGACCCTCTTCGGGGAGCGTTGCTGATCCATCGCGGGCGACAGGGCCTGTGACTTCATCGTGTCTCTGAGCCGCGAAATTAAGTCGACTGGGCGGAGAATTCTCTTTCGCTCAATCTTTTTCCGTCTGTTGGGTCACGTGACGCAATCCTCCCTCTTCCTCCCCTCTCTCTCCTTCCTACCCCTCTCGGAGGCTCCGCTGTGGCTCGGTGCGCGCGAAAGAGCGGGCACGAACGAAGGTTTCGGTTTAGCCGTGGTGTCGACGGAGGAGTGCGGCAGTGAAGTTTCGTTGCGGGGGCTCCGTATTTACATCGGAACCATAGAGATGGCCCGTCCGTGGCCGAGTGGTTAAGGCATCTGCCTCAGGATTCAGCCTTCTCAGGAGTGCGGGGGTTCGAACCCCACTTACTGCCAGTCATCCTATAAATCGGATATCTGAACTGGGAAACAGTAGAAAAATCCAAGTCCCGACGGCGTCAGCGTACGTTGTCGCTCGAAGTTCCATTGGGTGTCCGCTCAGGTGTCGACCTCGTCCCTTGACCAGGGTTCTGAATTACGAGGCGTTATTGGCTGTGTTAAAGCTCCCAATGGAGGCTAGAAATAGGCAGCCGGAAACGATTACATTACCATAGAGATAATAGGAGGGTAGACTAACCAGTGAATGAACACCAGGATATAATGACCAGGACAGCCAACCCTTGTCAGATAGCTTCCCACTACATGGGAGTAAGTCAGTGTTGCCAATCCATATAGTAGAATGATTTTCAATCCTTATTTTTTTAATTATATTTACTAAATGCTCATTCACTGGGGCCTGTTCACTCACTGGTCAGTCTACCCTAGTTCAAGTATTAGAGTGGCGGATCATGTGACCTCCAATGCCAACGACGGGACGAGCATGGAGAGCTAAATTGGTAGGGTATTGGTCCAGTGTTGCCAACACTTAAGAGAAAAGTGCTGCGAAAAAAATACATTTTAATTCTTAAATATAAAAAAAAAAATACCATAAAAATACTTGCTACATTTTGGAATATTTTTAGCGGCTTGAAGTTGAAACGCTTTACTAGTATTTTATAATATTTTTTTTATTTTAATTTTAGAATTAAATTTTATTTTTTCGCAGAATTCTTTTTTTTTAATGTGATGGCATCACTGGCAACTTGCCGCCACATTAAGAAGAATATTACGAAAAAATTATTTAATTCTGAAATTACAAAATAAATATTATAAAATTACTAGAAAAGCGTTTCAATTTCTTTTAAAGTCACTAAAAATATTACAAAATGCAGCAAGTATTTTTATGGTATTTTTTTTAAATTTTAGAATTAAATTTTATCTTTTCGCAGCACATTTCTCTTTAAAATGATGGCAACACTAACCCCGTAACCTTCCCATTTTTCTCTCCATGCTCGTCCCGTCGTTACCATTAGAGGTCACGTGACCGCCACTCTAATACTTTAACTATGATCTTTATGAGATCACCTGATCTTCCACTCTATAATACTTTTGTTATATTGTCTCTGTATGATCCATCAACAGACGATACCTGAGGTTCTGCCTCCTTCGACTATGCTTCAAAAAATCTTTGGTCCTTTTAGCTTGTTCTTTATCTTGGTAGCTGTAACAGGACAAGCTTCAGTTGTCGAAATCATAGCCAAGTCAACCTCATTAAAAGACACAAGCGCTAGGCCCCGCGTTCAAAACCCAGCCACATCCTATAGGCGGATATCAGTTGGCAAAACCAAAATATAGATTCCCGATTAGGGAGTTTTGACAAGCGTTTAAATAGTTTGGTAACCAATAAACCTATTCAATCATAGATAAGTACTAACAAACGAATTGACTTTAAAAACAATAAACATTATGAAATTCATATGGCAAAAAAAAAAGGTTTAAATCGAAAGAAAAATGACGTTTCAGAAAACATAATTTTTTTCTGGAAAAAATTACTAATATTTTTCAATATTTTTAAGTTATTTGGAGCCAATAAAAAATTATTTTCTTACTGGAGAAATATTTCTGTCAAAACATGAAAGTTTAAAACGGTAACTTTAAAGCTGAAATCATTTATTAAGAACTTAGTGATTTAAAAACATGGTAAATTCTTAATTAAATGGGCAATAAAAAAAACAAGTTCTTCAGAATATAAATTATTTCTTTAAAAAAAAATATTTTGTATTGTCTTGATCCAAATTTATATACCTTTTATAAAATTTCTTGGTATAAATATACGTAAAAATCATGTACTTGGATGCAACGAATCTGTTAAGATAAGAAGACTGAATATTACTGCAGACAATATAATTAATTTTTTTTAAAACTACAAACACTACTGTTCATTAAAACAACTAAAAAATTAAAATTATTTAGAATCATACAATTGTTTGTATAAAGAGTACTTTACAACACTTAAGTGCAATTCTCTCCAAAATATAGCAAATACATTATTTTGCTCACTTCAAAATGCATTGAAAAATCATTGAATATTAAAATATTTTGAATTCAAATCAACGGGAAGTCACGGCCTTTTTTTTTGTTGTTTTTTTTTTGTTTATATCCCAACAAATATTTTACAAAATAAAATATTGATTTGATGGGTATAAAAATAGTTAGAAGTTTTGTTTCAGCTAATTGCACAATATCATTATGGACAAAACAGAATAGGCGCGTTTACATGAGCCATCGAATCCATGGAATGCCAAAATCCCCATTAGGGGAAAAAGAGGTCCGAGAGCAGGATTTTTAACACAAATGAGTTTGCGAAACCCCCAAGGAAAACCCTGCCATTCCGTTTTTGTCTAAGTAAGAGAAAATCCCAAAGAGGGAAAAATGGCCGAGTTTGCTCTTCAATCCATGGATTTGATGGCTAATGTAAACGATCGAACGATTATGGATATTGATAGGTGTGTCAGACTGTCTGTTTGAAACTACTTTACAGTTCGAACTAAAAAAGCTACGGACTTTTGGTACACCGGTTTAGAACCGAAAGGTATTGTTGGGCATTAATCTATTAACTTGTTAATTGACTAAAAAAGTAATTGCAATGAAACTAATTACAATTAAATTATTCACAATTAAACTTTTAATGGCAACTTGCAATAAAATTAATTTGATTAACGTATGTCAATTGTAACTCACAGTTAAAATAATTGCAATTAACTTTTTTAGTTTTATGAAAAAAATTAAAACTAACAAATACATTCATGTATTGAAACGAAACGAACAAAGATTCAGGAAAATTAAGCTGTAAGTCTTAGATTTAAGACGAATAAAGAAGTGTTTAATAATTATGTTTAATTAAAATTAACAGAACAATTGAAAATTAATTAATTGTTACTACTAGAGCTAAAATTTAATAATTGATAATTGTAATTTTCCACAATTACAACTTATGAATTGTCAGTTGTTGTGGTTACATTTATCAATTAATTAATTGTTAATCTTTAATTGTTCTTGCAATTAAAATTTGCCAAACACTGCATAAAGGTTTCCGAGAAAACTGCATGAGAAAATTTGGCCATTTTGTCCGAATAAAAAGTGTATTTTGGTTAAATTGTATTCAGATCATTTTGTATGTAAATATTACCTTACAAGAGTTTCCAACTACCAGACCAATCGCGCTTTTCCCTCTGCCTTTTCATTCTTTTTTTTTACCCAAGTTAGGTTGACAAGGAATGTAGAGTTACACATGTGAATAGTTTAATTTTTTTCCACCAATTAATGTTCAAGAAAAGTAATGCAACATATAAATTGTTCAATTGAATAGTCAATTTTAACCCTTTAATGCATGATGTTTTTTTTTATCTCGAAAAAATATATTTGTATCTTTAATACTCATACAGCATGGGAAAAATTCTGAAAAAAAATTAACTACAGTGGAATTTAAATAATTTCAATTTTTAAAATTTTTGCTATATGGCGAAGACCAACTACAAAATTCCAATTTTGATAAGAATGGTTAGAGAAAACTACTAAATATATTTTAAAATAACCCTTTTTAACTATAATCAATTTTTCGAATTTCAATTTATTTGCATTTAGTGTACCAATATTATTATACTTTGAATACTGCCAAAGACGTAATTTCACAACAGTTAATAACTTCACTCTTTAATTTTGAATACACTTTTACTACTCTGTCTTCTATGAGGGTTATTACTAACTAAAACTTCAGAATGGAATGTAATAGAATGAAAAAACCATAGATTTGAGTCGATGGATTATGTTACTTGTTGCCATATGGCAACAGTATGCATTAGAGGGTTAAAATTAGGCAGTTTAGGTAACCAGTAACAAAAATTTAAATTGAAGTAAACCGAACTAAAATTTAAAATAAAATTTAACAAAAAGCATTTAAAACCAATGTTTGAAAACTACTAACAAACCAATTGACTATACAAACAATCAACATTATGCAAAAAACATTCAAATTACAAAAAAAAAAAAGAAAATGATTTAAATATGTAATAAAATACTAAGCATTTAAGTAAACGGTAAAATATTTTATAGGATTAAAAAAAATTTAATAAAATTATTACGTTTAAATTTTGGTTGCAAATTCAAATTAAAAATTGAATATTAATAATTAAAAATTGTAAGATTAAATATTTATAGTGCACAATTCTAAATGATAATTGAGAATGATAAAGTTCGCAGATTTTTTAAAAA
Organism: Hylyphantes graminicola; assembly: GCA_023701765.1. Taxonomy (NCBI): domain Eukaryota; kingdom Metazoa; phylum Arthropoda; class Arachnida; order Araneae; family Linyphiidae; genus Hylyphantes; species Hylyphantes graminicola. The sequence goes on along the minus strand of CM043118.1, from coordinate 61,373,379 downwards.
TGTTTTCATTTTTTATTTAACAAAGCAGAATCACTGATATTTGATCAAAGTATGTAAACACTATTTTTTTTAATAATTCATTTTAAAAAGTAAGTTTGCAGGCCACCGAAAGATAGCAAATTGAAAAACTAATTCGGAAAAAGGATTTCCGAAATTCCAAAAATTTTGCCCTAAGATTATATAAAGTTATGGAATCTTTGCATGCCTGTATAATAATTTGAAATAAATATTAATCATAATGATAATCAAAATATACGTGCTGCCATCTAGTGAGATAAAAGAAAAAACTAATGAGATAGTGTGATAAATATGGGGATCATATATTTTTTAATACAAAAAGTTTATTTTTTAATTCGCAAATTCCCGAAAACCGCAAAACAACTAAAAGGTCTATTAAAAAAGATGTATAAGAATTTTAAGTTTTTAATTGCAAACAACAAATGTGTCCATTAATATAAATAAGTTTTATTTTATATAACGAGTGTTTTTTCGTCTGCTTTTTTAAGTTCAATATCAACTTGTTCATTTTCGACTTCTTTTCAAGGAACTTGTTTTCATTCGTGACATTTATTAAACTTTATCGAGTTTAATTCGATGGATTTTCAAGTATTCAAAGCATTACCAAAACGTCAATGTTCATGGGAAACTTCGGTTTCGAAGACATTATGTTCTATTCGTACAAATTAAGCGAATTTTTGGGTCAGCAATTTAACGTGATTTAACCTCTTGCGACCTGGCGTCTCCATTTGGGGACATTTTTTAAAACTTCCCCACAAACAATTAACACGTTAATTAGTTCCGAAATTGACCTGGTCCTACAGAAGAAGATCAAAATATCAGTTGTCAGCCTTTGATTAGAGGTATCAGTCATTTTTCATTTTAAAAAAATGAGGTTGAATGATGGTCAATACGTATTATAGCTCTTAAAAATTTTTATTTTAGCTTTTCAAAAGTTCTTTAGTAGTTCATTTCAAAGGCATTTTGCATTAAAATCAATGTTAAAATTATCTGTTTACTACAAGTAAGTGATACAACCTTTTTTTGCTGCATTTATAGAACAAAATATTGTATTTTTAAAGTTTAAGGGCTGTCCCTAAGTAACTATTAAACATTTTTTTTTTTAATTTCTTTGTAAAACATACCTTTTAGCATATATTTGTATGAAGAGTATGTTTAGAGTATAAGAATATACGTGAAAGATTTTGCTCGGGTCTTTTAAGAGGTTAAGAACAGAAAAAAGGCTTAGTTCTACTAAAAGAGAAGTTTTCACACGCAACAATAACTTCAGTAAGGTAAGTAAATATTGTCGAGTTTAAAACAAATGTATACTCAAAAAGTTCAAAAATGAAAACAATACCACTGTAACTGTTGCCACTCTCGACGTGAAACAGGCCCATTATTACTTTTGAGTGCACCTCCACATAATAAGCATACTATCAAGTTTCATGATTAATTTCCAAACAAATTTTAACTTAAGTAAAAATGTAGATCAAATTAAAATGTATACAATTCAGCCAAAACGAATGAAAAATAGCAGAAATACGAAGCGCATTTGTAAAAGTATTAACCAACTACAATAAAACAAGCAATTGTTTTTAATTACCTTTATAAACTATGGGGGTCTAAGTCAGTATTTTAGTCAGCTAAAATATAATAAGTGGTAGTATATTTTAATAGTAAAATAATTTGGAGTACTTAATGTAAACTCTTTTAATAATAAGCTTACATTTTTTAAAGTTTATTTACTTATAAATTGTTGATATTTGTTATTTTATTTTCTTTAGAAATGTATATCAAAATTTACAAATGACGATGCTTTCTAATACGGTCCGTCAATCGATACTAAACGTGGTGCTGCCATCTATTGATAAAGTAACTAAACTGGTTTAGAAATAGATATATTGAAACCGTCAAAAATAAACTAAAATAAATCGTATTTACCTTTAAGAATAAAATGTAGAAATTGATTTTTGTTTAGAGTTTTGGATTTCATTTTAATTTTTAAAGAATTTTCATAATTTTATATTTATTTCAGAATAGGTTACCTACTTCAATATCCAAAAATTACATTAAAAACAAAAATAAATATTTAAATATTTTGCTAATAACAAAATAAAAAAATAATTACTAATTGTTTAGGATAAATATTATTAAAAATAAGCAAAAGTGCAGTTAACAGATGATTACTCAACCTGCAGTATCATTCTGATACTTAGGAAATATATATATTCATGCTTTTTAATGTAAAATTAAGGGGCTGCAAAATTAATTGGAAAAAAACTACAACATGTAAATAATTGATAAAACTAAGAGTTTCAAATCAAAATTACGTATTTTCCAAATATGCACAGTTTAAATTTAAGTAAACTAAAAATAATCATCAGCTTAAATTATATTCGATGATTTAGGGTTTTTATTGCGTGGTAAATATAAATAAAAGATATTGGATGACAAACCATTTTCCTAACTAATAAGTTTTTTCAGTAACCAAATGTTTTATTTTTACTTAAAACTGTTTTTTCTTAAAATGAATACAGCTAACAGAACTCGTATTGGGAAAATGTTTTACAGTCGATTCTAAAATTGATTGTAGATTTTAAATTTTTCGAGTAATATTAAGTTTGGATAAAACGTATCAGTAGAACTCCAATTATTTGAAGCTTTGCTGATTATCCGAATTTAAAAAAAAATTACTTTGCTATCTTGTACTGCTTTTCTTTGATTTTTGATGTCATGCTTTTTTGGGGGTGGGTGCAACCGTTAAAATAATAACTTTGAGTGACATTTAACAACAGTAAAATATAGTCAGAGTACAGAAGTTCATTGTGTCGTTTATAAACTTTTGAGAAACCAAGATTTTAACATAAGTTGAATTTTAAAAAAAACTGTTGTGAAAAGCTAGAACTCACAATGCTGAAATAGCACCTTACACTTTGTAATAATTAAATGCAAAACCTAAAAATCAGTCGAAAGCACCTTAGCACTAGCACTGCATAATCTCACAGCCCACAGATTTAGTAATCACACAGTGTAGATGAAAGTACTAAAACAAAACAATATGAATCTGAGGATAGTTAACAACTAGAACTAGGAAAAGTAGGGGAGACCGGGTCTAGTTGATACAGGGTCAAGTTGATACAGTCAAAATAACTCCGTAATGCGCAGGCGCAATTAACTGGTACTCACTTGACTGGACGACCGGTCCGTCGTCAACAACCACGCGTGAGCACTTAAAGGAGGTTGCTTTGTTCTATTAGTTGTGAATTAAATACTGGTTTTGAGCTTTAAAAGTAAATTTTTACCCCTGTATTTGAAGTGTTATTTAAAGTTTACTTGTTAGTGGATTGTGTTATAAATAACATCACATTGTTACATGCTATAAAGGCAAGAATGTAACCTAGTAGACTTTGTTCTAGCTCTTAATGGTTTTCCGTATTTTGCGGTTTAGTGTAATGGCGACGGTTGGGTCAAGTTGATACGCTTCTTTGGGGTCAAGTTGATACGGTGTATCAACTTAACCCACAAGAATTTTCATATGTTGCATTTATTTATAGATACCAAGAAACTACAAAAGGCGAAATACCAATTGATAGTTTTGGAAGAGCTTATGAAGAGATTAGAAATGGCAGAATGTATATTAGGGAAGCGGCCAAAATCTTTAATATAGACACAATAGCTCTTTACAGGTTCAAGACAAAAAAGGGAAAATAAAACTTGAAATGCCAGAGGCTACTGACGAGGTTGTAAAAATGGGTTATGCTAAACATCGACAAATATTGACTGACGAACTTGAGGAGGAGCTTCGCAGATATATTTTAACAAGAAAATAAAAGTTAAAATTATTTAAATCATTTGGGGGTAATATTACCAAGAATGGAAGAACAGAAAAGAACCGAAAACAAAGAACAGAAAACCTGACAAAAGAAGTTTAAAATAAAAAAAGAGAGAGAAAAAAAAGAGAAAAAAAGAGAGGGAAAAAACGAAGAAAAATTGAAAAAGATGAAGCAGACTCTGATGAAGGCGAAGAGTCTTTTTGTTCGGTGTGCTTCAAAACATATTCAACGTCAAAGCCTGGCCAGGACTGGATTACAATGCATATCCTGTAAGAAGTGGGCACGCATCGCATGTGCTGAAGACAATTCATTTTACACGTGTTTCAATTGTCAATCAGATCCCAATTTCTCAGACTCGGAGTAATCAGTTACAATCAATGTAGGCCCAATCATGTAAAACTTTGTATCATATAAAGTTAAAACCTATTTATATTGTAAAATAAAACACTTTTCGTAATTACTGCATTTTTTATTAGATATATTTAAATATTTCCTAGCACCGTCTCAGCTTACTCATATGCGTATCAATTTGACCCAATGCCGTATCAACTTGACCCAGATCGGGTTAAGTTGATACACATTGCAACATTTAAAAAAAAAAAAATTTGTCAGTGAAAATTCAATTCTTTTTAGATTATAAAAATATCAGGCGTTAGCCAAAGAGTTATAGTTACTAACTACACTTAGTTTGTTTCAGAATATTGACAGAAAAAAATTACAAAAATCAGAAAGTAAAAAGTGTATCAACTTGACCCGGTCTCCCCTACATACAAAAAATTCCACTCATGGTAAAGGAGGAGCTACAGCTAACTTTGCAATTGGATAGAGTTCCTTGAAACGGGCCCCCCGAAACAGAGTTGTAATTGGATACCCACCCTTGAATTGGGCCCCATATCCCTCCCATAATTTGACCCGCAAAACGGGTTTGCAAGATTGGCGTGAAATCTTTCATTTGGCGCTCTTGGTACGTCAACAAAATCAAGATATTTGTTGGGGGTTTTATGATGAAGATACACTCCGTGCCAACCTAACTTGGGTAAAAACAAATAGAAAAGGCAGGGAGGAAAGCTCGGTTGTTCCGTTAGTTGGAAACTCTTATGATCTTAATACAATTCAACCAAAATACACATTGCGAAATTTTCTCTAATAATATTCAAATCTGTTAGACCTGAAAGGAAATTAATGTTTTAAACATGTTTTCCGGATGGATTCACAAATAATTTATGGAACTCTTTAACTCTTTAAATCCGCGGAAGGATCTTCTCCATAGCATATTTCTATTTACCCAACTTAGGTTGGCAAGGAGTGTAGACATCGTATTTTAGCGGGCTATTTAATGATAACTGTTGGTAAGCATCACGTGATATTTAAATCCGTAATTTCATTTGGCAAAAAGCAGTAGTATAACAGAACAATAAAGTAATGGGACAATGGAATAATTAAGTAATGAAGGGGTGGAATAATAAAGTAATGGAACAATGGAATAATTGAGTAACGTAGCGGTGGAATAATAAAGTAAGTGGACAATAGAATAATTGAGAGTAATAAAGCGGTGGAATAATAAAGTAATGGGACAATGGAATAATTGAGTAATAAAGCGGTGGAATAATAAATTAATGGGACAATGGAATAATTGAGTAACGAAGCGGTGGAATAATTAAGTAATGGGACAATGGAATAATTGCGTAATGAAGTGATGGAATAATAAAGTAATGGGACAATGGAATAATTGAGTAATGAAGCGGTGGAATAATAAAGTAATGGAACAATAGAATAGTTCAGTAATGAAGCGGTGGAATAATAAAATAATGGGACAATGGAATAATTGAGTAACGAAGCGGTAGAATAATAAAGTAATGTGGGACAATGGAATAGCTGAGTAATGAAGCGGTGGAATAATAAAGTAATGGGAAAACGGAATAGTTGAGTAATGAAGCGGTGGAATAATAAAGTAATGGAACCAATGGAATAGTTGAGTAATGATGCGGTGGAATAATATGCAATGCTTAGTGACCCAAAGGAAACACCTGCTTAATACAACATACACTCAAAAAAGAAAAAAAAAAACTTGTGTTGAAACAGTACAGGTGGAAGACAAATCGAGCGAAAAAATTGATACAAAACAATTTTGTGTTTTGTTTCAATACAAGAATTGTGTTGATGACAAACGGATGCAGCACATTCGTGTTGCCAAAATTGCTGCATTACAATTTTGTGTTGTTCAAAAGTCAGATAAAAAATATTAATATTGAATCCATTAACGGGGTCACAGATAATATGGTCAAGGTAAGATTACAAGAAAAACTGGAACGATAAGGGATTTTTATTTTTTACTAGATAAACAAATGTATTGACTTTCAATACTATAAATTGTGATTTTTCCGGTTTATTACAAGTTGTGTTGAAACAATACAAAACTTGTATTGCAACCAAGTTCATCATGCAAATGCATAGTGAATAAAATAATAGTACTACAAACCCAATTTCTTTCCTAATCTCATTCAGACTTTAAAAAATTCCGAGTTTTCTAAAAATCTTTGACGCAAATAATTTTTAAATTTTTAATAATATTTTTTTAATTTACGAGTTGAAAATGTGAGCTGTTAATGGGATATTTTTTTTAATACGAGTTGAAATGTGATAGTTGTTAATGGGAAACATAATACGACAAAAATCTTGATCTTGAATACGCTCTCACGCTCTCAAACGAACGAGCGATTTTAAATCAGTCTGAGTTGATTTTCAGTCCTCCAGTCTAGAAAATTCACTTACCGAAGGAGTGGATCCTTTGTGTGTTAAACCACCGATAGGACCACTCCAAACGAGTGCTTTTAACTCAGTCTGAGTTAATATTCACTCCTTTCCAGTGTCGAAAATGCACTTCTCCCAGCTGGTGGATTTCAACTTTTTTGTTTTCTCCAGCTGGAGTGGATTTCACTCTGTTGTTTTAAGTGTTGTATTATTTTTCTTTAAAAAAAAGTTCCTAACTGCTGAATCACTTCTAGTTTCAGGAAAGAGCTGAATAAAGGTGTACAAAAATGTTCCTAAACTGCTTACAAATGTACAGGTTAGGAGTCAAAAAATGTAACCCTTATTTTAAAGTTTTATTGAAATTGAATTTTTTTTTAGATGCAATGTAAAGTTTTCTTTAACCCTTTTATGTTACAATTTTTTTTTCTAGCAATGTTTTATAAAAAGAAATTCATTTAGCTCATTACCTAAAATTAATTTTGATTACTAAGACCATTTTATTTCGGTGGGAAGTATGTTTTCCATCGCCCGCTGGGAGCTATTCAAACGTCGTCCTTACACTCTTAAAACAAAAGAGTGAAATCCACTCCAGTTGGAGAAGTGCATTTTCGACACCCTAAAGGCATGCATATTTTCTCAGACTGAGTTAAAATCACTCGTTTGGAGTGATCCTGTCGGAGGTTTAACACACAAAGGATCCACTCCAAAAGGAGAAGTGCATTTTCCAGTCTGGAGGAGTGAAATCCACTCAGACTGAGGTAAATTGGGAGTGTTTGTTTTAAGAGCGTAGGAATCCTGCATTAGTAATTCTGTTTGTGCTTTCTGAAGTTATCATGAGATGGCAGCACCAATCAAAAATGATGAAGTTGCTGGGAAGTATACTCCCCACAGCCTTATAAAGGGTTAAAAAAGTAAACCACTAAACAGAAATCGATAATCTTGGTCTTACACTCTTAAAACAAACGAGTGAATTTAACTCAGTCTGAGTTAATTTTCACTCTTTTCAGCGTTGAAAATGCACTTATCTTATTGGAGTGGATTTCACTCTTTTGTTTAAGTAAATCTCCGACAGATTACTCCAAACGAGTAGTTTTTAACTAACCATTCTGGAGTTAATATTCACTCCTTCCCGATGCCGAAAATGTCCACTCTCCTATATTTATTTGATTTCATCATTTGATTTTGTCTTAAATTAAAGTAAAAATTATACAAAATTTAAAAAATAAGAGAGAATCGATATTTTTTTAAACTGAACACTCATCCGACTAACCTTAAAAGTTTAATTTAAGCATCTTACCGGTATCCTCCACGACAAAAGGGGGCGAGGGGGATTTAGGGGGCAAGATCCCCTCCCTCCTCATCTTTTCGTCCAGTGCCTGCGCCCTCCTGAGCGCTACCTGCCTCCTCATCACATCCCTCCGATCCAGTATCAAATTACAGTTCGCACACACGCAGTACTTGTACTGGCAGAACCTCTTGTGGCCGCGCACCTCGACCTTGATACCGTGATTCTGACACCTGGCGCACTTTGGGGAGCGCCCCGTGTCCTGCGGGTTTACGCGCGAACCGCCATTGACCGAGCGCGCGTTTTCGGCAACCGGGAGATTCCCGTCTGCTGCTGCTGCCGCGAGGGCGACGGGAGCCCGCGGCACGACCGCGCTAGGCCTAGCGTCGGCCGTGGGGAGCTTGCGCCGCTTGGTCGAGGGAGACATGCCGCGAGCGAGCGGGGTTCGTGCCGCCGTGAGAGGTAAGGGCCGCGGCGCCAGCGGTAGTTGGGGCATCATGACGAAGGAGGTTTGGGGAAGGAGCGGAGCGGGTTTTCGCCCTTGTGGTCACGTGATTGGTTGATGCCCGTGCCTGATGCGCGTTTTCGCGATGCGAGTTTGCAACAGATTCGTACTCGGGCTGGTGGAAGAAAGCACGCGGGAACACTATATAGGCGCGTTTACATGAGCCGCCGAATCCATGGATCGAAGAGCAAACTCAGCAATTTTCATCTTTTGGGGTTTTTCTCCCAGACAGAACCGGAATTGCAGGGTTCATTGGGGTTTTTCTCAAACCCTCTAATGAAGGAGGGTTTGATGTTTCATACATTTTGACATTCCATGGATTCGGATTCGATGGCTCATGTAAACGCGCCTTACGTTAGTTTTTGACGTTAGTTTTGACACTTACATTTACACTTTGGGGGAATACTTACCAGTTATGCTGTTTATATATTTTTACACTTTTTTCGAATATGCTTGATTTAAAAAGTTGTAATATTTAAAGGGATAAATTATCTTTTAACTGGAATGTACTGTATTTAATATCGAAAATTTCAGTATTTTTTCTGGATTTTCTCTGGCAACTCAGTTGTCAGCTTGTTTGCTTGACGGTTGACGGTAACATTTTTATTTTACTAGAAAAAAAAATCACTAATCCACTAAAAAATTTGGTGCAAAGATTCATCGGAATCCTGAACTTTTTAATGCTGCAATTTGGTGCAAGATTTCATCGGAATCCTGGAACTTTTAAGCTGCCAGCCAGGGCCTGCTCTAGGAAATCTCAGACTATAGGCACAACCTATTTTGGGGGCCCCTTTTCGGAAAATTGTATGTATGATTTCCAATAATGATGGTGCTATGGGACCCATATGTAAAATTTTTGCTACAATTCTATAGGATTCCTTACAAACATCGATCAAAACAATAACGTTAGGTCAATTACTCACTTAAAATTGAGCAAAAAACAAAGTGGAGTATCCGATTTTTTTTTAGTTTACTGATATTTTGGGGATTTACAGCATTTAGCATAATAGAAACTGAAATTTAGGGGCCCATAAAATTTGGGGGCCCTAGGCCCGGGCCAAACAGGCCTATGGAAGAGCAGGCCCTGGCTGCCACCACTATTTGGGTTGTGAATTTTTAAAACAAACGAGCGATTTTAACTCAGTCTGAGTTAATTTTCACTCCTTTTTGTGTCGAAAATGTACTTCCCCTATAGGAGTGGATTTCACTCTTTTGTTTTGTTAAACCTCCAACAATCTTAACATAATAAACTAGCGATTTTAAGGCGATTACGAACGATTTAGGAGTTAATTTCACTTCTTTCTAGTGTCGAAAACGCACTTCTTCTATGGGAGTGGATTTCACTCTTTTGTTTTGTTAAGCCTCCAACAATCTTAACATAATAAACTAGCGATTTTAAGGCGATTTAGGGCGATTACGAACGATTTAGGAGTTAATTTCACTCCTTTCCAGTGTCGAAAATGCACTTCTCCTATGGGAGTGGATTTCACTCTTTTGTTTTAAGAGTGTGAATTTACCAATTTTGTGGTAAAAACGTAACTTTGATACACCGCAAAAGTGGTGAATCAACGCTCCAAATAGTGGTGGCAGCTCCTCCAGTCTGGAAAATGCACTTCTCCTTTTGGAGTGGATCCCTTGTGTGTTAAACCTCCGACATGATCACTCCAAACGAGTGATTTTGACTCAGTCTGAGTTAATATTCACTCCTTTCCAGTGTCGAAAATGCACTTCTCCTACTGGAGTGAATTTCACTCTTTTGTTTTAAGAGTGTATTTACTTAATATTTTTTATATATGCACTGTTATAAGGTTCGAACTTAGTTTCACAAAAAAAATAGTTCCTAATTAGCCTTTCGATTGTAAGGATTTTTTTTTTTTAATTATAAAAGAAGTCTTGTATTTTGGTTACTACTTTTGTTTGAAAAAATAATAGTTGTGTTGCATGAATCGTATTACACTGCTCATAATTTCGTGCTAGGTTTCTCTCTCCCCCCGCCATCGAATAAAATGGTTCGTAATGGATTCAACTGCTACCAGATGAATTGTATCACCTTTTTTTTTTAGGTTGAACCACTATTTTTCAGATTACGGGAAAAAAAACTGCAAAATGGCGCAGGTGAGTTTTAAAAAATATATTGTGCCTGGTGAACATTTTATCACATATGTAGCCGCCGAACAGGGCCGTGTGGTATGTTTTTTTGATATGATGCAAATCATTGAAATGCCGCTCTTGATTTTTTAAAAAAAGTTTTCAAACAAATTATATTGTAACCAGGGCCGTCGCTAACAAAAATCGGCTGGGGGGGGGGGGGGGGGGGGGGGGCGTGTAGCACACTTTTGCCTTTGAATAAAATAACATTTTTTTTTTTTATGATTCTCATAGATTTTAAAAATTTAAATGTAATTACATTTAGTTTTTTACAATTATTAATTAGTTTTAATTAAACTTATAATAATTAAAAAAAGGTTAACTACTTTTGATAAAAATTAAAATTGCTTTTACAAATTACTTATTTTTTTAATACCTGCATTTTACCTTTTTTTTCATTCTAATTATTAGGGTTTCGTCGTGGTTATATATACCTCATAAAAGGAGGAAGGACGAACCGAGAGTCAGTGACATACAAACAAAAATAAAAATGCGGATATCTTTGTGGGAGGGTTATAATATCCTGATGGTTTGTTAATCAGTGGGAAGAGGGATCGATTGGCGTAAAGTAAAAGTTAACATAATATACACGTCAGCACTGTGTTTAAGTGTACACCCGTGCAACACCGGTTAGTTATGCCAGTTATTGACTTAAATCTGTTAAAGACTGACTGTTTTTAACTGACTCAGTTAAAGACTTAAGTATAGGGGTAAGTGGTGTACCTTGGACGTACGTGTACCTCGAACCTATGCTGATTCTAGCTCGATTAGCTTAGATATTGAAACAACACCACATGCAGTTAAAGTATTTGCTACCAGGGATCTCAGTGAAGTTCTATTTGTTTGTTTAAAAGGTCAATTTATTAAAGAGGTTTCAAAAAACTATATTCACAGTTCAAAAGTAAATTTTTGTCAGGTTCTTTAGTGTAGTTTTTTACTCAAACATGTAGTGTTTATTCAGAAAACGATGGATGGTTAATAAAATAAAAAAATAAAAACAGTGTGCTTGCTAAAAAAACTTTAGTCTAACCCTTAACTTGTGGATTAATTTATTTTTTTTTTATCAAAGTGGGTGTACCTCGAACCTAATACAAGTGGTGGTGCTACAAGTGACTGTGCGACCTGACGATCCAAGGTACACTACTATAGGTCTTATGTGCTTCAGATTGTAGAAAACCCTTTTTAAAATTCAAGTAAATTCTTTCCTTTGAAAAATTAAGTATTTTAAGCTATTAATATGCAACCCTGATTTGTAAAATCTAGAAAAATGGTTTGTAAGAAATTTTGATATGATGTGATAAAGATTTTTTTTTTTGTAGCTAATTATTTAGATTTATGGAAGCCTATAAAATTTTAACCATATTGATATAATATAGAAAATAATTATTGCATGCTCATCTAAAAAGATATTTTTTATAATAAATATCTAAGCAGAACATCCTTTTTACGTTTAGGCCTAGTTGAATAAGCATAGGGGAAAATATTTGAGTTGTTTTTGTTTTAATTTAAGACAGAAGGGTAGCCAAATGTTTTTCTATGGCATGAAATAACAGTTTAATTTTATGCTGCATTTTAACGAATACACCCGAAAAAGATTGCATTGCAGCTGAAAAAGCCAAAAGGGCACTGAAAAAAACTAAGGCAGTAAAACCCCTTACTGAGCCAATTGACCTAACATAACCAATTGCTACAATCTTGGCTAGAAATAAGAGTAGGTTATAAAATGTATTTTTAAATTTTATGTGGCTAATAAATATTGGTTTTCGGACAGTAAATCGAGTCTCTCTACCTGTTAATAATTGGTCCAAGGTACACTACCGGTTGGACCAAGGTACACCGCCGGTGGTGTACATTGGTCCTAATTACAATTTTCTGTATTTATTTTTTTAATTGTTGAAATCATTTAAATAACATGTTAAAATAAATATATGTTGTATATAACAACATAAGGTATTCAGTAAAAATATTTTTATTCACTTTTTGCAAGTAATTAAGAAAATAAAAATTGAAAAGTCAAAATAGGTCCAATGTAACCCACCTTCCCCTAATCATAATGAATTATTATAATTATGGGGTTAAACTAAAATTGCTTGGTTCTGCTTTATTATTCATTGCGTGGAGGAAACATTCACAAACAACAAATTATATTTATTATTTAACAAATTAAGGATAGAAATTTAAACTATGGAAAATACTTAATTTTTTTACAAAATATAAAAAAGTACTTTTTCAAAATATTTGCTTGTGATAGAAATAAAATGCTTTTAAAGCAAAAAGGTGCGTCAAAAAAAATGTTGCATTCTAAACATTTAATATTACATATGTTTACAAAGCAAGAGTAAGCAGTTCGAATTGAAAAATGTTTTATTTATTGACACGCAATTTAATTGTAAAATTTACATGGGTCATTTTTATTTTTAATTTAAAAAAATTATAGGTTTTTTTTACAATTTAGATTATTTTTAAGTGCAAGTACATACATAAAAGATAATTTAGCTCTCTAAAATGATACAATTATATGGATATGTAACTTATATAATAAATTTTTAAAAAAAATAGTAATTTTTTTTACCTTATTTAGAACGAAAAATCCAAGTTTCTTCTAATAATGATCAATGCATCGACGAAATAAAACAAAAAACACAATAGACACGGTACGTTTTTCTCTCAAACTCCGACTGTACAGTTTTAAAAAAATAAATAAAGACACAAGACTTCCCGAGATCACGTGACCTCCGTAAGTGGCCAGTCAAAGTATTGAAATTGAAAGACAAAATTGGCCAGCAGTTTAACAACAAAAAGCAACTACCCAATTGGAATCCAATGTTCGCCCCCTTATGTGACCCGACCCCCCTTGTCGCCATGTGTGGTCATCAGCTCATCACTACTTTTATTACTTAAAAGCACATGTCTGGACGTAAACTTATCCAACAAAAGGCTGAGATGTTGAGGTTCCGACAAAAGAAAACATTTTGAAAGCCTCATCTACGATCTACGGTTCCTTGAAAGTAATTTTACTTTCCCTTTTCGGAACAATCAATAGAAAATTTCGTGGGAAGCTATACAAATTCATGTTACATTGATCTTTTCCCACATAAAAGAGATAGAGAACAATTCTACAGTAACTCTAAGTGACGCTTGTCTAGACTAGACACCTTTTGTGCCTTGGGAAACAACATATCCCAATGAGGTCGTAAAGTCATTTAGATAAGATATTCCTTCAGGGCCCTGGGTACCCTATGTATAGAAATACGAAGAGGCTTTTTCCTAGCTTTCTGGAAAGGGGATACAATCGGGGGGACAATCGGACCACCCACCCCTTGTCTGAGAAAACGAGTAGTATTGTAAGCTTTTTGTGTATTCCATGATAGATTTTTAGGTTTCTATCTGTGGATACTATTTTGAAATTCCTTGGTTCAATCACGTTGGGGTTGGGTGTTATGCTATGCTATAAATGTGGACAGTTAGTAAAATCTAGTTAAAAGTGTTTATTTTGCAGTGCAGATCTAGGTTGATATTGCAATACATTTTTTAATTACAAAACTTAGTGGTAAAATTATAACGTTAGGTATAAATCAGTTTCAATTAAAAATCAGATTTGCCAAGTATTTCATTATCTTATTACACATTACTCATTTGTAAAATGGCTAAATCTTAATTTAAAAATATTCTTTAAGAAAAATACATTCATATATACCTGATACAAAATTACTGAATTTAATGAAATAGAAGAAAAATATTCAAACTCTACTTTTTAAAACAGCTGTTATATAAAACATTTAACTGATTGTTTTATATAATATACACTCTTAAAACAAACGAGCGATTTTTAACTCAGTCTGAGTTAATATTCACTCCTTTCCAGAGTTGAAAATGCACTTCTCCTACTGGAGTGGATTTCACTCTTTTGTTTTAAGAGTGTAAATGCTTTAGATTTTTGCAACTCCTTTGAGAATATATTTGTAACACAAGTCAAAATCGTTGCTCAGGGACCAAGTTTAAACTCAATTACTATTTTTTTTAAAGTAAAATGTCATAACACTTACTTTTACAGAAGAAATTAAAGTATATATCGAACTCTTGTAAGTGTTGTAAAATGTTAATGTAAATAAACTCACCATATTCCCCTAAAAAAACATATTCCCCCTAAAAAAAAACTGCTATGTAGTCCTCCATTGTCAGTTGTAATAAAAGCAATTGTTTTAGAATGCTACTGTTTTAGAATTTCCCAGCACATGTGAACGCGCCTATAGTCACCAGTTTGGAACCCAAATAAAAACAAAGCATGCAAACATGTCTCCAGGCAGTGGCTTTTTTGCAGACCGCCCTCTCTCTGTTGAAGATAAGAAACCGAAAGAAAGAGCGCATGGGGATTAATACCCCAATTCCCGCTCAACCCCGCCTTTCCCGCTGGCCAGCTCGGGCCTTATTAGATCTATTTCCCTTCTCACTATTTCAGATATTCATTAGAATTGCCGCTCTTTTTCTTTCTATTTTTGAACATTTAGAAGTATTTATTTTACACAGATTTAGTAAATACTAAGTTAATTTTTTGAAGCAGTATTTAAAAAAAATATGGTTAGAATCTCGAATTTTGCCGCCCCTACTCAATTGCCGCCTGATGCGGCCGCTTCTCTGCATCATAGCACCACACGGCCCTGCCGCCGAAGCTACTAACAAAACCATTTTTTTGTTGGGGGGGGGGGGGGGAAACCTATCACGAAATTTTTAAGGGGGAATGGGCGCGCTGTACCGGGGGTCTCCAATCTGTGCAGTAATGTTAATCCAATGTAAAAAAAATTATCTGCCACATTTCACCGGCTGTATTGAATAATTTTACAAGCGGTTTTTTTTTAATAACAAACTTAGATAACTTTCAGATTTCTATAATCCCACTTTCTTTAAATTTCTTCGAATACTTTTTGTAAAAATAATTATTTAAAATATAAAAGATTTTCAAACAAATTTCAAAAAGTGGGATTGTCAGAACCTGTTTGTCATTTATCACATAAAAAATCCGCTTGCAAAAAATAGTCAATCGAACCATTGTGGTAGAGAAATCTGTTTTTCTCCATTGGATTAACACTGATGCACATTGCTTTGGAGACCCGCGATCCAGCGAGTCCATTCCCCCTTAATACTGAACAATTTAAGCAACACAACCATTACGTTTTCAAGCAGTCTATTGCCATACAAGACATTTCCTTTACCACTTTTAAAATAATCCTAAGAATAAAACTGTTGCTACTACCCACAGCTTTTTAGCCTACTTTTCTTTTTTTTAATTCGAAAGAATTTAAAATTCCAAACCCCCTTTCCCCCTTTTTCAAAATCGGTTCTATACATCCGATCTTAAAAAATATTTTTTAGTTAGACAGCTATGACCTGAGAGACCTAACTTTCATACTTTTTGTCCGTATGTGTGATAGGACGGACATAAAACTACTATTTATCGACGAATTTACCATTGAAGTATCATTGAAATTCAATTTTGAGTCATTTAAATCGCTGTTGCCAACTCAACAATGGCATGATAAACTTTATTCATTTAAGAATAATATTATTTGAAGCAAAATTTATTTTGGTTATAAATCAGTTTGGAATGACGTCAGGAATGTGATTTTTGGATTGTTTATTATTTGTTTACTTAGTAAGTGGCAAGGCTTATTTTTTGGCGTGTATCCTTCTTAGTTTTAATTTACAGTTCTTACTTTAGTAGCATCTTGGAGTAGTTTCATGGGTTTTTTTTTGCTATAAATAAATATTTAATTATTCGTAGAACTACAATTAAATCAAGCAGACGATAAGTAATACTAATTTTATTTGCGATAGAAAATTAATGAAAATAATTTATTTTGGCTTTATGAAGTTTAAATTATAGCTGGATGCTGTGTTTAGTGAAATTTATTCTAATGTGTATAAATTTTATATAGAAACTTTTGTACATGACACTTGTTGTAGTGGTTTCCCGATAAGAATTTAAGTAACAGGAAAGTAGACTATTTTTAGTTGCAATATACCTTACGCAAATAGTATAACATTTAAAATTTCATCATTCGAAAAATTATATAAAATGACACATTATTCTCAAATAAAACACTAACTATACGTAAATCATAATAAATTCCCGTGACTTTGTATTATTATATCCGTACTTTCATAATAAGGAAGAACTGAAACATCATTTGGATAGTTATAAGAAAAGAGTTATGTAATAGCCAATATTAATAGTTGCAACATGTTATTTGTTACAAATATATTTACATTGTAGTAGTATATTTTGCACTGTAATGATTCAGATTCATATTTTTTAATCCACCTGTATGATTTAGAATTATAACGTATTGAAGGTAGCATTACCTCGTTTATAATTTTGAAAAAGAAAGAATTTACTTTATCATTTCTACAAACTCAAAGAGAGACTGTCAGTCACATAGAACTAATGCATTAGTTTTGGAATCACAACTTTCGCAGAAGTATTGCTTTTCCATGTTAGCCCTTTTTTACCCAGGTATGGGAATCAACATAACATCAAAATGAAGCAAATTTGAAACGAAAATGGAATTTAGTTATTTAATTTCATATTTTTGAAGCTTTTAAAATGCCAAACATATACCGTAGATGGTGACACTATTTTAAAACTTTATCAATTAATAATTAAATAACCGGATGTTATTTTCTTTTATATTTTGTTTTAAATTGATGTTATGTTGACTCCTATACCTGGGGAAAAAGGGTTAACACGGCAAATATTTTTTTTTTCAACAATTGTGATTTCAAAACTAATGCATTAGTTCTATGGGATTGATATTCCCTCTTGTCGCCAAAAATTTAAACATTATGCCAAATGGAATTCCACTTGTCACCAATTGGCGGGACATCATATAGCAAAAATATTTTTAAAACACTTCGTATAATTGAAAAATGTAAGTCTTTTCTTTCTTACAAATTTTGATTGATATTTATGATAAATAAAAATATATATAAATATAAATTAAAATTTAAAAGGAAGAAGAGACATACATTATTCAATAATGCGTAGTGTGTTAAAAAAAAATTTGCAATAATATTTGATATTTTAATGTTATTACTTAATTTTAAAAAATCTTATCGTTGCACATATTCTTCATTTAAACAATCTTATTGCCACCATTTCTTCATTCTGGAACTAATGTTATTCTAATCTGACTTTGAAAAAAATAATTTCAGTCTGAGTTTTGGGAACAACAGCGCACTTTACCAAAATGTTACCACTAGTAATAGTATTCCATGAAAATTTCGATTAAGTGCTCCCAGGTTGTCCTTTTTTAGTTCGACCCGTTAAAAAATACTCAAATTCACATAGACCGCAATGCTAAATGAGAAAAAGTTAGGATAACATTTTCTGTTTCAAAAAATCATAACATTCTTAATCCTTGGAATTTTGAAAAAATAAAGAATAAGGGCCTAATAAATTTATCTCTGGTACTTGGGGAAAAAATCAAAATTGAATTCAGTGACATGAAGATTTTGAGCTAGACGATTTGACGTGGAATGAATGTCTCTAATGCTCACCAACTATTTCGTAGTTGTATTACAGCCTGTTATGCGATCAAATTTAACAATTAAGTAGACATTTCACCATTCGTAAACAAATTACACAGTTAATTCATTTTTCAGTAGCGATAAAAACAATAAAGATAGTTTTATTAATGATATTTTCCCCTTTTTTTTGTAATTTTGTCTTTTGTTTTATGTTCTGATGCTATGTATGCTTTTGTTATATTTATTTGTTATTGTGTGTTTATTTCTGTACTGTATAGTTATCCTATCATATAATATGAATTTTGTTTTATCTGTTTGACAGTGTACTCTCTTAAAACAAACGAGCGATTTTAACTCAGTCCGAGTCAATTTTCACTCCTTTCCAGTGTCTAAAATGCACTTCCCCTATAGGAGTGGATTTCACTCTTTTGTTTGTTAAACCTCCAATCTTAACAGAAAACGAGCGATTTTAAGGCGGTTAGTAGTGATTTAGGGCGATTACGAGCGATTTAGGAGTTTATTTTCACTCATTTCCAGTGTCGAAAATGCACTTCCCCCATCAGAATGGGTATCACTCTTTTGTTTTAAGAGTGTTCACTCTTTAAATAAACGAGCGATTTTAACTCAGTATGAGTTAATTTTCAATCATTCCAGTGTCGAAAATGCACTTCCCGTATATGAGAGGATTTCACTCCTTTGTTTAGCTAAACCTACGACGGAATCACACCAAACGAATGATTTTAACTCCGTCAGAGTTAATTTTAACTCCGTCTGAGTTAATTTTAACTCAGCCTGAGTTAATTTTCACTCCTTTCCAGTATCAAAAATACACTCCTCCTATCAGAGTGGATTTCACTCTTTTGTTTTAAGAGTTGATCTAATAAACAAAAAAATATTAACTAAACTCACTCTCTCTCACTGGGTAGACAGGCGGGCCCGCTTCCGGCAAAGAGTAGGAAGCGTCGCTGGCGGACGAGTTCGAGTTCTCAATCTCCAACTCTTCGGCCCTGAGAGCAGGCCCGTCAACGGGCATTGGGGGAGCCAACCCCAACTGGGCCCGCTTCTCATCCTCAGCCTGGGCCCTCCTCAAGGCCACCTGGAGTGCCATCACGCGCTGCCTCTCCACTATCAGCATGCAGTGCGCGCACTCGCAGTTTTTGAAGGGGCAGTGCCGCTTGTGGCCCCTGACCAAGTTCATCCTATTGTGATTCCGACATCTCGCGCACTTCGGGCTGCGAGGGCTGGGAGCTGCCGCTTGCTGCTGGCCAGCGACGGCTGCTGGGTTCCGGAATTGGTTGCTGGATGGACCAGCCTGAGCAAGTGGGCCCATGTTAGATGCAGTGACAAGCTGTCTCTGACCTTGGTTTGAGGGACCAGCCTGAGGAAGTGGGCCCATGTTAGATGCACCGACAAGCTGTCTCTGGTTTGGCTGACCTTGGTTTGAGGGACCAGCCTGAGCAAGTTGGACCATGTTAGATGCAGTGACAAGCTGCCTCTGATTTGGGTGACCTTGGTTTGAGGGACCAGCCTGCGAAAGTGGGCCCATGTTAGATGCACTGACAAGCTGTATCTGGTTTGGGTGACCTTGGTTGGATGGACCAGCCTGAGAAAGTGGGCCCATGTTAGGTGCACTGGCAAGCTGTCTCTGGTTTGATGGACCAGCCTGAGCAAGTGGGCCGACGTTAGATGCACTGACAAGCTGTCTCTGGTTTGGCTGACCTTGGTTTGATGGACTAGCAATGACAATTTGGATAGACGAACCTGGTTGCATTATATTAGATGCACTAAGAATTTGATTCTGGTTTGGAGGTGTGGCAACTTGAGCGTGGGTAGACGAACAAGCAGGTACAACACTCTGGGCAGATGGTATGGGTTGTTCAATGCTTTCAGGACCAAAAGCTTGAATCTTGCTAGAGAGCCCTGGTTTTCCAATGATAACTGAATCAAAAGCATCTTCATTTGGAATTGAGGGACCAGGTTGTGCCATGATAGATGGGAAAGGACCAGCAGCCACTTGAATCTGGCTATTTGTATCAGATAGTACAATGATAGATGGACTAACAATCTTTCTCTTCTTCGATTGCCCCGCATTTCGTATTTTCGGTGAACCATCATCAACTTCACTCAATACAGGTGAACCAGGAGGCCTCGTTGCAACAGACGAATCTGGAGCCAGAATAACGTTCGATTTAGTTATAGTAGCTCTTTCTGATTCTCCAGGGGCTCCACAATTGCTTTGTTCCAAACTTGGTGAGCTAGCAGTAACCTGATTTAAACTGGATGGGTTGTTTGCAGATGTATCAATGTTAGATTTACTAGCCGTAGAATTCTCCAAGATAAATCTTCCTGGATTTGGCTCTTCGCTGACTGAACAAGCATTCGCATGGCCTGAGACAGATGCATCTAACGGAGTTGGATTGCATATTTTCGGACCCAAGTCAGACGAATGAGGTCTAGGTTTCCCTTTATAAAAAGATTCATGCTTTTCTACATCAGACAGCACAGCCTTTTGTTTTTTAGTGAAGGGTGGATCACTCTGTAGCTGATCTCTTATAGTTGAAGGACCAGCCATGGTATAGCTAACTGAACAAGCCACAGGTTTCAGCGTCTTAGACGGGCCAGCAACTGATCGTGATGAAGCGCAACCGCCGGCTCCTGTCACAACTGAACTAGAAACGTAATCAGCTTTTGGTCTGGAAGGCGTAACAAATATCTTCTTCGAGTTACCGGAAACCACAAACTTTCTGCGCTTCACGACGGTAACTCTACCGGATTTGTCCGGTTCTTCCCCCTTCCTCTTCGCAGCAGATAACTTCAGCTTTATTCTGGACTCTTCTCGTCTTCCGGACACGATTCTGACAAAAGCACTGCGATGACCGTCGTCAAGTCCCGGATTCTTCAGACTGGACAGTCCTGTAGCTGTAGGACCGTGACCTGGACTATCATCCGTCTTCAAGACGTCGGGGAATTCTTCCTCTTTCCTTTTCAAGACGTCGGAGAATTCTTCCTCCTTCCGTTTCGCAGCAGCAAAGACGTCGGAGTATCCCGGAGTATCCCCCGCAAAGACGTCAGAGTATCCCCAGGGTCGCTTGAAGTCTCCGTCAGCTGAAGATGTAGACGGTGTTGGAGACTCGGTTTCACGCTTGAATTCGAAAGCCGGGGTCATTCCAGGGTGCGACGGACGCAAACAGCCGGAAGAAGACCACGAATTGAATTCCATGATTGCTGCTCTTTCTATTAAGAGACGATTTCAAAAAGTTTTTCTAAGCAGGAAAATTCTCTTTCATGTAAGCGATGTTTTGAAACTATTCATAGAAGAGTAAACTATCAGAATGATTTTTTTATACTAACTTTTATAGTCATTCAGTGTTCCTTCTATTAAGAGACGATTTCAAGAAGTTTTTCTAAGCAGGAAAATTCTTTTTCATCTACGCGATGTTTTGAAATTCTTCAAAGAAGAGTTATCTATCAGAATGATTTTTTTATATAATACTGGTACTAACTTTTATAGTCATTCAGTGTTCCTTCCATTAATAGACGATTTCAATAAGTTTTTCTAAGTAGGGAAATTGTTTTTCATCTAAGCGATGTTTTGAAACTATTTACTGGTACTAACTTTTATAGTCATTCAGTGATCCTTCTATTAAGAGACAATTTCAAGAAGTTTTTCTAAGCAGGAAAATTCTTTTTCACACATCCAAGCGATGTTTTGAAATTCTTCAAAGAGTAAACTATCAGAATGATTTTTTTTAATACTAGTACTAACTTTTATAGTCATTCAGTGTTCCTTCTATTAAGAGACGATTTCAAGAAGTTTTTTTAAGCAGGAAAATTCTTTTTCACCTAAGCGATGTTTTGAAATTCTTCAAAGAAGAGTTCGGTATTAGAATATTTTTTTAAATACTGGTACTATCTTTTATAGCCATTCAGTGTTCCTTCTATTAAGAGACGATTTCAAGAAGTTTTTCTAAGCAGGAAAATTCTTTTTCCATCTACGCGATGTTTTGAAATTCTTCAAAGAAGAGTTTGCTATCAGAATGATTTTTTTATATAATACTGGTACTAACTTTTATAGTCATTCAGTGTTCCTTCTATTGAGAGACGATTTCAAGAAGTTTTTCTAGACAAGAAAATTCTTTTTCATGTCAGCGATGTTTTAAAATTCTTCAAAGAAGAGTTAGGTATTGGAATGATTTTTTTTATAATACTGGTGCTAACTTTTATAGTCATTCAGTGTTTCTTCTATTAAGAGACAATTTCAAGAAGTTTTTCTAAGCAGGAAAATTCTTTTTCTTCTAATGTATGTTTTGAAACTATTCATAGAAGAGTAAACTATCAGAATGATTTTTTTAATACTGGCACTAACTTTTATAGTCATTCAGTGTTCCTTCTATTAAGAGACGATTTCAAGAAGTTTTCCTAAGCAAGAAAATTCTTTTTCATCTAAGCGATGTTTTGAAATTATTCATAGAAGAGTTAGCTATCAGAACGATTTTTATAATACTGGTACTAACTTCTATAGTTATTCAGTGTTATACAGATACAATACTTCTAAAATATTCGTCATTACCATTTTCTTCGATGCAGGTTACAATTGCGACTAAGTTTGGATGCGTAAAAGCTGTCGACTAGACTAGAATTTAACAAAGGAAAACGTATCAAAAATCTCGTCACCCAACTTCTTTGAACACATACGACGATTTTTTACTACATTGACACAAAGACGAGAGTTCAGATATCACTACCTCATCACTTTACTGAAGTTCAAAATTACGAGATGGATATCAGCCGTGTTCAAAACTTTCAAAAAAGGTTTCTAAACTCTTAACTAACTTATTATTTCATAACAAAAAATATCCCGTTTCGTTCTTCTAGATACTAAGCCCAATCGTACACATCATCACTCGATTCCCTTCTAGAACGGCTAATTAAACATTGATATTTCACGCTCTAAGTTCTTCCAGATAGTAATATGTGTACAGCACTCAATTACACTATAATTACTAAGTTTACATTAGTTCCGTTAAATCTCTCAACTATGAGTCGACAATCGACAGAAAACACCTTGGTACGATAATTTTCAAAGTTAGACCACGATGATCCTTCACTCCTGTTCTTTTATAGATAGTAAGCTCAGGTCTTAACTTACCGCTCAATCGCACTATAATTACTAAGTTTACATTAGTTCCGTTAAATCTCCAACTGTGAGTCACAACTTGACAACAAACAGGTAAGTACGATGATCCTTCGCTCCACTTCCTCTAGATAGTAATGTCAGGTGTTAAATCCACCACTCCAACTCCAAAACTATTACTAAGTTTTCATTAGCTGTGTTAAATCTCTCAGCTACGAGTCGACAATCAACAGCCAGTACAGACTCTTCTCTCTCGCGCTTAGGAGGATGCGGAGAAATGAGGGATGGTGTTTTGCATCAGTCCGGTTTTCGCAGACGACTTTTAGGGGGGAGCGGGGGAGGAGCTGCCACGCGCCTTTTTGGGTCACGTGATGGCGAGTTTGGGGGGATGCGCGCGCAGCAATTGTTGCGCGCGAAGTCTTACCCGATATGGGGGCGGGTGGGGTTTGTTGTTGTTGATTGATAAGACTCCCTTTTTTATATTTAAAAAATGTTTATTTAGAAAGTAATCAAGAGTACGATTAATTACAATAACAGTGGAGCTTTTTGTTATGTCTTATTTTTTGTATGTTGCTGAAAGCAATCAATGTTGAATTAACCCTCTGATGCATACTGTTGCAATATGGCAACAAGTGACATAATCCGCTATATTCTATTAAAATAGAGCTCCCTCTCGACAAATCAGTGTTTTTTTCATCTATTACATTCCATTTTGAAGTTTTAGTTACGAATAACCCCCATAGATGACAGTAGTAAGAGTGTATTCAAAATTAAAGCGTGAGGTTGTAACTGTTGTAAAATTATGTCGTCGGCAGTAGTCAAAGTATAATAATATTAGCACTAAATATAAATAAATTGTTTTGAAAAATTAATTATAGTTAAAGAGGGTTATTTTGAAATATATTTAGTAGTTTTCTAGTCATTATTATCGAAATTGGAATTTTGTGGTTGGTTTTTGTCACATGGAAAAAACAATTGAAATTATTTAAATTTTAATGCAGTTAAATTTTTTCAGCATTTTTCCCATAATGAATGAGTATTAAAGATACATATATATTTTTTCGGGATGAAAAAAATTCATGCAGTAGAGGGTTAAGTTTAATTAACGTCGCAATAGAGGCTAAACGAGCTATTGGCGTCGTTTATTTCAACCACAGACAAGTACCACTGGTACCCGCAACAAGTAAAAATAAGTTAATTGCAGTGGGAAAGAAAATCCATTAAGCATGTTTTCAAAGGTTTCTTTACTTCTAGTGATAGTTTCTTGCATTGAAGGAGAAAAATGCAGCAAAGTATATTAACCCTGTAACTAATGATTTTTTTTTCAGCCCGAAAAAATATATTTGTATCTTTAATACTCATAGATTATGGGGGAAATATTTAAAAAAGAATTAACTGCATTGGAATTTCAAAATTTTTACCATATGGCAAAAACTAGCTACAAAATTCCAATTTTGATAAGACTGACTAGAATACTACAAAATATATTTAAAAATAACCCTCTTGAATAATAAATATTTTTTCAAAACAATATATTTGTATTTAGTACTAATATTATTACACTTTGAATACTGCCAAAGACGCAATTTTATAACAGTTAATAACTTCACTCTTAGATTTTGAATGCACTTTTACTACTGTCATCTATGAGGATTGTTAGTAACTAAAACTTGAAAATGGAATGTAATAGATGAAAAAAAAACAGATTTATTGAGAAGGAGCTCTAATGTAATAGAATAAAGTGGATTATGTCACTTGTTGCCATATTGCAACAGTATGCATTAGAGGGTTAATTATTATTTTTTTTATTCACACAAACATACAGGAACACAGTACACACAAGCACTTAAAGGAACAAATAAAGCAGCAATAATGTAAGCCAAACACTAAGGGTCATACTGTCGAACATGAAAAAGTAGATACTATTAATTTACAGTCACAAAAATAAATTTAAAGTATAGAGTTAAAGTTTCAGTGTCAAAAAGTCCAAATACGACATGACTCGCTATCACTCAATGACACACCCATGCCTTTTTCCACAAATGAAGAGTACAGGGGAAAAACCGCTTGATTTCGTAGAAGGCTTCCTCAATAGGCCTCTTTGGCGATGATAGCGAGAAATCGCCTAAACAGGTGTAAAGAAACCGGTTACGCGCTTTGTTTTACTTTTGCGGCAACCCTGATTCACGCCAGAGATCAGTGGATATGAGTCACACGTTTGTACCGCGAATGAAGAACCGAAAGAAAAACCGGTTTTCCTGTCGTTCCAAGCAGACACAATCAAGGGAAACTCCTGATAAATCAATCTGTTCTTCCCCTGTACTCTTCAAATTAATTCCCCAAAACACATCACGTTATTAAATTGATTAAAAGAAAAACACTTAAAAAAAAAATAACTTCCAACTAACCAATACTCCGAAACGAAACGAGACAATGTCTGCTATGAAAGTTTCCAGACTCCTCGCTCGATCAAAAACAACTTTTCAGACACAAAATTAGTCTAGGTCCTCTCCTCTTAAATAAAATCGCTGAACACAAAAATTGCTGAAGTCCACAGGACTATTTTCCTACACGCTTTTCCTCTTACTACCATTTTATAGGGAAGAAGCCTAGAAGGACGTACCCCTGCGAACTTGGGGCCTTTTTCATACAAGTGACGATTTAACTAAAACTCTAATTAGTCTTGCGGGAGTATAAACACTTTCGAATACGGGTGAATTCGCAGAACTAATCTTTCCAGACTACCCCCCCCCCCCCCACCTCCCCCCTCACACGAAAGTTCGAAAGTTTATAACAAGAAGTATTCTCTACTCTCCCCTCTGGAACGTTTCGCAAACGATGTCTAGACACATGAATTGATTTTTATTAAAAGTTTAACCTGGATAAAGTGTTCAAAGGAGGCCCCTCCTCTTTTGGTGACGTAAACCGATGGGGATTGGCTGAGAGTCAAAATAACATTAAATAAAATTTTGATAGTGAACATATTTAATGTCAAATATACATTGCAGGACCGCCTACGGTACGTGCGAGGCCCTGTGCGACTTTTAACCTCGTGGGCCTTTACCTATAATTCGATATATTTCACGAATTCGTAATTTCGTAACAGTGTCGATTTTTTTTGTGCATAATTTTGGTTAATTTATTGTAATAAAATGAGTTGAATATAGTATAAAAAATAAAGTATGTAACATTAGTCACATAATTAAAAAGAAATTATATATATATAATTTCTTGCATTTTTTGTTACCAAGTACTGATCTTAAAAAACCCACTTTTAAAACCTGTTTAAGAAACTGCTAGTACTTTCTCGCGGTTAAAAGAAAAAAAAATCGCTAATAACAGCATAATTTTACAAAAATAAGAGAAATATCAGTGTTTTTCTGAAAAATATGAGGTATTTTCTGCTATTTTAAAATTATCTTATTCTTTTATTATTTAGTTACATATTCTTTCCTCAATCGCGTTATTTTTTGCCGTAATGTTTACCAGTAGTACTTATGCCTCAGACACATTGGTCAGTAAGGGTAAGCTACTAAACTTTAATTTTTAAAAAAAATTATTAAGAAACTAATTTTCGAAACTTTACAAAGCATCACTTAATAAGGGTCCAACCCGACATTTATTTGCACCACTTCTCTATGCATCAGCTCATTTTTAGCCTAGATTTGCACCACTTTGCAAAAAGCATTTTTCTGCAACGCTTGACACCACTTTGAATTTTAGCTACCGTCGAATGGGATAACTTTAGCCCAAGCTTTTCGAACTACTATTTTTCATTAAAAAATACACTTTAACCCTTTCACTACTGAAACAGCCTACGATTATCGGTCCGACTAAGAATTCGATAATGATAGTCCTGTCACATATTACGACGAAACAAAAATCCTTCGTAGCGAAAGGGTTAAAAATGTGCTTGCCTCTTTGTAATTAGTGGGAACTTTGTTTTAACCTATGAGCAACAAATGTTCAAGAAGAACGCCAGTTTCCGGGGTTTTTTACTTGAGCCAAATTTACATCCCACAACAAAAGTTACCCCATAATAGAATTTTAGTTACTCCTATGCAGCATACACTCTTAAAACAAACGAGCGAATTTAACTCAATCTGAGTAATTTTCACTCCTCCAGTCTTGAAAATGCACTTCTCCGAAAGGAGTGGATCCTTTGTGTGTTAAACTTCCAACAGGATCACTCCAAACGAGTGATTTTAACTCAGTCTGAGTTAATACTCACTCCTTTCCAGTGTCGAAAATGCACTTCTCCAACTGGAGTGGTTTTCACTCTTTTGTTTTAAGAGTGTACCGAAATAAATTATTTGCACCACTTCACAACTGAAATTTATGTCCAACTTCAAAATCAAGGGAATTTTAGTTTTCTGTAATTTTAGTAACACCTATGTAGCATAGGAAATAAATTATTTGCACTACTTCACAACTGAAATTTAGGCCCAACATTCTAACATCAAAATCAACGCTTGCACCACTTTGCCCCACACAAAACAAAACCCTACACCATTTTAGACTGCTCAACCATCTCCCAAAAACTATAACACTTATTTACAACATAAAAATTATTTACACACACCTTAAAAAAAATTCATCTTGGAAGACCAAACGATAGAGAAGCATAGGAGGGAATTCTGCGACAGAAGAGGGGGGGGGGGGGGATTAAAAGCAGACGAGACAGTGTCTGAATCGTCTGAATCCGCCAGGTGGCAACGCCCCACGTAGTACGGCGACAACTCAACTCCTTAATCTTGTGGCTGTCGTCTGCTTTTGGGAGATTTTACGACCAAAGACCAGACGATAGGTAAAGACAAGGGGTAGTAGGAAAAATATTAACCTGTTCATTATCACTTAAAATTGATCGGATGGGTGTTTGGGTCAAACATATGTCGATTTTCTGTTTCTCTTTTTTTATTCTGCATATCTTTAGCTTTTAATTTAAGACCAAGATTATCGATTTCTGTTTAGTGGTTTTTCTTTTTAGAAGAATTTTTGAGAATATCTTAATACCAGTTCTGACCTAAACCTTTCTTTTGCGTTTCCTGAAAAATAAGGTTTTTCAACAGTTAGGAACATTTTTCTCCTGAACTATCAAAGATATCAACTTATTTTGTTTTGTTATTTCTTCCCCATTAATAGCTCTTTGATTTGAACTGAGGAATTTTAAATCTGCTTTAAAAAAAATAGCTTTAAATCTGTTTTTCTTTTGTGTGTTTTTCAAAAAAAAAAAAAAAATCTAAACAAATCACTGTAAAAATATTTTTAAATATCCTCAGAGCTCCCACTACTTTTTAAAATTAACAAATAATTAGTTCGGGGAAAAAGATTTCGTAAACGGAAAAAAAAAATAACTGGACTTTTTATGAAAAAAGAAATGAAACCATCATTAATAAGCGAATAATGTGTTACAGCATTCACACATTTTTGAAAGTTAGAGAAATAATTTAAAAATTATTTTTTCTACAGTATGCAACCAAAGTATATGTTTTGTTTCGATTTTTCTAAAGTATGCGAGCAAAATATATATTTTGTATCGTTTTTCTTTTTTTCTAAAGTATGCAACCGAAGTATATTTTTTTGTTTCGTTTTCTTCTAAAGTATGCAATCGAAATCCTATATTTTGTTTCGTTTTTTTCTTAAGTTATAACTTATCAGCAACCAAAAAATATATTTTGTTTCCTTTTTTTTCTAAAGTATGTCGAAAACATATATTTTGTTTCGTTTTTTCTAAAGTATGCAACCAAAACATATATTTTGTTTTTCTTTTTTTTTCTATTTCGTTTTTATCTAAAGTATGCAACCAAAATATACATTTTGTTTCGTTTTTCTTCTAAAGTATGCAACCAAAATACATATTTTGTTTATTAAATTATTTATCAAGGTGTACATGCGGAAAGAAACCGAATCAAGGTAGAGAAAAAAGGAACTGGCAAAGTCCTGATCGCAACTCTTTGGCACCTATGATGCTGCCCTCTGTGATTTAATTTTAGTACTAATATCGTAATGGCAATCCTTTAACGGCGAATACGATCGCATGACCGCGGATGTCCAAATCAAAGAGCATTTATGTTATTCCAATGGAAAAAATTATTTTTTTAACCATATTTTTTAGGCTGTATTGAATATTTTTTTTCAGACGTTTTTTTTTCTGTGATAAATGTGATTTACAGATACTATCTACAAACCCACTTTTTAATATCGGTTCAAATATTTATTTTAATTTCAACCAAATTCAAAAAGTGGGATTATAGAGAACTGTAAGTGAGGTAAGTTCATCATAAAATGTACTTAAAAAACAAACGTTTGGGAAAATTTTTAATGCAGCCGAAGAAATGTGGCTCAGTTCGAAGAAATTCACAAAAATAAAAAAAATAGTCTCAAAAAAGAAAAAAAAAATTAATTATCCGCGAAAATAATTTCCTATCTTTTCTAAGAAAAATCTATTTCGAGCACAACAATATTTTTTCTACGAGAAATTTATTTCTAACATTTTTTCCCATCAGAAGAAATTAATTTCCAACACTATCTATCCATCTCAAAAAAAGAAGCAAGCACGCTTAGTTATTTTCGCACCGCCATAATTGATTCATCCCCTCTTATAGAAGAAGAAAACGACGAGAGAAAAAATAAGATGAAGCCAATTTTTAGAAACTTGTTTATTACCACCCTGAAAAAACTCAGACATCGTCTGATATTTCGCGCGGCAGAATCATAGAGCAAAGAAGAATATAAAGATGCTTGGCGAGAGAAAAAGTGAAACCGCCAAAAAATTGCCAAGCAAACCTATAGTTAAACTCATAGTTTCCTTGCACAGAAGCCAAGACCATGGGCGGAGCTGTAAAACGCGTGGAACAATCAGAAGACAAAATAAAACGGCTAAATTTTCAAGTCATTTGATTAAACCGCGCGTTTTATAGCTCAGCCCATTGTCGTGGCTTCTGTGCAAGGAAACTATGAGTTTAGCTGTAGTAGGCCCAAATAAACCTATCATGTTATTTTTAATTTTATCCGATAAAAAGTGTTCATTAAAAATAACAAAAAAAAAATTGCACGGTTGTTGGCTGTAGTATGAGATCTGATTTGATACAAGATGGTAATTTTTTTTCCACAGGTAAGGATTTTTTTTTTTTTTGTAATTATATTTTTTATAAGGTAGTACAAAAAAGCTGCTCAGTGGCTGAAAGGTAATACGCGTCCGCCTCATAAGCCCTAGTTTGCGTGCTCGAGCTCCGGCTGAGTCGTCAGATTTTCTGGATGGGAAAATCGTGGGCACGCATGTCGTATGATTATGTGGCATGTAAAAGATCCCTCGACTTGGGTTCCCTCGACAAAATTAAAACTCGACATACTTTAACATACACAGTGATCTCATATTCATTGTAATCTGAGCGTTAAAGTTGGTAACGAGAGCAGCCTAGATGGGGTCACAAAAAAAAAAAGGCTCTCAGTTCCGGGGAATATGCCGAGTCTGCAAAGGCTAAACCGCCAATAAAACAGCCCCTTTGGAAAAAAAAAGATAGTCAGAAATTGTCAAGTCGACATAGAGACCATGACACAATCTATTGTAGAATAGCGCCAAATACTATGCCAAGAGCGTTGTTTGGGTTTACTACAAAGAGATCAATGGCTTCTTTTGGCAACCCGGTTTTTGTATAGATTTTTGCTCAACATCATCTCCATCTTATTCTTAACTCTGGAAGAAAATGCGCTACTTTCGCGTCTTACTTCACTTCACTCTCTCCCATTGTTCTCCCACCGTGGAGCTTCTTCAGTTTTATTGACTGAAAATCGTTTTATTTGATGGGATTTTTTAAAGGGGGAAACCGTTAGGGATGGAGTCCGGATGTTAGCATTACACTCCTTACCAATCTAACTTGGGTAAAAACAAAGAGTAAAAAGGCAGAGGGAAGAGCACGGTTGGTCCGTTAGTTGGAAACTCTTGTAAAGTAATATTTACATACAAAATGATCTGAATACAATTTAACCAAAATACACTTTTCTCTGGTTAAAGTGACAAATTGTCTGCTTAAATTTTAAATTGTTCTGTGCCATGGTCTTCATTCATCTATTTTTTTTTTGTTTATTTAAATAACCTTAGGCAGGTTACATAAGTTGCATATTCTCTTTACGGGTTCAACGAGCATATGTTATATAAGAAACTATATTTCATAAGAATTGAACCAATTTTTAAGACTGTAAATTCAGTTATAATAAGTTACATATTATTGGTATATGTTAGTGATAAATGAATAAAGTTGTTTTGCCCCAATTATTACTGAGGGTAAAAAGGTGATATAAATTTTTTTTGCAACAATTTACATGGCAACTTTTTTTTAAAAAAAATTATCGTAATGTAGACTCTTTTACCGCGCTTCTTCAAAAGTTACAAAACATTTCTCGCTCTGATTACCATAAGATTACGAACCTTCCGTCACGGGAATACACTTACATTATTAACCAAACGTAAACGCCTTCTATTACAACTAAAAGTTCGTTAAATGTAATACTTTGTCACATTTAATGTTTATTTAGTCATGAAGTATCTTTCTATACAAATTCGATATCCGGATACTATTCCAAACACGATTGTTTCAAAATTAAAATTCAATTTGAAATTATTTTCTTTTAACTTCGCTTTTATGCTGCAATACATCTTTGTAAATAGTTAATTCTGGGGATACTATTGGAACTAACTTGAATGTTTAAAAAAATAAAACTGAACTATGTAATCAAATTTTCATTGAAAAGAAAAATGCAAATCCAATTGTTAATATTTAATTACTTTAAAGAATTATGTTTCTTTTGGGAAATTAATTTTGCAAACAATAGCATTTTAAGGTTTGTAATGGGATTTCAAAATTCCAATTTAAGACGTATGAAATCGACATTTATTTTTAAATTTCAAATGAAATTCGAAATGAAACAATGCCTGCTGGTACTTAGTTACAATTTTCGAAGCATTTGTCTAAACTGAGAAACAATCTGAACAAAACGATCTAAATACTTTCTACTTATAACATTGCAAACATGTTATGAAATTCGTTAAAAAGATTACCGATTTTAAAAGTAGTCAAGGTATTCAAGGTGAATCGGGAACTATACTTTATTTATAATGTGTATAAATAGAACAATAACTACGAGCTTTTCAGACAAAACCACTCCTATTGAACGAGCATTATTAAAGGCAATTTTCATTTGAGACAGGTAATGACATCATATATATTAGATATTTTGACAGTTTCGCTCAATTTACAAAAAGTGTCACATGTTGTGCATTAAAAGAAATCTTAATATCCATAATTATTTTAAAATACTATTATATATTTTTTTCTATCTTGTATGATGTTTGCCATTACATTTTGAAAACTTGCTATTAGATTTATTAGCTTAAAAATAAAAACAAGCAATTTTGATTGTGATATTTTTTTTAATTAAAAGAAGTTCAAAGAATACAATCATACAATTGATTTCACAGATTGAATGAATGAAGAAAGAAGATAAAAAATATTTTATATTTAAATACTTCTTACAAATAGAAACTCACAATTGATACATTTTAACTAACAATGTATCTTCTCATTATCCCACAATACGAACATGTTTTTAAAAACAACGTTACAGAATAAGGTCATTCAAGAAACATTAATCTCCCAAACTATTTAAAAGTAATCATTAATTCATTATTCTAACATAAAAACTTATCTTAAATAAATCTTAATTGCTTGAACTTATTAAAAACAACGGAAACTTTCAACTCATGAACCGGTTTCAATTTCAATAACACCTTTTAACACGTCGGAATGGACTATTAATAGCAAAAAACTGACTGAGCTTGTTTGTTTATTCATAGCACAGAAATAATGCTTATTTCTACAACTAAAAACCTCTAATTTCACTATATTGACGTAATCCTCTGCAAAGGTTAAACGTTATATATTTAAAATCGTGTAAAACATACTTCTTAATATATAATTGTTTGAGAAACATGTTTATATAAAGAATATATGCTAAGAAGTTTTTTTTTTTTTTCAGATGTGCAGAGGTTAAAACCCAAAAGTTCTGTGGCAACTGCCCTTTGTGCAAGCGCTATATCCTCAAAACCCTAATTATGACTCCCGACAGGTATTAGGAACTAGCGAACTAATTTTGAAGTCCATAGTTCTTTTAGTTCGAGCAGTAGAGTGGTTCAATTCAAAACAAGTAGGAAACACTCAAATCTCCACTTCAGATTTTCGACCCCCATCGCAACACTTTCATTACCTTTTATTCCATATTACGAAACATAAAAGGACACAAACTTTTTACAACTCCAAGGCCGTAACCATCCGCGCAAGTATTTGAAAAAGAAAACCGAAAATTCCCTACCGATAGGGAAAAATTTCGAGACGGTAGGGATGAAATTCGGGACAGGGAGCAATTCAAAAACGAGACGCTACGCACCTCTTAGTGGGTCAGCAGACTAAGTTACTATCTGCTCTTTATTGATCCTGTCTGGAAAATAGTTTGGCGAGTTTTGGCGCTCTCTTACCAAAAATAAAACTAGCTTGATTTTGTGAAATTGCAATAGATATTTAATCAGTTACAATTTCACAAACAATTTAAATTATAAAGATGAATTGTACCTTTTGCTTCATATTTAATTTAATACTTAAAGTCTTTTTCAAAAGTGTTTTTAAAATATGTCTCGAAAATAGTTTGGCGAGTTTTTCGCTGGCGCTCGCTTACTCAAACGAAAAAAGAACTTGATTTTGTGACATTGAAACTGATATTTCACAAACAATTTTTCAAAGTTAATTGTATTTTCATATAAATATTATTAATTCTCGAAATCTCATAAAAAAAAAGTATAATCAATATCTCACATTGAAGAAGTAAAACTTTATATGATACTCAAAATGAATAATACTCATAGAATTATCATTATAAAATTTATTAAAGCGATAACAAATAGGGCAGAAGTTTTTTTTAAATTAACAATGAAAAAATATCAATAAAATATTGTATTAATAATGATAAGAAGTAGAACAAATATAAGAAAATAATTATTATAATACTTTAACGAAGCATAATAAAGAAAAAGAGCACCAAGAAAGTATTAAATAATAATAAGTATAAGATCAAGTATAATAAAAACATTTATACTTATTTTAAGTAAAATTAGGTAATAAAATAATAATAAAAAATGCAATAAAGAAAAAAGACAACGAAAAGCGCTCGTTTAGTATGGGAATACTTTAAGCATAGCTAATGCATAGAAATGGTATATTGTTTGTAACCATTGTTTTATTAAATAGCTATTTTTAGATACCTTTGTATGGAAATGAAAATTATTTTCGAGTCGTTTGGCGACCTGGCGCTTTTTCCTAACTATTGCAACCATACAATACGGAACCTGTGATAATTTTTTCAAGGTTGAATAATTTTGAGACATGTTTGCCAATGTTGTTAAGTAATAGTAAAGGAAATATTGTTAAAAAAAAGTTATTGTGAAGTATAGGTTTTTGAATTGTAAAAGGGAAAAGAAAGTTAGTTGCTAAAAGTATATTTTTAACATGCATTTTTTTATTGATTATTGAATGTAGTGTAAACAGTGTGTGATGTAATGTTATAGTATTTACATAAAAAATATATATAATATTTAGATGTAAGGTATTTTGGGTGATATCTTTTTTTAGAAGTCATTTTATTTCGTGAGCTACGATTTTGTATGAAAGGGAAAATGCGCAGTAATAGTACTACGTCGGAATGATGAGTTCAACTATATTTTATTAGTACTTTTACCATTTTCTACCTTGTTGCTATGGGATATTATAAAATTGTTTTCAAGGTGGAATAATTTAACTAAAGGTCAGTTTCTTAATTTTGTTAATAATTTATAAATAGTCGTACAAATGCTTGCGTATTGAAGCGGGTAAATGTCATTTTATTTATTTTTAACATCATAATTATTTAAATATTATTGATTTTATATCAATTAAAAATATCATCATTCTTATTTTTATTTATTTTAATTGCTTTTATTACTATTGTTATTATTATTATTATTATTATTACTGTTACATTATTATTTATTATTAAGAATAATATTACTCTATTACCATTATTAATATAATTATTATTATAATTATTATTTATTATTATCATTATTTTCATTATTATTATTTATTACTATTTTGTCATTTCAAATTGCGTTAGAATAATTTTGGTAGCTTTTATATGCCTTATTTTCATTTTTCAATTCATACTTAAAAAAAAAAAAAAATTTCAAAAAATGTTAACAAAACCGACAGAATTCTTTTCCACAGAACATTGAATTGTTTTCTTATTACTGTTAAGGACATCTGGTCTGAGTCGTGACACATTTGTGGAATGATAATTTAGGAGTTAGTATTGTGTGGTATCTTTAGCTTATATTAACTATTCAAACTACATTTACCTTCTGATGTGATAAGAATACGTTTTTATGGGTAGCAGCATTTTATTTTATAGATTGTCATAAAATAAAAAAAATCCTAAAGCAGTCATTTTTTTAATCTAATAATTGTCCTATACAAATATTACAAGTATGTTCTAATGCAAGTTTTATAATTTTTCTATTATCAAATATTAAGATTATTCCACAAACAAATATTAGAATTATTGTCACATACAACTATTAATTTTTTTCTGATACAGATATTCATATGTCAATAATATTCATTTTACGTATTTGCACTTTTCCAATCATATTATCTGTATGATTCTCCAAATACAGATATTATGATTATTGCATCTTAATAAAAATATTGCATATACCGACCTATACAAATTCGGTTATAATTGTGGTTATAACCGATTTACTTTTTTCCTATACGCGCAATAATTATTGTTCTAAAAACTTTGTTGTAACTACTACTCTATACATCTGCCATTATAATTATTGTCCGATATAATTATTGTAATTAGTGATTTAGTACAAACACTATTATAATTATACGTCCTATCCAATTTTTAAATTATTGTCCTTCATACCATTATTATAATTATTGTCCAAACAACAATAAAAATATTATAGTACAATATTATAGTTACAAATATTATAATTGAATAGCTTAGTGGGAGAATGTGCTAAGTGACATTTTTTTTTAAAAAATGAAGATTTTTGTATCAATGAACATATTACTAATTTCTTTAACAATTATAAGTTTCCTTCATTTCCGGAACAAGGTGCAAATTAAACACTTTAACCTCTTGCGACCTGGCATTTAGGGACATTTTTTAAAACCGCCCCACAAACAATTAAAACGTTAATTAGTTCCGGCATTGACCTGGTACGATAGAAGAAGATCCAAATATAAGTTTTCAGCTTTTGATTACAGGTATTTTTTTAGGTATCTTTGAAAAACATACGTTTTTGCACATATATTTGTATGGAAAGTATGTTTAGATTAAGAATATACGTGTAGAATTTTGCTCGGGTCTTAAGAGATTAAAGCTTATTTTTCCGCTTTCACCTCTTTGTTACTAAGCACGTTCTTCCACTAAAAGCTCTTAAGGGGGAATGGGCGTGCAGGACCGGGGGTCTCCAAACTCAAGTGCCTCAATGTTAATCCTATGGGAAAAATTATTTTCTTTGCCACATTTCTCCGGCTGTATTGAATATTTTTACAAGCGGATTTTTTATGTGATAAATGTAGCTGACTTACAGGTTTCTATCTTCCCACTTTTTGAAATCAGTACGAATATATTTTTTAATATTCAATAAATTATTTTACACAAAATATTCGAGGCAATTTCAAAAAGTGGGAAGATAGAGACCTGTAAGTCAGCTACATTTATCACACAAAAAATCCGCTTGTAAAAATATTCAATACAGCCGGAGAAATGTGGCAGCGAAAATAATTTTTTCCCATTGGATTAACATTGAGGCACTTGAGTTTGGAGACCCCCGGTCCTACACGCCCATTCCCCCTTAAATTGTCCTACACAACAACTACATTTTATATAGCATGCAGTACTTTTTGAAACATTGTTTTGACTTTTCAGGAAGTGTTCATAGTGTTATTTTATGGTAATAAATATGTTTTGTGTCATGTCAGCCTCGATTTAATTTTTCGCAAAATCATTGTTTGAAATTGGGCCACGGTTGCATTTTGTATTCTTATTTTTAAACAATATTATTAAACATTGTGATTATTACGTTGCTCAAAAAGGTGATGGAAATTAAGAAAATGCCGTCACTTTTATGTTTCCTGCGAGTATAGCCATTAGAGCTACCAAAGAAAATGTTTTGCACTTACATCATGTGCAAGTTTTGTGTGTGTTTCGTAAAATTGTTTTTATACACTTTTCCCTTAATGTGTCCGATCAAGTAATACAATGTAATAGAATATTATTCTGCGTTCTTCAGTTTTATGGGAAGTTAAATTTAAGAAGAAATTTTAGCTTCAAAGTAGAGTCTGGTCTAATATTTTCCATCAGAACTTCTGAAGTAGAGAAAACCATCTTTATAAAAAATACATATTAAAGCACATAAGACAATTAAATGGCTCAATGTAAAAAGAAATAGTTTCCATCATGAAAACGTTTTCGTAAAATGTTGAATGAAAGGTTTCGTAAAATGTTAAATGTTGAATGAACGGTTTCATAAAATGCTAAACGTTGAATGAACGGTTTCGTACAATGTTAAATGTTGAATGAAAGGTTTCGTATAATGTTAAATGTTGAATGAAAGGTTTCGAACAACGTTAAATGTTGAATGAAAGGTTTCGTAAAGTGTTAAATGTTGAATGAAAGGTTTCGTACAATGTTAAATGTTGAATGAAAGGTTTCGTAAAATGTTCTTTAAAACAAAAGACTTCAGTGGAATATATTGCTTTGGGCTTGAAACCCTTTTTAAATTTTTTCTGAAATCGAAATACAGTAGACGCCGCTTAATGTGATCACTTCGGGACGAACGTGATTTGATAACAATAACCGATTGATTATAATACCCGAAAAAAAGTTTAAACTAAAGAAACGATTTTTCTACAAACGTATTAAAATAAAAATTAATTTTAAATCAGGAATTCGTTGCTGTGAAACTCTATAGGGATTGGACTTCTTTTTAGACAATTTACAAGAAAACCCTTTATGCACATGTAGTTAAGAAAATTTATTCATTCACAACGCCAAGGGATACGGAATTTTACAAAGCTTGACCACACATTTTACCCTCCTAACACGTGTTTGAAAGATAATACAAATACGAGCCCCGTTTGGACTTTTGGTAAGTTTAAGGAAACACTTTAAACAAAAAAAATTTCAATTCTTGTTTTTATTGATTTCAGGAAAATAAAATTTACATAAAGTGATAACAATAAACGAACATTTGATTACAATAAACGATGAATTTTCAATATATTTTGATATAAGCGGACGGGACTAAGCGCTTTTGATAACATTAAACGATTGATAACAGTAAACGTGATCACAATAAGCGGCGTCTACTGTATAAGAAAAGAATAATTTTCAATATGACTAGTTGAGAAAAGTGTTTTCGAATACATTTTGTACAGTGTAACACTCGATTATTTAAACAGGTGTGTTTAAATAATCGAGTGTGGCGTGGTTGAATGATTAAGTTACGGGGTAGATGTAAATGAAAGGTATTCGAAATTGTTTTTAAAGAAACGGAATAAGAACGGAATATTTATTTGGGTGTAATTTGAAATATTGTTAATTTTCTTCAATGGATTTTGATTGTTAATTTTATGTGTTGTCTGGAAGGGCCCGGGGGCCCCTTGACAACCAATATATTTCTGTTAAATAAAAAAAAATATATACATAGAAGGAGGAATTAAAATTTGTTTTAAAATCGTTTATGATTTTTAAAAGGTTATCGAAACTTGTACGAATAATTTTTTAAATAATTGTGTCGTTTTTATTTGAGATTATAACGAGTTTTTTAAAAAAAATATTTTTAAGTGAGAATATGCAACTTCTAAAGTGTGGAAAGCATTGTTTGTGCTATGTGCTATATTTAACAAGTAACAGTCATAGAGATAAACATGCTTTAACAAATGAAATCATAACTTCATTCTCGGTTACGAAGACAAAATATACGGTAATGTGATCTACAAAATGATTACTTAAGGTAGGCGAATACCCAAAATTCTAAAATTTTTACTATTACTTTAATCTTTTCCAAATTTGGCATAGTGATTTAAAATATAATGAATAATACAGGCATTTTTTTATTTAAATATAATTTATTTATTTTAAACGGTGTTTTTCCACTAAAAAAGAGTTTTAAGCTAACAAGTCTACCACATTGAATTTTTCTCCTATAAACATGAATTATTTGTTAAATTCTTCTTTTAGAACTGATGCATGCAATGACCCTCTAGAGTTACATACAAATTACAAGAAAAGAAGTTATTAAGAAAAATGTTATAAATAAACCACAAAAAAAGAGATTTTTTTCGATTAACTTACACTTGAACAATTTTTCAAAAAAAAAAAAAAAATGTATGTTTGCACCAGATGTTAGAGGTTCATGGCACAGATATATATTGAAATGGCATCTGTAAAAAATTTCAAATAAATTAACCCTTTTCTTACTAAAACTCTCCAAACCGCCAGAACAACTAAGGATTCGATAATGTTATTCCTATCAAATATTATGAGGCAGCAAATATCTTTCGTAACGAAAGGGTGAATGTAAAACTTTTTATGCTAGAAGTGTTAGCGTAAAACCCTTTTTTTAGTTGAAAAACACCGTTTAAAATAAATCAATTATATTTAAATAAAAAAAAATTGCCCAAAAAGCATTGTTCATTATATTTGAAATCACTATTCCAAATTTGGAAAAGATTAAAGTAATAGTAAAAATTTTGGAATTTTGGGTACTCGCCTACCTTAAATAACAAAAATCGTTTTTATCATTTAAATTTCATTTTCTTCGACAAATGATGTGAAAAACCGCC
Organism: Hylyphantes graminicola; assembly: GCA_023701765.1. NCBI lineage: Eukaryota > Metazoa > Arthropoda > Arachnida > Araneae > Linyphiidae > Hylyphantes > Hylyphantes graminicola. The sequence goes on along the minus strand of CM043118.1, from coordinate 61,333,250 downwards.
TAATTTGAAATACATTTCAAGTTTAAAAATTATTAACCGGAGAAGGTAAGGTTGAACTACTAATATCACATAAAGTTAAAATTTATTCTATATTTGTCATTCTATAACTTTAATTCATAATATGAGTATATGATACGCGTATTTTACGTAATAATATGAGTATATCATACGTATTTAACGTAATAATAGGAGTATATCATACATATTTTACGTAATAATATGAGTATATCATACGTATTTTACGTTATAATATGAGTATATCCTACGTATTTTAAGCGATTTACTACACGTAATATTCATCCTTGTTTATAACGTAATGAATATAAATGTCCTTTGAATAACGTAATAAGGGTTATTCTGTATTTTTTTTACGGTTCGCCACGCCCGTAATATTAATATTGAGGAAAAAGACCTCGCGTTTAATTTTTCATTATGTTTGAGGCCTCTGCCATTGGACCTACTCCGAGATAGGGGCACTCGGATTGGATTTCAGCCCTCCCAATAGAAATGAGAGGGTATATGTGGGTTTTTAAGTTAGATGATCCCCGTTTAAGTGGCAACAGTTTTAGCTGTATTGTTTTCATTTTTGGTCCTTCTGGAATTACACTCGTTTTGGACAAGACAATATTTTCTTATTTAACAGAAGATAATGTTGTGTGCAAACTTTTTTTTTCAGTTTCTAACAAAATATTCTATTCTAACAAAATATTTCAAATTCCAAGTGGGTGTGGAATTCCACACCTATTCGAATAGTCATTTAAAAAAGTAACATAATTAACGTTACCATTTAATCATATTTCTATTTGTTAAATCATTTAGAATTGTTTTAATGTAACATAAATGTCTCATGATTGAATACTATTAATAAACTTCCGCAATTCTAAAAAAATATTTGAATACTAAAAATAAACTTCCACAATTCTAAAAAAAATATTTGAATACTTTTAATAAACTTCCACAATTCTAACAAAATATTTAAATACTATTAATAAACTTCCACAATTCTAACAAAATATTTGAATTCTATTAATAAACTTCCACAATTCTAACCAAATATTTGAATAATATTAGTAAACTACCACAATTCTAACAAAATATTTGAATATTTTTTTATAAATTTCCACAATTCTAACAAAATATTTGAATACTATTAATAAACTTCCACAATTCTAACAAAATATTTGAATAATAAAAATAAAATTTAACAATTCTAAGATAATATTTCAAATTCCATATGAGTATGGAATTACGCACCACCGGTTTGAATCGTACTTTAAAAAAATAATTAAAAACAAAACAGAAATGCCCTTGAGAAAAGAAAACCAGACGCGGAACGAATTCAACAAGGAAGTGAGACGAAAATGTTACTAACTATCTATCGATAACTAGCAGGCAGAAAAGTAGTTAAAATGTATGACGTTGCATAACGCGCGAAAACAACCGCCGAGTTGTTAAGGGAAATAAAATAAATGGTGGTGACGAATTCGTTTTCGTGTAAATAGTTTATTTTGTGACAATCTTTATGGTATTCTTTCGCAGAAGCTAACTATTAGTTTTTGTTTGTAAAACCATGCATGGAAGATTAGGTTAGGTTTGAATTATCGCCGCACTAGAGCTACACGAGGGCTATTGGCGACGAGCTTCGTATTTTAGAACCACAGTCAAGTGACGAGCCGACATCTAAATAGGCACCCAACGCAACCGTTAAGGGCGACATCGTACGCAGCGTTAGGATTTTGAAGGATATTTAACGTGCACTCCATTACACGGTGTGTTATTCGTCGGAAATTTTTAGCTGCATGGGCCGTTTATAGGTCGGCAGTTATTTTGGCGATGCCCGGACCCGAACCTGGGACCATGCATGGAAGAACAACGCGGAAAATAATATGTTTCAGATTCGAATAGGTTTTTTTTTTCCGAATTCATTGCGCACTGATATAATTGTATGAATCTTCCCAACGGTTTTAAAGAAGCAGGCTTTTCGTTTAACCATTAACCTATTACACATAATTCCTTAATATATCTGTAAGTTTTAGGTGATCAGTCATGCAGATATGTAGATACGGTGGTTAAGTATTGTTGGTTTACAAGGTCATCCAATTATCTGTGACACATTTTTAACTAATTTTCATAATATGTCTTATATAGTCAAATTTCGTTAATCCTCGTACACATTTTTTTTACAGTTGAGTATCAATACGATAAATTCTACATAGTTATCATTACATTTTAATTTATCACATTAGAGTTTAGATACCACAACATGGTGATGTCAACATTGTCAAATTTACTATTGAAAGTCTTAAGTCTTAGTAAAAAACAACAACTTAAAACTAAAAAACTGAATATCCACTTAAAAATTAAGTGTTGAAACTATTTATTGTAGTAAGAGATTATGTGAATGAGAGTTTTGCGAAAAATAAGCAAATTTTCCTGTAAATCGTAGTTAATGGGTGCAACTAAATAACTTAATCCATTCCCATTGCTGAAGAGTAATAAATACATAAAAGAAGCTTCTTTTGCTTTTGCGATGTAACTTTACACTGTAAACACTGTGGCAACATCTTTTGCTAGCTTGTCATCGTATTTACGGAGTAACGGTTTACCAATTTTAAAGGGTATTGTGAATTCAATGTTCAAATTTACATGCTTATTCAAGAAGCAAACAACTTTCAAAATGCTTGAGGAAATGATAGGCATTTAAATATAAAATCCAAACATAGAATCAATATTTTCTTAACAGTTAAAGAAATGGCAAGGCGGTTAAAGAATAGGGCCGAACACAAAATTTACACTCTTAAAACGAACGAGCGATTTTAACTCAGTCTGAGTTAATTTCACTCCTCCAGTCTGGAAAATGCCCTTAATATTCAATCCTTTCCGGTGTCGAAAATGCACTTCTCCAACTGGAGTGGATTTCACTCTTTTGTTTTAAGAGTGTACACTTCGTTAAAACAAACTTTAACTTTCTGTTGACCTCAATAATGTTATTCATATTTTACAACTGCACTTAAATAGGCACAGTGCACTTTTAAAACAAAGGAGTGAAATCCACTCCTGTAGGAGAAGTGCATTTTCGATACTGGAAACGAATGAATATTAACTCAGACTGAGTTAAAATCACTCGTTTGTTATAAGAGTGTACATTCTTAAAACAAAAAGAATGAAATCCACTCCTATAGAAGAAGCGCATTTTCAACGCTGGAAAGGAGTGAAAATTAACTCCTAAATCGCTCGTAATCGCCTTAAAATCGCTCGTTGGTTGTTAAGATTGTTGGAGGCTTAACAAAACAAAAGATTGAAATCCACTCATATAGAAAAAGTGTATTTTCGACACCGAATGGAGTGAAAATTAACTCAGACTAAGTTAAAATTGTTCGTTTGTTTTAAAAGTGTATATTTCATTTTAACCGGTATGCATGTATATAAAACATAATCAACAAATAAAAAATGTAGTTAATTCATTAACATTATGCGTGTTTATTACAATGTAATGAACGCCTAATACTAAAAAATTGGTTAAAAGGAAGTATACTTATTATCTAAACCAGTGGTTCCCAACAGGTGGTCCGCGGACCCCCAGGGGTCCGCGAGCTACGCCAGAAGGGTCCTCAAGATGCTATTAGAATTTAAAATATATATCAAATATATTTCGTATGATGACAGAATTTTTTTTTCGACGCTTCCTGCATGAGCAGAGTCTAGCCCTAAACTATCACTCAAAATTTTCTCACTAACTTCTCTTGTCTTTACTCAGTTACGTACTTAGCTCAGGTGTTTGAACACATTAATGTGTTAAACTCGAGATTACAAGGAAAAAATGTAGACATGTTCAAAGTTGAGAATAAGATTAGTGCCATGGTCAAAAAGTGTCAGATCTGGGCGTCAAGGATAGAAAACAAGTCACTTACTAACTTTTTTAATTTCCCACTTTAAAACAATTCTTGGAGTGATCAGAGGAGAATTTGCCTGACCAGATCAAGATCAATGTAGCCGAGCCACCACTTTCCCTGAACCTTATCCTGACGACAGATGATTCGAAATCCGAACTGATCCGATCAGCTGTGAACAATACACAAGATCCAAGGACTCACTGAAGAAGAGCAAGATCAACTTTTGGATCTGTCCAGCTGCGATACGATGAAAATTATTTTCACCGGTGATGAAATTGCAGACTTCTGGGCATCAACAGGCAAGGATTAAAATAAACTTGAAGGCAATGAAAAAGATCCTTCCAATTGCAACCACATATCGGTGTGAGCAAGCATTTTCTTCCATGTGTTTTATGAAAAACAAGTATCTCTAATGCATGAAATTTTTTTCATCCTCAAAAAATATTTATGTACATTTATTACTCATACATTGTGAGAAAAATACTGAATATCAATTTTTGAAATATTTTCCCATATGACAAAAAACAACTACAAAATTCCAATTTTGATAAGAATAACTAGAAAACTACTAAATATACTTCAAAATAACCCTTTTTTAACTATAATTAATTTTGCAAAACAAATTTATTTGTAATTAGTACTCGTATTATTATACTTTGAATACTGGCAAAAACGTAATTTCACAACATGTTAATAACCTCACTCTTTAATTTTGAATACACTTTCACCACTGTCATCTATGAGGGTTATTGGTAACTAAAACTTCAAAATGTAATGTGATAGAAAAAAACACAGATTTTTAAAGAGGGAGCTCTACTTTAATAGAATAAAGTGGATTATGTTACTTGTTGCCATATGGCAGCAGTATGCATTAGACATTAGAGGGTTAAGAAGAGGTGTTTCTCAACTCTCCATGTATCTTTAACTAAAACTTTAACAGCTTAAAAATTGTGCTTGTTCATGTTTATTGAAATAAAAACAACCGAAGGCAAATATTATTTAGGACAGATAAATACTTTTTTTTTTGCGTTTTTCTCAAAACTGTAATTTTCAACACATAGGCATACTCTTTTCTCCAATTATATTAAATATGTCTTAATGTATTTTTTTTGTGTTATAAAATCCTTTTAGATCTATTTAAGTCACCTCATATAGTCTAACAAATATATATATATATATATATATATATATATATATATATATATATATATATATTATATATATATATATATATATATATATATATATATATATATATATATATATGAATGAATATATATATTTATGAATGTAGAATATAATGTTTTTTAAACAGAATTTAAAAACTATTTTAGGCAAAAAATGAATAGAACATAAACCTAACTGTTGACTTGCATTTGAAAAAAGTTTTATGTTAATTCTTTTTATATATTTTTTGTACCAAGTGTACCAAACAAATACTTGTATTTTTGAAAATTCGTAGTTGTATGTTTAAAAAATGTATTTTTCTTTAAAAAAATATTTTTTTAAATAAGATTCTTAGGTGTAAAGCAATAATAAAAGTACACTTAATAACTTGGTACAATTTTTTCTGTAACATAATTTTAAAATTATTTAGATCCTTTCGAAATCAATACTAAGAATTCACTCATTTAATTCCTCATATATTTGTTGTCGTGGGGTAGAATCTCCCCTTAAAGTTGCAAAAACTTCATCAAATAATCATAGTAACAAGGCTTACACCAATTATACATGACCTTAGCTGTCTTTAGACAATTGGAAATAAACTGTTAGACTTAAACCGCCATAAATTCAAATGACCAATGCATTGTTTCTTAGTATTGTCACATAATATACTACTAATTTATTTTGTTTGCTAATTCTTATATATTCGTTACTTATTAGTACAAAATTAGAAAAAAATGTTGGTTGTTATTTATGGTTTAGTCCGAAAAATAACTCCGTTAACTCATTAACTTAACTCTGTGAACCCCATTAACACTTTCATTTCAAAATAAAAACTTTAAATATTATAAACATGAACAGGGCAAGAATAAACTAAAATAGACAGTATACGAAACATAACGTTTAACAGGTTAGGTTGTCCCAAAGCATTCACCTGATAAATGAGTCTACACTTACCTTTGCTCTTAATCGCAAGACGGCTGAATGCAGACGGCTTCTTCTTGGGTTCTTCTATTGCCGGCAGTTGGACAGGGGCTTCTATTGCTGGCTTCTCAGCTGGGGGTTCCAGCACCAAAGGCGGCACTGGCGGTGGCGCCGGAAGAGATTCGAAAGCATTGTCCTCGCCAGCATTGTCCAGCACTTTACCACCATTGGCCAGCATTTGCTGCTTCAGCCGTTCCTGCTCTTTTAGCCGTAACTCCTCGTCCTGGGCCTGTTCTCTCCTGAGGGCCACCTGCCTGGCCATTATCCTCTGTCTCTCGGCGATCAGGACGCATTTGGGGCAATCGCAATCCTTGAAAGGACAGTACCTCTTGTGGCCCTTGACCATGTTGCTTACACCGTGATTCCGACATCTTGCACACTTCGGGTTACGCTGGGGTTCCTTTTTTCCCCCTTCGGCGCTCCCAACCACTGCATTGTTCGTGGCGACCGCAACCTGAAGGTTGGTAGCAACCAACTTCGTACCACTAGGACGTTGTTGTACCAGAGTCTGTTGTGCCATTCCCAAAGCCTGTTGTTGCGACTCCAGAGTGACCAGTTCCTTGCCTCCGGCATGTTGTTGAGACTCCATCGTTGCCAACTCCATGCCTCCAGGATGCTGCAGGGAGTCCGGGATCGCCACCTGCATGTCCTCGACACGGTGGTGGGGATCAGAGTCGAGCGTCGGTGGACTGCTTATCGTCTTGGAGGAGTCTGCATCTTCCGAAGGATATGCACCAACAACCGCTGGCGGAACGGAGTCTAGGCCATTGTGGATGGACGCCGCCGAAGAAGGGCGACTTTTTTTGGCTGGAGAAGGTACATCAGACATCACCGAGTTGGTTCGCTTTGGCATCTGGCCTTCCTGCAGAGGGGAAAACTTCGGTCCAGGCGAGGAGTCATCGTCCACTGGAATCGGCCTCTTCTTCAACTTGGGGTGACGCTGATCTTCCGGTGGTCGGTTCTGATGTCCCCTGTCTGGTAAGTGGTACCCGAAAGATGGGTCTGCAGACCGACTGACTGACCCTGACCTCCGCCGCTTCTTGGTGTTCGTTGGTCGAGCGTGCTCCTGGTTGTGGTGATGGTGGTACGCGACATCGTGCCTCAGATGCACACCGTTCTCCAAGTCCTGTCGGCTGTAGGAACTAGACGGCGACGTGATGCCCAGCTGGTAGTGTCTCTCCTGGTTGTAGGACCAGCTGGCCAAATGAGGAGGCTGGCCGCTGGGATGCTGGACAAGAAGAGGTCCGTTCTCCATGTTCTGGGAGTTGTTGGACCCCCCGGAAACACGTCTCTTGTTTTCGATGTCTCGAATCAGTTTCCTGGACTTGGATACGAGTTCTCCCTTCATCTCTGGCAGAAGAAACAACAGGACCTCAACCAAGAAACAACTGAATGGCACATAACTAACATTGAAGTTGCGAAAAAAAATTTGGCTTTCGTTAATCGATGCAGTTTGCTGCTAAATACTGGAGATTTCGTTTCTTATTGCATACACCATTTTGCATTTGCCTTGACTCTCGCGCTGACTGTTACTAAACTGCTTATCACGAGGTCAAAAAAATTTATTTTCCACACAAACTGATTCTAACTATATATAAATAGAATATTCCACATCCAGTGTATTAAATCATTGGTATTTTTTTTCTTAAAGTTGTCTCACAACAATGGCACTTGGCAAAAAAACTTTCAATAACAAACACCCAAGTTAATACACGCAGTACTTATATGCAATCCCTACCACCGTAAAAAATTCCCCAGTAATATCACAGATAAAAATCCTTCGTATTCCAAAACGGCAAATGTTCATTCATACCCGATCAATAACCACACACATTCCTATCAAATCGCCTGTAATCCAAAACGGCGGTATCCACACATAAAGTAATAATCCAACAGAAGCGACAGTACACACGTTACAATAATAACAAAAAATGACTCAATAATAACTCGCCAACAGCCCGCCACGGGCCCATGCCACTTTTCAGGCCGACAGATGTCGCTGCAATCCCTCTTTACAACAATCTCGACGCGAAGTGCGGCAACCCTGTTGAGATTGCCCACGGAGCGTTGGCTGGCATGTTTCGCCGTCGGAGTCTTTCCGATAAATGAAGGGAAGCGGGGATTGCGTTGGTTTGTGTGGCGTTGGTTTTCTTCCCATGCGCCGCCGCAGCCAAAGTTGTAGCGGGCTTTTTAGCGATCGGGAAATTTATCGCCGCTGCTGTCTGGGATGGGTCTCGTTTGGATTCCGTCTTTGTTTGAGGCTTTTCAATAAGTTATGGCTTTTGTTAGCGAAACATTATATTTCGCTATTTTTACTTTCTGTAACCTGATGTGAAAAGACAATAAAAGAACGGGTTTGGAGAGTTCATTTTAAAAAGTTACAGTTACTATAAAATTCATTATAAAAAGCTATAAAGATAATTCGGTACAGTTACTTTATTAAAAAGTAACCCCGTTACAGTTACTTAATATGAAAAGTAACTTGGCTACAGTTACTTTATGAAAAGTAAAGTAACTAGTTACATTATAACTTTGTTACACTAACTTTATTAAAAAAGAAACATTGTTACAGTTACAATTTCGTTACAGCTACCTACTTAATTAAAAAAGTAACTCTGTGGCAGTTATTTAATATGAAACATAAATCGGTTACGGTTACTTAATTTAATAATAACTCGGTTAGTTACCTAATATGAAAAAGTGAAGTAACTAGTTAAAGTAACAAGTTTGTTACGTTTACTTTATTAAAAAATAACTAAGGTTACTTAATATGAAAAATAACTAGGTTACAGTTACTAATTGCGAAAAGTAACTAGTTACAATTACAAGTTTGAAACAGTTACTTTTTTAAAAAAGTGACTCTGTTACAGTTACTTTATATGAAAAGTAACTAGGTAGTTCCTTAATACAAAAAATAACAAATTACGGTTACTTTTAGAAATTGCAAGAGAAAATTCTAATTTAACAAGCGCTTTTCCCTCTCCCTTTTTACTCATTGTTTTTACACAAGTTAGGCTGGCACGGAGTGTAGATTAGTCTAAAAATTATATAATAGCAGGAGTATGTATAATTTCATTTTGTCGAATATCAATATAAAAGAGAAAAAAGTATCAAATGCATTTTTTATGTAAATAGCAAAAAACACAGAAATAATTAGGTTTTAAGGGGGAATGGGCGCGCTGGACCGGGGATCTCCAAAGCAAAGTGCATAAGCGTTAAATGTGGTAGAAAAAATATTTTCTCTGCCACATTTCTCCGGCTGAATTGAATATTTTTACAAGCGGATTTTTTAATGTGATAAGTGTAGCTGACTTACAGGTAACGACCTTCCCATTTTTTGAAATTGCTTGATTTTTTTTTTTAATTTTCAATAAATAGTTTTACACAAAACATTCAAAGCAATTTTAATAGTGGGAAGATAGTAAGTAAGTTATCTCAATTTATTATAAAAAAAAGGATTGTAAAAATATTCAACACAACCGTAGATATGTGGCAGAGAAAAATGTGTTTTTTCCTATTGGATTAACACTGAGGCACTTGAGTTTGGAGACCCGCGGTCCAGCGCGCCATCCCCTTAAGGGTTCAATAAAAAAAATGACCATGATTTTTTAACACTGCGCTACAATGTGCAAGTAAGAAAATATGTAAGAGAAAATATATCTTCAGAGCTTAATTGAATTTTCAAAAACTAAATCAATTTCTGAAAATTGGAAATAGTTCATTTGCTCTTCGTCGATTTTTGTTATGAAACATAATATCCTGGAAATTTAAGTTCACCTTAGATGTACAAAGGACAAGGCATAAAAAATTCTTCCAGTATCCAACCTGTAACGTTGTAGGGGACTGGAGCCTCCATTGAAGCCTACGTTAAAATGGTTATTTTTATGTACCTTTTTCTCGGAACTACTTGTTGGAATAATTTAAAATTTTACACAGTCAAGGTTCAAACACTTTTACACATTGTGTCATATGCTTTTAGAAATAAACATAATAATTTTTTATTTATGAAATTTTCGAAAAAATTTTATCACATTTTCAAAAAAATCAATAAAAGTATAATTATTTTTTAAGTAATCAATATTTATTTAAAAGCATATGACAGAAAGTGTAAAAATACTAATGTTCATGTAAAAAAAATCCAAGTAAAATATTCAGTAGTTACTGAGAAAAAGGTACATTTGTCCTAAAATGTGGGGTATTTTGAGAAAAAGGAGTTTATGTATAATTTTTAGCAGTCTTTTATGCAGAAAGTAGATCTAAAAAATTAATGAAAAATATTACTAATGGACATATTGACTACCAAATTATCAATTTTTAGGCAACATTTGAAATATTATTCCACTGTAAAAATCTCAAAATGAGTTTCTTAGAAAATTTTCGAGTCTGGTCCCCCTTAATGAGTGTATGAGGTTGTAACCCCAAATCGATGAAAATGTCGAATTCTTTTTTTTTTACTTTCTTAAAAAAACTATTTAAACCCTATAGTATATTTTCTCAAAGACTTAAAATAAATTAATTTTAGAAAATATTTTTAGCGAAATAAGCTCTTTTAACTATTCATATAATGTACCAGAACCCTTTATTTCTTTAAATTGGTTATTCTCAATTTGTAATATATTTGAAGTCATACTGCTTCTTAAATTGCTAAATTAAAAAAAAAAATATTTTAATCAAAACCGATCATTTTTTCCTAAGGTACATAAGAGTATGTTGAATGGAATCGCGCAGTGAATAAGAAAAAGTTTTGGTAGTTTTTTTCAATGAAATAAAAGTTTTGAAATTTGTATATTTTTTTTAAGCAATTCGGGTGTGTACCCCACTACAATATATTTTTTTCCCGAAACTAGGCCTCGTCTCAAAACTCAATACTTAAAGTTATTAGGAATAATTGAATAAAGCTCACAAAAGAAATTTCACCCAAAAAATTAAATTGCAATAGAAGAAATGTCGACTATTTTAAATTAGGAAAAGTAATTTATACTTTACCTACGAGATTGCACTTTTGTTACGTTGATTCTTAATATTGTAATTTTTTAGCACTGCAGAGAAAATTCGAAAGAAAAGAAAAAATGCAAATATAGATGATGAATAAGTCATAATCAATTCTGTAACAGGTGCTTATCACTTATTCAAATAAAAGTATAAAAGTCGAAGGATTACAGAGTATAAAAAACCCCATTCACGCAACAAATCGAACGAAAAATATTACGTTAAATTGTCTTATTTCGTTCGCCAGTTTAATTGACGTTATTTAACCCTTTCAGTCTTAGTGATGCCATTTGGCATCATCACTTTCTACATTTTTTTCCCCCAAATGTTTATGTCCCGTATGACATCCAAACACACATCATCCGATTCATCACACTTTGCTCTATTCTACAATATTTTTCATTAATCTCAATAGAAGTCAGAAATACTATTTTTTCTATTTAGAAAATAGCTAACAAGCGTTTCACCTGATTTTTGAAAAGTTCACTTCAGTTCCACATATTTAAAACACAATTTAAACAATTTCGGTTAAAATAATTACTATAATTTTTTTCTAATAATGTGGTCAGTTACCTTAAAATATATAACTCGAAGTGTTTTTAGGTATTATACATTTATTTATTTTGTTGTTTTCCACAGTTTAACAATTTTGGCATTATTTTAAAAAAACCATATAAAAATAATAATGATTTTTTTTCTTATGGAACTCTTATTTTTTACCTAAAGCCAGCTTATTTTGTGAATATCAGATGTTTCTGTAGTGTAGTAAAGTTTTGGGACTGAAAGGGTTCATACAGACAATAGTGAAATGAAACAAAGGTAAAACATTTATAAAAAAATTACCCTGAAAGAGTTGTATTTAGAGAAGGAGTTAGAAAGAGTTTTTTTATAGTAAAACTGCTGTATATAGAAACAAAAATTGGATGGGCAATTTTTGTTCTGATATAAGCCATTCATAAGTGCATGTCTTCTTTACTGGTTGTAGTTAGTGAATGTTTATTTAGTTTAGTATGAATTGAATATTTATTTACAAGAATAATTCATGAAATTTTTTTAGATACGGATCTCACGGAAAATCCACCCTTTGTTAGTTTTGAACAATGATAGTTAAAAAACGAATGAGCTCGAATAAACGTGGGTCTCTAAAGCAAAGTGAATACAATAAAAAGTTTTAATAAAATGGAAAAAATATTTTCTAAGCCCCTTTGTGCCGGCTGTATGGAATATTTTTACAAACGGTTTTTTTTTCTATGATAAAAATGTAGTTGACTTACTGGTCTCTATTATCCCACTTTTTTGAATGGATTCGAATATTTATTTTCACCATGTAAGAACTAATTTTACACAAAATATTCGAACCCATTTCGAAAAGTGGTATTTAAGAAACCTGTAAGTCAGCTACATTTAACTATGAAGAAACCGTTCGTAAGAATATTCAATACAGCCGGAGAAATGTGGCTTCGAATTTTTTTTCCCCCGTAGTATTAACTAAGAGGCATTTTGGTTTGGAGACCGGCGGTCAGTTGGGCTCATTCACGCTTAAGATAACTTACCATGGCTGGTGTCAAACGCCGAAGCAGGTGGTGGTTCCGGTGTAACATTTCCGCTGGAGATTCCTTCGACATCCAAGATAGCTTCTTCAGTCTCTTCAGATACCTCTGAATGTTCTACTTCTTGATGGGCTTCTAACTGTTCAACCTCTTGTTCTTGGGCTTCTAACTGGTTGCCCACAACTTGTTGTACTTCTAACTGGTTGCCCACAACTTGTTGTACTTCTAACTGGTTGCCCACAACTTGTTGTACTTCTAACTGGTTGCCCACAACTTGTTGTACTTCTAACTCATTTCTAGCCATCAATTGCTGCTGATAACGGGTCCAAGATATTTGCTTGGCCATTATCTCTTGGCGTTCCTTCACAAGTCTGCAAGGTTTGCAAGTGCATTTCTTGTACGGACAGAAGTGTTTATGGCCTTTAACGGGCACATCTATACCGTGATTGTGACATCTTGCACACTTCGGAAGACGAGGGACCTTTTTCTTTTCGTTTGATACCTCGTCTTCCGGCAATGTATCGTCTGGAATGACTTCTGGTGCATTTAGGTCACCGTTAGCCATGGCCGCTGTACTGTTGTCTAATGGCTGCAATGGTTGTGATGGGAGAGACTTCTTTTGGCCTCTGGAAGTCCCCTTCTCATAGCGGACTCTTCTCTGAGGTTTCTTGCGAGGGTAACCTTGGGGAACTTGGGGGTTCTCGGCTGTATCTCTTGGAAGAGAATTCTTTCCAAAATGCATGGTTTTTCGAGGTTCATTGTCAGGATAACCATCAAGTTCAAGTCGTCTCTTCTTTGAGGATTGCTGGTAGAGGATTTCTTCCTGCTCCATGACCGAGTCGTTCTTGGTTATCTCCACCAAGACGGAGCAATCCTGTCTCGTTTTGCGAGATTTCTTGCGTCCGTGGATACTTCCCTCCAGAGGGGACTGTTGATAGTAAATTTCTTTGGCATGTTCTACGAAGTGAGGTTCATTGTGGGGATATTCATGAAGTTCTTGTCTCTTCTGGGAGAATTGCTGGTAGAGGACTTCTCCTGCGTGTTCCACGACCGAGTCGCTCTTGGTATCCGAGTATCCAAGAATCTCTACCATGTCCGAGCCTTCCACACAATGTCTTGTTTTGCGAGGTTTCTTGCTCGTGTATTCCCTATGCTCTTGACGACTCTCCTCCTGTTGATAGTACATTTCTTTGGCATGTTCTACGACCTCGTCGCTCTTCGGGTAAGCGTAACCATGGAACTCTTTTCCTGCTGCTACCATGTTCTCTTGGACATGCCAATCCTTTTCGTGGCAATATTCTCCCAAGCCCCCATTTTGCATCCGGTAGTTGTGCAACTGCTTCGGATGCATGTCTTCAGGCAAAATCTGCAACTAGTCCAACTCACACTTGCAGCAACTGACAGTAGTCCAACTCACTCTTGCAGCAACTGACACTTGTCCAACTCACTCTTGCAGCAACTGACACTTGTCCAACTCACACTTGCAGCAACTGACAGTAGTCCAACTCACTCTTGCAACAACTGACACTTGTCCAACTCACACTTGCAGCAACTGACAGTAGTCCAACTCACACTTGCAACAACTGACACGAGTCCAATTCACACTTGCAACAATTGACTCTAGTCCAAATGGCACTTGAAACAACTGACACCAGTCCAACTCCCACTTGCAGCAACTGACACTAGTCCTACTCACACTTGTAGCAACTGACACTAGTCCAAATCACACTTGCAATAGCTGGCGTTGGTTTTGAATGAATATGAAAAAAGTGTAACGAGTCAGATGGTCAAATGTCCAAATGTTAACTAAACCTCAAGGAAAGTCGAAATGTTCTAAGTTCATACACTTTCAGAATATCGAAGTCAATTTCTAATTTTAAGATAATCCGGTAAAACACAAGTCACTCTGTCCCTATCCACAATTTTACAGTCAAAAAAGTAAGCGATTATTAATTTTGAAACGATTATTAATCTTTAATAGATTATTGATCTTGAAATCTAAAACACGTGACACAGTTCCAATCCACACACATCCAAGAACACACAAGTCAAACGATCGCAACACTCGAAACTTCACAAGTGACCGGTCCGGTGCATCCTACCGGAACCTTATCCTCTCACAAAGTCCCGCAAAAAGCACGTGGTGGCGACTCTTCACATCTACATCAGATGGCGCCACGCACGACAACGCCAAAAAGACATCGCCACAACCTAATGATCTTATTATTAATTATCCTGAAGAAGAAGAAAGAAAAAGAGAAGCGACTGAAAAAAAACTATCGCTTATCCAGTAGAGAAACAATGTTCTAAACCTTCCATTCCGCGTTCCGCGAGTAGGAATGAAACGTTCGGGGGCAGCGCTGCTTTTCATTGATCGAGATTTTTCGCTAGCGCCGCTGATGATAGAGCGACGGAAGAGTAACTTGTGGAGAGCGGAGATTTGATACTTTTTATCCCAGCCGGTGTAAGCGCAGGGTTGCACGAAAACGCTCTCTCTTATTCTCTCGTTCAACAACTGAACTTGATTATGCATCTCTCCCCAAACCACTAATTTGACAGGGGGGGGGGGGGGGAAGAAAAATAAATGTTGCGGTTGAAGGTCAATGCCTGGGTTTTTGTTACAGAATTTTAGTCCAGGTTAAACTTTAACCCCTTTGCTCCTGAGGTACACATCCTTTGTAGAATTCACTTCACAACTTCAGTTTAGCCGTGTAATGCATGATTTTTTTTTTCCATCCCGAAAAAATATTTTTGTATCTTTAATACTCATACATTATGGAAAAAATACTGAAAAAAAAATTAACTGCAATGGAATTTAAATAATTTTAATTTTTAAAATGTTTGCCATGTCCAACTACAAAATTCTAATTTTAATGACAAGAAGGCTACTAAATATACTTCCAAAACAACCCTCTTTAACTATAACTATTTTTTTCAAAACAATTTATTTATATTTAGTACTAATATTATTATACATTGAATACTGCCAAAGACGTCATCTCACAACAGTTTATAACTTCACTCTTTAATTTTGAATACGCTTTTACTACTGTCATCTATGAGGGTCATTAGTAACTAAAACTTGAAAATGGAATGTAATCGATTAAAAAACATAGATTTGTCGACAGGGAGGTCTACTTTTATAGAATAAAGTGGATTATGTTACTTGTTGCCATATGGCAACGGTATGCATTAGAGGGTTACAGTTTTCTTGATCCTGACATTTTTTAATTAGAAACTGGAATGCTCAAGCATTCAAACAATACCGATACCAATGCTGCTGATTTATTAATTGTATTAAAAATGACGTGTCAAGAGAGTCCAGCAGATTTGGAAGATCTCTCAAAAGAGTGTTTTCAATGCTTAATTTTTAGGATTGAAACAAAAGTTAGAGTAAACTATCAATAAAAAACTAACAGAGTTTGTTTAATTTTAGCACACCAAAAATATGTATTTTCAACTCTCAAAACCTCAAATTCCACTAAATTCATATAACTCTTATCAAATATTAAACGCTATTTATTTTCCTCAAAAATCTTTCAAAACATATTTCCAAATATATAATTATTCAAAAATATTCATAATAAAGAACATATGTCTGAGATTTTTTCCCAGGAGAGAATATATTAAACCTCCGAGGAGAAATTATAGTTACAGGCAAGACGAAACACGAATTTAAAAAAAAAAAATAACGTTTTTATTCGGGAATAAAGGTTAGGGTGGGCCGAAAAGTATTTTTTTATTTTATTTCGAATCGCTATTGTGCGGAAAAGTTGCCATTGGTAAAGACATGAAAAATGCAATAATAATTATTTTTTATTAAATTTATCTTCCGGTCGCGCAATGCCATCAAAGTTGGAATTTCTTTTCAAAAAACGAAATTTTTTATAATTTTTTTAAGCACGATAGATGTTTTTAGTTGAATTAACGATATTAGATGAATTAACCTACTGAAAGTATGTAAAATCAAAAAACATGCCCTTATCATGCATTTGTGTCAGATCTTCTGGCCACGCAACGTAGTACAAAATGAGGAAAATTCTTAGTTTTTGCAAAATTGACAGATCTGACACAAATGTATAATAAGTGCATATATGCTGATTTTACGTACTTTTAATAGTTAATTAATGATATAGGACTGCAACCAAAATCATCTATATCGTGTATTAAAAAAATATAAAAAATTTCGTTTTTTGACATTTTTTTCCAACTTTGATGGCATTGCGCGACCGGAAGATAAAGTAGGGTCAAGTGGGGTAAGTGTGATAGGGTTTCTTCATTTTTCATTAAGAAAATTCGTTCTCTGCTTCAAGTAAATTCCAAATCCTAAAATTGGTAGTGAATCATTATAAGAAACATACATATGTAGAAAAAAAATTATATGTTTGAATTCCAATTTTAAGTGTACAAAATTTGCATTTCAAAACCATTGCTGTTTTATCACACTTACCCCACATAGGAAAACCCACATAAAAAGAAGACAGTTGCACTTAAATTAAAAAGCTCAAAACTTTTTTTAAACAAAAAATAAGGTCAATATTTCTTTTTAGTTTAATTATAAGTGGTCTAATGTTATATATTGAAAACTTTCAGATTTTTAGAATGATTTCCAAAGTTACAAGAGCTGTTTATCACACTTACCCCCAATCACACTTACCCCACTTGACCCTAATAAAAAATTTAAATAATTGTGTAATTTTCATGTCTTTGCCAATGGCAACTCTTCCGCACTATAGCGATTCGAAATAAAATAAAAAGTTTTTTCGCCCCACAAAAATAAAGGTGCTAATGGGTTAAAGGTCAGGTTTAAAATTTACTTTGGAGAAAGAATAAAGACAAATAGTACCGTTGCCCTGAACAATTTATATAGGACAAATTCGGTAACACGAACAACTAATTAAAAAAAAACTTAAAGTTGTTATTATGAAATGAAGGTGTTAATCATATAAATTTATATGAAGATTAGTTAAAATACAGTTTTTTTTTTAAAAGAAATTTAACTAATTTAGTGTAGAAATAAAATGATATACCTAGATATTTGTTTCATAACTTTACATATACATAAGATAACACTTTAGCAGTTATGATAAGTGTGGACCAATAAATAAAAATTATACTCTTTGATACAGCTATTGATAAATTATAACACAAGTTTATCAGGCGTTACTTTTTCTAATTCTAATCTATTCCACTGACATACTATTTAAAATCATTAAATTGGCTAGCTCAAAGATTAGTAATATTTTATAATATGACGAATAAAAGTTTGACACCCTTGGAATTATATGTAATAAAATAAATATCAATAAAAGAAGAGGTTAAAGCTAAAGCTTTATAACAGAAATCCTCTTAATTTTTTTTATTGCTGCTGCCTAGTGGATATTATTTGAACTAGGACTCGTTTGTCTACTGCACTGAAATTCTACCTAGTCTGTGAATGCAATTGCACTGCTTACTTGAAAATGACGAAAAGCTGACTTGGTTCACATGATTTCAGAAACCTCCATACACTGCTAAAAAAAATCCCTGTAAAATAACTGCAAGGGAATGACAGCAAAGATTCCAGCCACACCCCTTTTAAAAAACACTCATGTCTATTATTTCCTATAGCTAATACACTCCTTGCCAACATAACTAGGGTAAAAACAAAGAGTAAAAAGGCATGGGAAACGCGCGGTTGGTCCGTTGGTTGGAAACTCTTGTAAGGTAATATTTACAAACAAAATTATCTGAATACAACTTAACCAAAATACACTTTTCATTCTGATAAAATTGCCAAATGTTCTCAAATAATATTCAAATCTGTTAGAGTCCAGGGGTTCCCAACCGGTGGTACGCGTACCACTGGTGGTACGCGAGAAAATTTCTGGTGGTACGCGTGAGTAACGTGAGCAACATCTCCCGGCAACCTTCATTATTTTTGATGATAAGTTCCATTAATCCTAATGTTGATATTTTAATCACAGGCGAATAACAAGTTTCTCACTGCAGTACAGACTATGAAAGTACATTTTGTACGCTGATTAATTTATATTATAGTTATACCATTTTTTTTATCTGTATGTTTTTAGACCAATAGGTAATACATAAAAATGCAAATGAATGCCATTTAATTTTTTTTTTAATTTCTCCTTTATTAATAAGCATGTTATAAATATACAAATATCGACACATTAAATATGAAGTTTTCTCAGTAATTTAATTAAAAAAGTTTTTGATAATTTTCAGATGAGTAAATAACCTTTATTAAAATATTTAAGTCGGGTGGTACGCCAAAATTTCTTAAAAAGTCAATTGGTACGCAGGTCCAAAAAGGTTGGGAACCCCTGTGTTAGACCTTAAACGAAATTAATGTTTTAAACATGTTTTCTGGATGGATTCACAAATGATTTATGGAACTCTTTACATTCGCGGAAGGATCTTCTAAATAGCATATTTCTATTTACCCAACTTAGGTTGGCAAGGAGTGTAGATGTGAGATCGTCTGAAAATATTTATTTATTTCTAGCACGAACAATTAAAATATATTTTATATCGTTTGGCGAAAACGGTTGCCATGGAGACTATGTGTTTATTTTTCGAAGAATTGACATTCCATGAAAGAATTTTGTGTGAGAAGCTGCTTTTTTATTTACTTTAAAAATATTTTATGCTTGGTGAACCTGTGGTTCAAGTGTTAAAATTAGTAAAATTAGTTTATAAAGCGACGTTGTATAAGTAGGCAATAATAAAAGTTATTTTTGTTAAGTGAGGACTGAAATTCTATTGAGAACTCTTCACATCTGGCGTCCGCGACAGGATCTGGTAAGCTGAATCAAAATGTTTCAAGCAGTTAAAGGCTTTAAAAAAGAAGATTTATTGTACTTGTGCCAAGAGATTATCGGGTCCTTACCATCTAAAACTACGATTTTTGCACTGAAAGAAGAAATTTTGAACAGTGATGAATACAAAGCTGATCCGAATTTTATTAGTTCTGTGTTCGAAACAACTGTTGCTGAAAGACAGCAAAAAGAAGAGAAAAAACGCCAAGACGAGGAGGAGAAAAAGCGTCAAGACGAAGAAGATAGAAGGCTTCAAGACGAAGAACGTCAAAGGCAAGATGTAGAACGTCAGAGGCAACATGAATTAGAATTGGCCAGAATAAATGCCCGAAGAGCGTTGGATGCTCCCGAGGAAACTGCAGAGTTAACAGGTAACGTCAAAAAGAAATTCAATTTGCCTAAATTAGAATTAAGACAATTTTCTGGAGATTTAAAGGACTGGCTGCCGTTTTGGAGTCAATTCGAGCATGTACATAATGATGTAGATATTGCGCCAGAAAATAAGTTTCAATACTTGATACAGTGTACTGTTAGTAAGTCGCGAGCTCGGGAGGTTGTTGAAAGTTTTCCGCCAACCGGCGCCAATTACGAAAAAGCAATCGAATCTTTAAAATCTCGTTACGGTCGAAATGATTTACTAATTGAATTTTATGTTCGCGAACTGTTAAATCTGGTCATCCAAAATGCTGCGCGAGGTTCTCCCATAAATCTATGCGCACTATACGATAATTTGGAGTCTCAGATTCGTGCACTAGAGTCTCTTGGCGTAACAACGGACAAAAGCGCTGCTCTTCTTCACCCGTTAGTTGAGTCATGTTTGCCCGAAGATATACTTAGAGCATGGCAAAGACAAAGAGGTCCAGATTTCAACCACAATGGTGATCCACAAGAAAGGCTTAATGGTTTGCTAAAATTCCTAAAATCTGAAGTGGAATCCGAGGAAAGGATTTGTTTAGCGATGCAAGGTTTTGGCTTGAACCAGAAGAAAGAAAACAATTGCTTCAAAGGTAAAAAATTTGATCAGAGGGTAAAAAAGAATAACACGCCAACAGCTTCCGGACTTTTCACGACTTCTCATACTCAGGAAACGAAAAAGATGTGTGTTTTCTGTGATAAAGCTCATTTAGTGCAGACTGTTTTTCCGCACAAAAGATGAGTTTATCGGAAAAACAAAGAATTCTGAGGGAAAAGAATTGCTGTTTTGCCTGTCTGGCACCTGGTCACCCTGTCCGAAGATGTCGTGCATTTCTGAGGTGTTGTATTTGTGGGAAAAAACATGTACCCTTGATGTGTGAAACAAATGAAGCAAGAAAAATTGAAGAAAAGAAGACAGACGAAAATAAAGTCGTTGACGAAGTAAACATGGCAAACATAAGTAGCGGTCCTAGAGTGTTCTTACAAACTCTCAAATGCAAGCTTATTTCAGATAAAAAGGAAGTTGTCGTGCGAATAGTTCTGGACACCGGCTCCCAAAATTCTTATATTGTGAAAAATCTCGCTGAAGACATGGGATACACACCAGTGAAGAAAGAGACTCTAATACACTCTCTCTTTGGCGGAGTTAAAACCGGAGAATTTGCTCATACAGGCTACAGAATCAGGTTGAAATATGAAGAACAACTTCACTTGCAACTTTGAAGCATTAGATCAAGCTACAATTTGCAATGATATCTCACCTGTGAATTCGGGTCCATGGATAAAAGAGCTTCAGAATATGGATATATCTTTAAGTGATGTTGGAGAAAAGCCACAACCCGTACAAGTTCTTATAGGGGCTGACATTTTTGGAAAGATTTTGACCGGCCAACGAAGAGTCTTGTCAAGCGGATTGGTAGCCATTGAGACTTTACTTGGTTGGACTCTCTTAGGAAAAGTTCCTGAAAATGAAGCAACCTCAAGCAATGCTATGCTGGTGACATCACTTTTCGTCAAGGAGTTTGACATTTCAGACTATTGGAAACTCGATTCCATTGGGATCCAGGATCCTATTGAAAAGCTTTCTAAGAGAGAGCAAGAAGATTTGACTAAAGAACAATTCCTTCAAACTGTTAGGTACAATGAAGATAATCGTTATGAAGTTCACTTGCCTTGGTTGGATAACAGTGTGCCATTAGCTGACAATCTTGAACAGGCTAAGAGAAGATTAGAAACTACGACCAAAAAGCTGTTTCAAGAAAATTTATATGACAGCTATGAGCAAATATTTTCCGATTGGCTTCAAAATGGGATTATCGAAGAAGTACCAGTTGAAGAAATGTCTTTGTCTGCTAATTATCTACAGCATAGACCTGTCATCAAGGCTAGTAAGACTACTCCTATACGACCGGTTTTTGATGCCTCTGCTCGAGTCAAGGGATATCCTTCACTAAATGACTCTTTACATAGTGGTCCGAACTTGATTGAGCTCATACCTGATATTTTATTACGGTTTAGAGAGAAAAAGATTGGTGTGATTGCAGATATAAAGAAGGCTTTTCTGCAAATCAGTCTTAGTAGAGAAGACAGAGATTACTTGAGATTTCTATGGTGGACTGATAAATCTTGTGAAAATTATAAGTTTTTCCGCCATGCCAGAGTAGTTTTTGGTGTCCGCAGCAGTCCGTTCCTATTAGGAGCTGTATTGAAGTATCACATTGAACAGAATGTCGCCGTTGACCCTTTCGTTACTCAGTGTCTTTTGAAGAGCTTTTATGTGGATAATCTTGTAACTAGCGTCCATAATGAAGCAGAGCTGAAGCGATTGATAAATGTTTCTAATGATCTACTGAAGACAGGTGGTTTCATACTAAGAGATTGGGAGTATTCAACTGCAGAAACCGGAGCCTCTAATAAAACGGAATTGTTAGGTCTTCAATGGGATAAAACTGAAGACAGTTTATCGCTGAGCGTCAGCTGGTTGGAAAAAGTAAATGTTGATAACGTCACTAAACGTACTATGTTGTCGGTAGCTCACAAAGTGTTCGACCCATTCGGATTCGCTTCTCCAGTAATGCTCTGCCCCAAGCTCATGCTTCAAAAAGCCTGGAAATTATCCTTAGGATGGGACGACGAAATAACCGGAACCCTTCGAGAAGAATTTATACTTTGGTTTGAAGATCTTAAAGAATTGGAGAAAGTTATCATTCCCCGCTGGATAAACGTTACTTCGGAAGATCTCGGAAGCTTCTCCATTCATACCTTTTGCGACGCAAGCAAGGACGCTTATGCCGCCGTAGTTTATCTTGTACAAGAAGATTGCAAAAAAGTGCATTTTTTAACCTCGAGATCCCGTATATCCCCTTCAAAAGTCGCAACAATACCTAGATTGGAGCTTCTTGCGGCACTGATTGGAGCAAGGTTAACGAAATCTGTGTTAGATGCTTTTGGCTGGACCGACGTTAAATGTTTCTATTGGAGTGATTCTACAACTGTTCTTACCTGGATCACGAAGCAAGAAAATTGGTCAATTTTCGTGAATAATCGGGTTCAGGAGATTCGTAGGATCACTGTAGCTTCTTCATGGCGTCATATATCTGGAGTTGAAAACCCTGCAGACTTGCCCTCCCGAGGATGTAAAGCAAGTGCTTTAGTGAAAAGTAGATGGTGGGAGGGGCCAAGATGGTTAGGCTCTTATGAAGACAAAGAAGCGCACATTGATTTTGAGCTTGATGAAGAGGAAATACTAAAGGAAAAGAAGAAAAGCTCTGTTCCGGCCTTGGTTTCCATTAAGCAGAATTCGTCTACCGGATGGTTTTATGAGCGTTTCTCGAAATACCAATCGATTGTAAAATTAGTGGGTTGGATTTTGAGATTTGTAACAAACTGTCAACGCAATGTTCAGCACAGGAAGAAAGGATCTCTGGACACCGAAGAATATAGAGAAGCTGAGGAAAAAGTTATAAAATTGATCCAAGCGGAATCTCTTATCAACGAACATGACGAAAAGCTCAAATCGCTGAGTGCGTATAAGGATGCTGACGGCATAATACGACTGAAAACGAAAATTGTTCTGATGGAAGATACAGAGGAATTTAGAGAACCAGCTATTCCCCCATCCAATCACGAAGTTGTCAAGAGGTTAATACTTTCCCATCACATCGAAAATAGTCATGCCGGAACTCAAATTCTTCTGAATATCTTGAGAGAGCATTTTTGGATATTGAATGGAAGAAAAACAGTGAGATCAGCTCTCTCAGGATGTATTCCGTGCAAAAGATTTTCCTCTAAAGGTTGTGAAGCTGTATCTGCTCCGTTGCACGAAGATCGAGTACGTCAAGCCAATGCGTTCGAGATTTGTGGAACTGATTTAGCGGGCCCTCTATTTCTGAAGGACGGAAAGAAGGCTTGGGTGTGTATCTTTACGTGCGCCGTGTATAGAGCAGTTCACTTAGAGCTTGTGACATCACTTTCAACCGAAAGCTTTATGTTAGCTCTAAGAAGATTAATAGCCCGGAGAGGCAGGTGTGAAACAATATATTGTGATAATGGAACTAATTTTGTCGGGGCTTCCAACTTGCTCAAAAATTTAGATTGGAACCGCATCTGCAGTGATAATGTTCTTTATCCAATCAAATGGAAGTTTAATCCCCCTTCTTCACCCTGGTGGGGAGGATGGTGGGAGCGGCTCATCAGTGTGCTTAAAGGTCTTTTGCGAAGAATACTAGGAAGAACAAGTCTAACACATGAAGAATTAATAACTGTTCTTTGTGATTGCGAATCTGTAATAAACTCTCGCCCCTTAACCTACATAGACGAGTGTGACTCAGAACTTGTCCCTCTTACACCTGCCATGTTTCTTCAGGATATCAAGCTATCGGGGGTTCCTGACTGTGATACTGCTGATCATAAAAGTCTCAACAAGCGCGTCAAATACAGAGTAGCTCTGCAGGAAAACCTTCGAAAAAGGTTTCGGTCTGAATATCTTGGATCATTGATACGCAGGTGTGAAAAAAGTAAAACCTCGAAGATAAATGTGGGGGACATTGTGCTCATAAAAGGTGACAACACCAATCGCATCGACTGGCCTCTGGGAAAAGTAACAGAAGTTCTACCTGGAAAAGATGGAGTTTGTCGGCTCTTCAAACTCAAAACGTCGCGTGGAGAGATTCTTCGTCCCATTCAGCGCGTCTTCAGTTTGGAAATTTCTTCGAGCGATTCATCATTTCCACTGGATGAAGAAGCGTTACGTACGAAAATAGTCTCTACCAAGAAAGCTGATCTGAAGTGCTCCAGCAAGGACAAGAAAAGTTGGACTGCAAAAATCCCTAAGAGACTAGATCTTTAGTGTGAAGTTGAGTCGTGGAACTTCCACTACTCAAGGTGGGAGGATGTGAGATCGTCTGAAAATATTTATTTATTTCTAGCACGAACAATTAAAATATATTTTATATCGTTTGGCGAAAACGGTTGCCATGGAGACTATGTGTTTATTTTTCGAAGAATTGACATTCCATGAAAGAATTTTGTGTGAGAAGCTGCTTTTTTATTTACTTTAAAAATATTTTATGCTTGGTGAACCTGTGGTTCAAGTGTTAAAATTAGTAAAATTAGTTTATAAAGCGACGTTGTATAAGTAGGCAATAATAAAAGTTATTTTTGTTAAGTGAGGACTGAAATTCTATTGAGAACTGTTCACATCAGATGAGTTAAAACTGTAAAACTACGTTAATCGCCCAAATTTTCTAACAGTTTAAAGGGATAAGGCTGTTGACGTAGTGGGCCAGACCGTTTTCTATCAAATAAGGATGTTGCCCATAAAGTAAATATTGAAGGGTAAATGCTCGTAAATTTACAGGTTTTTTTTACAGTGTATATAGTTAATATTGAGAGGGTTTCATACAAAATAGTTATTTAAGCAACTAGTGGCGAAAAGATTACTTTATTAACCCTTATTCTCATGAAGTAGCATATATGCAACCTTTGGTTTTCCTCTAATTTCGGTATGTTAATTGACGTCAGCGAGTATGTTGCATTGTTATTTGTTAGAAGAACATCAGAAGCTTCGTTCAGAGTGAAAAAACTGCGCAAAGTTAAAATTAATTTTGTTTTAGAGAAAGGAAACTTGTTGGGTTTTTGTGTTTGTGCATCATTGTCTCGTTGTCTCTACAAGGCAAGTTCATTGAATTATTTTTCTATTAATTTTGTTTGTTTTTTACTTTGAAAAATATGTTTCACATTTCTTATGTTTTCTAGTTTTAAAACAATGTTTAAGTTGTTCGATTACCACTGTTTTTGGAAAAATGCACGCTAAAAACTGAAGGTTGCATATATGCTACTTCATGAAATTAGGGTAGTCATTGACATGATCAGTTGTTACTTACACTTGAATATGTTTAGCTTCCACACTACGTTTATAACATAAAAAGTGGAAGGTTTTATAATCGTTAAGTCTTTCCGTCTGTCTGTCTGTCACCCACTTTCACAGAACGAACCAAAAGTCTCACAAGTAAGTAAAATATGTCATTTTGAAGCAAAAACTCAGTTTAGCCTTAATTTCCAAATTTAATTTAAAAAATTTAATTAGAAGTTTATTTAAAATTTAAATAACTAAAAATTTAATTTACATTGAAATAAAATGCAAATTCCATTTTTATTCAATATTTTCACTGTTGCCATTACACCAAACGTACGAGAAACTTCATTTAAATAAAAATAAAACTCTTGAAAATATATTTATTTCTATGATACGAATGATATGAATTCAATTTCGATTGATGTAATAGCACAATAAAGTTATTTTGATGGTTCATTATACATGTTGGAAGAAAGATGCATAAAAAATTCTATATTTGCATAAAAAATATGTTAAGTTTTGCTTTTAATTTTAAAGCAAAAATGTTACTAATTTTTTTTCGAAATGTTAACTTGTGGCTGAAAAAAGATATTTATTAAAAAAAAACATAATTATTCTTCGAACTTCAAAAAATTAGCAAACGATAAAGATTAATTATCAAATCTGCAAAAGAAGATTAAAGAAAATTATAAATTTGGGGAAGTTTGGATTTTTTTGTCTTTTTTATGCATCTTTCTTCATAAATATATAAAAAAATCAAAATAACTTTATTGTTCTATGTATTAAAAAATTCAAATTGAATTATATCAAAAAATAAATATTTTTTAAAGAGTTATTTTTATTTTAAATAAAGTTTCTCGTACGTTTGATGTAATGGCAACAGTGAAAATATTGAATAAAAATAGAATTTGCATGTTATTTCAATCTAGAATAAATTTAGAACTAGCTAAAAACCTTGTTTGGCGAATTTCTTCCACCAATGTCTTTTGTAAAAAGTGTAATTTAAGATTTTGTTTGACAAAAAAGCGGAATTGCTTTGAGCAAGCACATGATTAAATATAAAAATATTGTGTATGGATGTATTGTACATAATTGTATGTAGATGTAAATAGTTTTTTTCTTTGTTTCATTGATATTTATATTTTATGAAAAAATCATTAAAGTATATTTGTAAGTAGTACAATTCTTTTTTTTACTTGTACTGCCTTTATCAGTTAACACAAATACAACTACAAGCTATATGAACCAGTTACCCCAATCTCATGAAGTAGCATATATGCTACCTTTTATAAAACTCTAATTAATTGCTGCACTAATTATTTTAGAAAGGTTATGGCACGAAATAATCTTTATTTTAGCTGTAAAAAAACAGAAAAAAATTTGAAAATTAAAAAAAAAATTTAAAATCGATGATCATGAGAATAAGGGTTAAGCTAGTGGCTTTTATTTCACGAGCGAGTGAAATAATGACAAGAGCTTAATAAAGTATTATTTGGCACGTGCTTGCTTACAATTTTCTTTATAAAAACGTGCAAAAGCGTGAAATATTTGTGTTCTTACTTTTGTCTTATTTAATTTATTTTAATAATTTCTGTAGTACTTGTAGTTTCCATATATTAGAAAATGCAAAAGTAATGAACCAGTTGAAATAAGTGAGTTTCATGACATCATTTAATTGCCATGGAGATATTCATGACATTTTGTTTTTCTACCAATCAGACACTCTTATTTACTTTACCGCACTAGTGCCGAAAATCGCATTTTCGCCACTGCCTGTGACGCAAGCACGTAAAGTGTCATTTTCGCAACGATTAATGAATAAATATGATACAAAAAAAGTGAACTATTCTGCACGTTGTTAAGGAAAACTGACCAGTAAGTGAACAGGCCCCAGTGAATGAACATTTAGTAAATACAATTTAAAAAAAATAAGTATTGAAAATCATTCCACTATATATAGATTGGCAACACTGACTTCCTCCCATGTAGTAGGAAAATATCTGACAATGGTTAGTTGTCCTGGTCATTATATCCTGGTGTTTATTCACTGGGGAACGTGACGTCTTAAACGTTCATTCACTGGTCAGTCTACCCTAGATAAAAAAAAAAACTAGCAGAATGGTCCCGCCTTACTGGGAACCCGTTAACTTCGCATTGCTTCCTTTTAGAGGCATGCTTACTTGTGAAAATACACTCAATATCTAAACTAAATTCAATTCGTGTTGGCGCATGCTCACTTAAAAAAAAAAAACACTAATAGAGGATGAAGCAGCCTTAGGGCGAGCGCATATCTCAACCAAACTCAATCAATCAAACTAATAGAGGAAGGCGTCAAGCCCCCATTTCGGCCCGGTCCATGTATTTTCAAGCCCTGTTATGGTCCCGCAAACCCACGTGGATGACGTGTTTTTGAAGCTAATTACATTAATTAAAAATCACAATCAAATATGAAAAAACTAAGCCTCAGGTGCACACCGTAGGTATTAAAAGGAATCTATATTAAAAATTTCGAATTTTTTATAGCAGTCTAAGTAGGTCTTTTGCGATCCACAGACATACACACAGACTGACTCTTTCTTTAATTATTATACAGGGTGAGGCAAACAAAACCGGCCCCGATCTAGAGATGGTAATACGTAGAAATGCTTGGCGAGAAAAAAGCTTGAAGCCGCCTGAAACCTGTTTTTGCATTGGTTGGATTGGATTAGCTTCACATTAGAGCTACTCATAGACTAGTGGTGAGTTCAGATTTTGGTTCGTATTGTATAAAGACGTCCCATAATGCTAATTTTGTGTCCTGCAATCAATTTAGAATGTTTTGTATTACCAAAAACAAAAAGGTCCGATTCACTAGGATAAATAACCGAAATAATCACAAGTGGGAATTTTGTTAATCAGCCCTGCAAACCTTGTTTATATTTCATTTCAAATAGCTTTTCTAACCATAGCGTAGTTGCCGGCAAATAAGTCGCCAAGCGTTTGTTTGGGCTTAATATTGAAGCGATCAAAAGCTTCAGTTAGCAAACCTGTTTTTGTATTGGTTTTTTTACTTGGCAACATTTTTGTCGTATTCTTATTTCCACCTCGGGGCCGGTTTTGTTTGCCTCACCCTGTAGATAGTACTTACTCGCTTGCGATCCTCCACAGCGAACACACACGCGCTCGATGTTCGCAGTCTTCCCCTTGGCTGCAACCTCGGCCTTCTTCGCCAGGATGATATCACACACCACCTGCTCGTCGACCGGAGTCTTGTTCTTGAGCAGCCTAGTGGCCATCGTCCTCTGGGCCGAGGCGATCCTGACCTCGGCGACGCCTTTACACAGTTCGCACTTGCAGTTAATGAAAGGACAGAACCTCTTGTGGCCCTTGAGAGGGGTAATTCTACGGTGATTCAGACATGTTCCACACGTCGGCTCGGTCCTCATGCGAGACCTCTTGAGGGGTCTCGGTTGGGGCTGAGGCTGGAACCCCGATTGCTTCAGGAGTTGCATTGTCGTAGGCTTCTCATGCGATTGGGGTGTAGCTTGTTGCCGAAGAAATTGTGTCTGCAGGTATGTCGGTGAGTGGCGTATCACTGGCTGTAGTTGCAGCTGTTGTGTCGTTGGCTGCCATGGAAATTGTGTCTGCAGGTCTGTTGGTGAGTGGCGTATCACTGGCTGTAGTTGCAGCTGTAGTGTCGTTGGCTGCCTTGGAAATTGTGTCTGCAGGTCTGTTGGTGAAGGGCGTATTGCTGGCTGTAGTTGCAGATGTTGTGTCGTTGGCTGCCATGGAAATTGTGTCTGCAGGTCTGCTGATGTCGTTGGCTGCCGTGGAAATTGTGTCTGCAGGTCTGTTGGTGAATGGCGTATTACTGGCTGTAGTTGCAGCTGGGGTGTCGTTAGCTGCCTTGGAAATTGTGTCTGCAGGTCTTCTGGTGTCGTTGGCTGCCGCCGTGGAAATTGTGTCTGCAGGTCTGCTGGTGAATGGCGTATTACTGGCTGTAGCTGCAGCTGAGAAGTCGTTGGTTCCTGGGGTAAATGCGTATCCGTTTCTTGTTTTGGTGCAGACGCAGCGGCTAAGATCCCTGGTTGCAAATGAGATGTCGGGGATTGGTTCTGCAGAAAATGCCACGGCGGATCGGTGGCTGGTTTATCCTGGCTGTGGTCTTGAGAAGGTGAAGAATTCAGCGCCGGCGATTGTTGGGAGTGGGAAGGAGAGGACGTTGACGTTGGTGGAAACTGCGACGACCCCAGCTGACGAGGAGACGATATCGGCTGTGGCTCCGGAGTGGCCGATCTCTGAAAGAACTGCGGCCGAAACTGGATTGTCGGAGCCTCCATCGGCTGCTGAAGCACCGACCGCTGCAGAGACTTCCTGGCCTCGTGCATCGGGAGCTGTCTAAACGAAGCCAGTTGCCCCGCATGCGGCTGAAGCATCGTAGCTCCTGTGTGTGTCGCGACTGCGAGCGAAAATGAGGATATGCTAGAGATGAATGAGGGCGACAACTCTTTCCTGGGCTAGGGGCCAATTCAAAGATTCCTTTAGCAGCTCGGAGGTGGAAGGACTTTGGAGGGGGATTCGTAAAAGCGCCAAATGATTATTCAAAGTTGGCGACAATTGTTTTTTGTGTTCCTCATTTCTTGCTTTGAAACTGGCAAGAGAGAATGTGAGGGATAGATCAGAGTGAGCTTAAACGTGTTAGCGAGGGAACGGGGCGTGTCACCAAAATTATGGCAACTTACGATTTCTCGGGTTTCTTGATTCGGAATTCCGTGAGTGGAGTGGAATTATTGTCGTACTAGAGCTACACGAGGCTTTTGTATACGGGCGTCGAGTCAAGCAACGAAACCGACAACTGACTAAGCACCCAACGCAACTTTAAGGAACATCGGGCTTAAGTGTTAGAGGTATTACTAACCACCTAGATGACAAGGACAGGTTACGAAATGAGTGAGTCACGTACTAGTAAATAGCTAGTGATACTTTATACGAACGCATAAAGTCTAAGCTCTACTGCTTACTAATCAAATGTAAACAGTTTATTTAAGATTAAAATTATTATATATGATTGATTTACAAGTATGATTATCTTTTAAGGAAAAACTGACTTGAAAATCTGAATTTTTTTAAAATTGCCACAAAAAGTGTTTGTTGGGGAATGAATATGTGGAAAACCGAATATGAGGAAACGATTTATCTCAGAGTAAAAATTCCGTAGATTTTTGAATCAAATATATTCATTGCACCAACTCAGGAAAAAAAAGTTATCTACACTATGAAATAAATCCACCTTAATCAATATTTTATGTTGTAAATCCCTCATAAAAATATATTAAGTGTGATTATAAAAGAAGTTTTTTGAAATAAATTAACCTTAATGCATATTTTATGTTGTAAATCCCTCATAAAAATAGATTAAGTGTGATTCTAAACGAAGTTTTTTGAAATAAATTAACCTTAATGAATATTTTATGTTGTAAATCCCTCATAAAAATTTATTAAGTGTGATTTAAAACGAAGTTTTTAATCGATAACTTGTTAAAGTAAGCTCCACTATGAAATAAATCCACCTTAATGAATATTTTATGTTGTAAATCCCTCTTAAAATAGATTAAGTGTGATTCAAAAAGAAGTTTTTTAATTGATGACTTATTAAAATAAGCTACACTATGAAATAAATTAAGCTTAATGGATATTTTATGTTGTAAATCCCTCATAAAAATAGATTAAGTGTAATTCAAAAAGAAGTTTTTGAGCTGATAACATGTTATAAAGGATAAAAACAATTGTGGAAAAGGCAGAACTAACAAACAGTAGTTACAGTTTAAAGTTAAATCTAAACAAAATACAAAAACACGTTCAAAAAATAGAGGCAAGCAACACTACACGACTTTCAATAAGAATTTAAGAACTCAGAATAAAATATAGTTAATATTTTTTTTTAATTTATTGATATATTTTAGTTTTACTGATGTCTCTATTGATTTGATTTGAAAATAAGGTCAAATACTTGTCAGTTAGATCAATTTTTGTTAGGTTGGGTTTGAATTATCGTCGCACTAGAGCTACACGAGGGCTATTGGCGACGGGCGTCGTATTTTAGAACCACAGTCAGGTAAGGGCACAAAAAATCTGACAGGTTTGGTTTGGTTTGAATTATCGTCGCACTAGAGCTACACGAGGGCTAATGGCGACGGGCGTCGTATTTTAGAACCACAGTCAGGTGACGAGCCAACACCTGAATAGGCACCCAACGCAACCGTTAAAAAAATCTGACAGAGATTTGGTGTTTCTACATGGAGGTTTCATGGTTCCACATGGTTTTGGAGGGTGCCGATTCTCTCCAAAAAAAAAGTCATTATTGAATATTGATCCGTCTGTCAGACTGTCTGTCAGACTGTCTGTCAGACTGTCTGTCCGTCTCTTTGGCTGTTTGTCTGAAACCACTCTTCAGCTCGAACTAAAAGAGATATAGACTCTAAATATGGTACGCGAGAACCCAGTACCATTCGAACGTCTTAATAAGGTTTTCGAGAAAATGTCTCAATCGCAAAGGGCTGGTGAAACATAACTTTGTGGGTTTTAAAGTTATAGAAATAACCTTTCAGGGTATATAGTGTAATTTAAATGTATTGAGTAGTAATTAAAAGTCCACAGTGTTACACTTCCCTCGTTTTAATTCAAAAGTACTACTTATAGCTTCAGCAGTAATTATTCTGAAAGTTTAAATTTATTGAAAAAAGGTACGATCATATAATGCGTTTATTTATGTTTAATGGTTTAAAAATATCTTAAATTAGTTTCATTACATTTAGGAATTTTTGTTATAAATATTACTAACTAGCAAATTTATACCCGCACTTCGCACGGATTAAATAATTATCAAATCGATCCAAGTATGTGTACCATATAACCTGTTATAAAATCATAAACTTAAGTTATTCTCTTTCCACTCGTTATCAAGTAAAAAATCTCAATTCATTGCCCTAATATTCTAAAATCAAAAATACGCTGTAAAATGTACTCATAAATGTCATCACAATTCCCTCATAAATACATAAAACCTTTTTTAACTCTTTTGGCTCGTTTTGGTAAATAATTTGGCGAGAAAATAGATATAGCTACAAACACACACATTATACAGCTCTAACACAACGACCTTAGCATATCCAACCAGCTTATAAATTATTTCAAAAAACATTGCCCATTTGGCGAGTTTTAATAAATAATTTGGCGAGATTGGCAACATATTTGGCGAAACAATAAAGACATAATACCCTCATATGCAGCTCTAGTGCGATGGCTTTATTAACCATCATAGTTCAGTAATAGCTTAACAAACATTTTGCTCATTTGGCGAGTTTCAATCAATGAATTGGCGAGATTGGCAATGTATTTGGCGAAAAAGTAAAGACATAAAACCCTAATATGCAGCTCGTGCGATGACCTTTATTAACCATCATTGTTCAGTAATAGCTTAACAAACCATTTGCCCATTTGGCGAGTTTTTATTATAATTTGGCGGGATTGGCAACGTATTTGGCGAGAAAATAAAGACCTAACGGCAGCTCTAGAACTTATAGGTAAACTACACATTTATTGTTTGAACATGCATATTTTTAGCAACAGAACCATCATTGACGAAATCATCAACTAAACCCATAAGAAATCCAGGAATCAAGACTTGTTGGAAATACGTCACTTGAAACATCAATTATTTTCAAATAATGAATTTAGTTTCTGAAAGTTAAGGCAACACAATAAAATAAACATTTTCAATTTTATTTATTTTCGTTGAAAGTTTTATTCAATTGTTTCTTCAGATGGCATCAGGAAAGAAAAGAAATCGTCGGATTTGAGCCAAAGTGGTGTAGTTTTCCCAGAAAATTCGAATTTTCTCTAAAAATAGAACACTTTGAGCTCTGAAAGTTCTTATTCTGTAACTCAAGTATGAACTACGTATTTGTACCAAGTTACGAGTCAAACAAATGTCTAGTTTGTGAGTTTCAGAGAGACATACACACACACACACACAAAACTTCATTTTTATTATTATAGATTATTGAATTTTTTTGCATAACATCAAAGTTTTTTTTAATGCAAAAAAACATCATTTCGTCATTCACCACTATAAGGCCTGAATTTTTGGCCATTTTCTATGAACGCCTAGTAATTTAGAACCCTGGTCAAGTGACGAATTTGGCACGTGGGCATCACTTACCGGAACTTTGATTTATTTTTTTGTAAACTAAACGAAACTAAACAGTTTTTAAAATATTTTAAAAATAATTATCTTTCAAAATATTTGAAAATGCCACGTCGTATGCTAACGCCGTTGAGATATTTAACTCCAGATTTAACGAGCACGTCTGCACGAGTTTTTTTTATATTTTTAAAAAATGCAATCAAAACTCAAGCTAAAAAAACATTTTTGTTGTTATTAATTACGATACTTTTCTAAGTCCAAATTGTATTGTTCATTCCTAATACTTAATTTACTTATCATGATAAAATAAAACAATTTTTTAAGATATCAAAATTATGAACAGAAGCGCTTAAGTTAAAATCATATTTATGTATTAAAAATAATTCTAATTTGACACTTTGGCAACTTAATTTGTGTGTTTATTCAACTAAAATGAGCTTAGTTCATATTTGCCATGAGAGAAAAAAAGATTTGGTGTATCCTTTTGTAATTTGTATTTTTATTAGAACTTTTTGAAGCTTTTCTTAACTTAATGAGGCAAGAAGATGATAAGTATAGTGGTGAAACTACCACTTAAAGAAAGTTGCTTAATAAAAGATATTAATTTTTTTTATTGTAAAACATAATTATAAAAAATAGAAAATCTTTGATTCATTAAATTATTGGTAACAAACACTGAAATATAAATTAAAATTGACCATAATATTTTTGAAAAAATAGAGAAAAGGAATAGAATTCTATAGGCCGCTATCTTAATATACGCATATAACAAAAAATAAAAATAGCTACCCATTTATGCTCTAACGTCATTCGAAACTGATTTATATCACTAGAATAAATATTTCGTCGTTTTATTTTCTATAAAAAATAAATAAAGGTGATAGTTATTTTGACGAAACGGCAACTGTGGAAATATTGAATAAAAATAGATTATATTGGTATTCAAGAGTAGTTGGTTCTATCTCGCCCATGTTAATTTACATAACTTTAGTAAAAATTTTCTCAGGAACTATACGATATATAATTATGAATATTTCTGATAGTTTGTTCCTTACTGATAGCTTTTTGATTTAAACTGAGGATATTTCACAGTATCACAAAAATACATTTATAGTGATTTTTTTAAACTATGTAACAAAAAAAGCAAAAAAAATCCGATTTAAATTTGTATATAACTCTTTCAAATATTAAAAAATACTTTTACAATGATTTTTTTTTAAATTTGTATTAAAACACAAAAAAAGAAATCAAATTTAAAGTTATCCAATTGTTTTTTGAACACAGTTATTTAAAATTCCCCAGTTTAAATCAAAGAGCTATTAATAGGGAAGAAATAATAAAGCAAAATATATTGATATATTTTATAGTTCCTGAGAAAAATGTTCCTAACTGTAGAAAAACCTTATACTCCAGGAA
Organism: Hylyphantes graminicola; assembly: GCA_023701765.1. Classification (NCBI taxonomy): domain Eukaryota; kingdom Metazoa; phylum Arthropoda; class Arachnida; order Araneae; family Linyphiidae; genus Hylyphantes; species Hylyphantes graminicola. Next base: position 61,297,977 of record CM043118.1, on the reverse strand, counting down.
ACGCAAAAAAAATTTAAGGCATAAGAAGGAACTGATATACAGAGTTTCTGAAAAATGCTTATAAAAAGAAAACCACTTAACATATATCGATAATCTTGGTCTTAAATAAAATCTAATAGATATGCAGATTAACAACAAAAGAAAAACAGAAAATAGACATTTTTGACCCTAACACCCATCCGACTTCCTTTAAATGGTGATTCAATTTGTTAACTTTTAAAATTTAAAAATTCTTCTGGAATGTTAGTGATATAAGAAAATGTGAGTGCCACGGAAGATAATTCTGTTTAAAGAGATTTTAAGATTAATATTTAGGTTTTAACAAAATATTTAAAATTATGCAATTAAAAGAAATCGAAGAAAAATGTTTTTAAAAAACGTTTAAAATTATTTAGCCTATTTTTATACGTTATTTATGGACAATTAATTTATTGTTTTTGTAAACTAAACGAAACTAAACTAACAACTTTTAAAATATTTTAAAAATAATTTTCTTTCAAAATATTTGATTTACAATGAAATTTAAAAGTTAAAAAGAAATCGACAATATAACTTGGAAAAATGTATTTCAATTGAAAACTAGTTATTGCAATATTTCTTTTAAAGTACTATTCATTATTATTATTTTAAAACGTGTTACTATATTATTTAAAAGCGATACTCAATTGTTGATAATACTCGGAGGATATTGTGAACTTAAAAATAAAATTATATTTTAGTCACAAGGTTACGAAAATTTAAAAAGTGGACACAAACAAATCATATTTATATAGTTAATGCAAATATATTTATTTTTAGTTTTTTTTAATTAAAAGATTATACTTGTGTCATTTCATATTCTTTTAATTTACAAATACATTCAGAAAAAAATATAAATAATAAAGGAATTTAAGGGATAGTTCTAAAATAAAATTTAGATAATCTAGTGAAAGTGTAAAAGCTTACAATTTTAGGTAATAGAATTAAGATCTAACGATAATTTAAAACCTATTTTTATAAATGTTGAAAATTTTAGCTAGCGTTTCCAATTGCAATACAAGCTATTCAGTCAACACAAAACATCAAAACATTTATTTAGTGCCGTTATCAGCAATTACTCGAAGTACGAGCTTTTACAATGTTTCAATTTCTATAAATACAGATTTTATCGCTGGACAGTTGTGTTGTGCGTATTCTATGTATAGGAGTATCAAGCCGTTTAATCGCTTTTCCTGTTTCACCTTACACCCATCCTGTTACTGAGCAAACAGAAGTGATATAAATATTAACTTGAAAGGGAAGACTGAGAATCATATCTCCGTGAAAATGTTGATATTTTTAGTGTAAAATTCCACGTAGTTGGTTAGGTTGAGTTATCGTCGCTACTAGAGTTTCACGAGATATGGTTGAACTAAAGAATCGAGGCCGTGAGTTTTACGCCAAATCTGGTAGCCCCGAAAAATTAGTATTATGGCATTTTTGGCGAAATTAGCAATTGCATTGACAATTTCGAATTGTTAATCTACACTATTAAAACAGACGAGAGATTTTAACTCAGTCTGAATACATTTTCATTCCTTTCCAGTGTCGAAAATGCACTTCTCCTATAGGATTGGATTCACTCTTTTGTTTGAAGAGTGTATTGAAATCTAAAATGCATATAATTTATTCAGAAGTTTTCTTATACAAATAATTTATTAATTATATGCCTAATTATTTTGAATAATTATTTACTTTTTTAATCAATTTTTCGGCATAATTAGGTAGTATTTTTGGTCATTTCGAGATGTCAACCATCTCTGCAAGTGCCGGGTTTGTTATCATTTCGAATTGGCGACATTTTCAAAAAGCCGCCAAATCCGGCCACGATTCTTTTGTTTAACCCGATTTATTATTTTTTGTTAGTTTATTCTTTGATGTGGCATAACTGATGAAGTCCTTGTTGAATTATTTCTACATTAGCAGGAACAGAGTGTGAGGAACTGACAATTGCTGTGCTTTTTTTTAAATAATATTTTGAGACCCACAAGCAAATTTAATTTTTTAATTATTTTTTCATAATTTAACTATTTTTGAAGTATTTTTTATATTTAACCCTCTAGTGCATACTGTTACCGTTTGGTAACAAGTAACATAATCCACTTTATTCTATTAAATTAGAGCTCCTCCTAGACAAATGTGTTTTTTTTTCATCTATTATATTTCATTTCAAAGTTTTAGTTACTAATAATCCTCATAGATGACAGTAGCAAAAGTGTATTCAAGATTAAAGAGTGAGGTTATTAACTTTTGTGAAATTACGTTTTTGGCAGTATTCAAAGTATAATAATATTAGCACTAAATATACTAATAAAATTGTTTTGAAAAATTAATCATAGTTAAAAAGGGTTATTTTGAAATATTTTTAGCAGTTTTCTAGTCATTATTATCAAAATTAGAATTTTTTCAGTTGGTTTTTGCCATATGGAAAAATTTTTAAAAATTGAAATTATTTAAATTCTAATGCAGTTAATTTTTTTCAGTATTTTTCCCATAATGTGTGAGTTTTAAAGATACATATATGGGTAATTCCACGTCAGAAGAGACCACGACTGCAAAAAAAATATATTTTTTCCCACAATTGTATCTTTTATATTTGCTTTAGAAAGGTTTAAATTTTATTTTTTTTGTATCATCAACTATTGTTGTTTCGTCTTTGGCAACACAGCGGCTTCAAAATGGCCGCTTTGTTTCGAAAACATGATCTCGTGTTTTTGCATCATTTTGAATCCTTGAATTTTCAGATAAGAAATACATTTTATCAGATTTTTTGGTAAAAATATTAAAATACACTATCAGAACTATGTTAAAACCACATTATTAATTGGCATTTATAACTAAATGATATTTAATTAGGAAGAAAAAATCTCCATTTTGATTGTAGTGTCAGTCACGAAAAGATATAAAAGTTCCCAGAACTTTTTAAAATGAGGCTTTACTTCAAAATTTTTACGATATTTTCTTACTATAGTAACCTCTGTGTAATTCCAACCTTTTTAATTTTAAAATAAAAAGCATTTTCTCTACTTATAACACATTTTAGATTTGTAGTGTCAGTCACGATGTAGTGCTTGTCACAACTTCTTTTTGATCTAGATGTTTTAGATTAGCTAAATACTTGTAGATTTCTTATATTTTGATTTAAGATGTCTATATCAACAGCTAAAAGAAAAAAAAGAGCAAAGGGGATGTTTTTAAGACGGGATAAATTTTAAAAATTTAAAGAAAATGAAAGCAAAAACCACTTTACGGACAACACTTCAATTAAAAGTAATACACCTCTATTGTAATCCTCCAACCGTTTGACAACCTTGTCTGGTAATTCTCTTCCAAAAGTCATGGTCATCTTTGAATTCAATCATGGTAAATGACCAATTGATGGACTTCGTGATACAGTGAGGAGGGGATAAAAGAAGTCACACTTTCTATGAAATTTGACCCACATTTTGCTAAAGATTTTTTCACTTTGCTTAAGAAATCTGATCAAACATATAACTATTATACATTTCTGACAACTGTGTAAAGGGCAAAATAGGTAGATTAAATTATATATGCCCATTAAAGGAAGTTAAACCTTCCAATTCCTAGACACACAAAAATTGCTTCGTTTTTTAAAATTAAACAAATGCCTACTTAAAACAACTGCCAATGTTTCATTAAATTCCCCAAAATACTACACGGTTAATTGAACAAATTTAAATGTTGTAAAAAGAAATACCTCTCAACAAAATTCTGAAAATGAACTTGATGCTGGAAAAAGAGCTTTATTTCCTTTTGTAGTTAAATTATAGTTAAATATTTTGTGGGCAAATGTTAAGTTAAGTAGCTTATTCAATAAAATTGAAACATCTGCAATGGTCAAGGGTCTTTTTGCGTGGCCTGAGAAGGAAGGTTTTTCAGAAAATGCTATTGAAGAAAGAAGTAAGAAACTATCAGAAATCAACTTTAGGGACGTTGTGTAACTTTGTCTAACTATATTTTTACCATGTACGCAATTTTTAACTTACTATATTCAAAACTATTTAGATAAGCTATGTTATTATTGCCTAAATTTTCCATTTCTGTGATACAATTCACATGATGAAGTGTGCCACAAGTTGAATGTAGTGTAAGTCACGCACAAAAGTATTAATAAATTATTTCCTATGATATTTCAATACTTTTTTGCAATTCAATGATGTAGCTTTAAACTTTATAATTAAAATAAGCACTGGTAAAATGTTGATTTACTGCATTTTGAAGAAAAAATTAGAGTTCAAGAAATTACCAGAAACCTACTTTAGAGGACATTGTGTAACTTTTTCTAACCATAATTTTACCATTTATGCAATTTTTAACTTTCCATGCTCAAAATTATTAACATATGTTGTGTTATTATTGCTTAAAATTCCATATCTGTGATACAATTCACAATGTAGTGTCAGTCACGAAATGAATGTAGTGTCAGTCACGCACAAAATCGTTAATAACTTATTTCCTATGGTATTTTAATACTTTTTTGCAATTAATATATTTAGCCTGAAACCTTATACTTAAAATAATCAGTGGTAGAACGCTGATTTACTGCGCAATCAGAAGAAATTAGAATTTTTCTAATAGCCAAAAATCTACGAACTTTCGTGTAGTGTCAGTCACATCAGGACATTTTTATTATTTTTTAGTTAAATATTAAATTTAAATTTTTTTTAATGATTGCTAAAAATACTATATGCTCAGGGGTATACTGACATACAATATTTTTTTTCATAAATAAAAAAAAAATTATGAAATATGCAAACGAAATTGGTGAAATCGTTCTGATGTAGTGTCAGTCACGCGTGGAAATGCCCATATATTTTTTGGTGATGAAAATAAAAATTCATGGATTAGAGGGTTAAGCCCAGGATCTTCCACTTTTGGAATTGTTCAATTGGCCCAAAATATTGTCAAGGATGCAGATTGACTATTAAATAACTGCTGTATAAACACTTTAAATTTTAAAAATATCATATAACTCATTTGAAGAGCTTAGTGCAAGAACATGCTATATGATATTATTGTGTCAATATATGTTATCCCCTTCTTTAAAATATTCAAATTTCTCCTTTATCTTACTTTTTAACTAAAAGTATGTTGTTTTTTTAGCGTTTGTGAATACCGATTTCAACGGTATTCACCATTTAGTGCAAACTAAAGTTTCTCTAGCTAATGCAAAATAAAAACTTAACAGATCATTTCACGTTTTTACTTTCTGTCAAATTGCACGTTCTTACGCTTGTGTAAAATGCTCTTTATTCTGTAAAACAGTAGCTTATTTAATTTGAAAAGCTTAACAAGTTCTATGAGGCATTTAAAATTATAGATTTTTGTGTCAATGAACATATTATATTATTACCACCTTTTAAAATAACAAGTTTTAATTCTTACATGACCTTTAAATTAAGTATATTTGTCACCATATGTAATTCTGTTTTAACGCATATAAATCCAAATTATTTCAATTTTTTGTTTAACTTTTTGCCACACAGCTCATTCTTCCACTAAACTCTCCATTCGTGCAAAATTAGGTGTCTCATTTAAAGGGACGCGGTCCCAAAAAAAAAAAAATTGAATCCAGTTTTGAATTATAGCTAGCATTCACATTAAACTATTTTTACAAAGAACTAACATTCAATAAACATACGAAAAATGATTCATATAAAAGGCGTAAGTTTAAAAAAAATAATAATAATAACGTTTCTTCAAAGTGCCCCACGCATCCTACAATTTAAAGAACTTGTTAATGTTTTTTTTTTCAAAATATTAAATGTCAAATGTTAAATGAACTAACATTCAATAATCATATACGAAAAAACTATTAATAATTAAACGTAAGTTTTTCCAAATTTAAAAAAAAAAAATTAACGTTCCTTCAAAATGCCACTTCTCCTACAATTAAAAGAATTTTTTATTGGATTTTTTTTTCAAAATGTTCCCCCAACATCTATCAATTGTTGGTATGTATAAAAATAGTTATGTAGCTTTATGTATAAAAGTGGCCAAAAAATATTTTTTGTAAATTTTAAACTTTTTTCATTTTTTAAAAATCTAATCACATTAGACCTTATCCCATACCAACTTTGGTTAAACGCATAAACGTTTAAACACAGAGAAAAAATTTGAACTCTTTTAAATTTTTTGAATTTAAACCATTCCCAAGCTGAAAATATTAAAAAATCAACACAAAATTTCGAAAGCCATTTTTACCAAACCACTATATAATTTCCAATAAACCTCCATTTTAAAAGATACCTTCTTTTTTTTTTGCAATTACCTTCGCTCACAGCATTCGAGAATGTTTAATTATTTTCTGGGCAGCCCTTAGTTTTGGGTTATGCGTCCCCTTAAAGTTTACATTTAACAAAAGGTTTGATACAAAAAAAACTTGCTCTAACACGCACTTAAAATTTTGTCCACATCGATTTTCAAATACTTCAACAAACAATTATTTCTTCGTCGCAATGCACTAATTATTTGAATGAAGGTGCTCAATTTCTAAAATGTTTCTCGTTTAAAAGTATTTTAGAAAGGCTTCGTTTCATTGTATACTTATTGTAGTGTAGAAAAGACGTATTTAACTCATACACAAAGTTACCTCGTCAAATAATCTAGACAAACGGGTTGCCAGTTGAAGAAGTCGTACATATTTACCAGTATTTGTTTTGGCGATGAATGGAAGTTATGTTGTGATCAATATTGTGTGAAATTAGGTAAATTTTTTTTATTAGAAAGGAAGCCAAATAATATCCAACTCTTACAATTGAACAGTTTAATTGGTTGGTAGACATGTATATTCAGGCTTGTGTGCTAGGTCAAAGACCCGCTTATAAACCTTCTTCAAGTAAGACAGACACAACACACACGTGACAAATGCTTCCATCTATCGTGCGCCGCCTCCACAATTTAGACATGTCCCTGAAAGGTTCCCCAGTTAAATTTATTTTAAGAAATGCTTAAGTTTGTTGAATTTTGTGTAGCTTTGAAGAAATGCCATTTAAAAATATGTAATACTTTTTTAGAAAATTATTACTCGAGGTTACAGAAAGCTACGTTGAATAATCGTTGCATTAGAGCTACACGATGATTGTTAATTGGCAACTAATGACCCAGAAATAAATATATATTAATATGTTTTTGTTAATTTGTGGACTGACATAATCACCAATGATTCAAAGGAAATGTTTCACATTTTTAATGACATATATTCTACAGAAATTAAACTAAAGGATACATTGGTTAATCAATGTAGTGGGCAGAGCTTACCATGTACCACCAATCACCAAAACCACCAAAGATTATCCAGGAATAATTCCAAACATAAATAATTTTATAGTGTTAGATTAAAAGGCAGCCAAGTAACGTAAACTTCAAGTTAAGTTTCGGAAATAAATTTTATAAATTTTTAAACGCTCTAGTTCTAATTAAGACACATCGTTTCAAAAGAATAAGAAAGAAATATGTAACACTCTCTAATGTTAAACTTGACAAATATATCCACACAATATATTTTGCCCAATAATTACCTTATAAATAAATAAAATCATAAATAATATAATTCAATCAAATTCTTAAAAATAAACTTACTTTTCTTATCATCGTTATCCATATCTGTCTGAACTCCAAAATCCATAGTTTCAACACATCTCTCATTATGAGTGCACGAGTAAATATCTCCCACAAAACTTGTTTTCTCCTCGACAACCAACACATCTTCTATCCTAGTCCCATCTTCGTCCTGGTCAAGTGACCTCCCGTCCTGCGAAAAAGATTTCACGATTGCACAATCGTTCTGTCCAATGAGTTCCTTGGTTTTTCCTTTATCACAGAATCTCTTAGCTGTCCCATCATCTTGAACAAGAGACCTCTTGGTTTTAGTTCCGTCTAGTTCTAGGGTCCTAGTTGAAGTACGTTCTTCTTGAGTGAGGGACTTCCTAGTTATATCATTGTCCTGTACTAGTGACTTCCTAGTTATACCATTGTCCTGTACTAGTGACTTCCTAGATATATCATTGTCCTGTACTTGTGACTTCCTAGTTACACCATTGTCCTGTACCAGTGACTTCCTAGTTATACCATTGTCCTGTACTAGTGACTTCCTAGTTATACCATTGTCCTGTACTAGTGACTTCCTAGTTATACCATTGTCCTGTACTAGTGACTTCCTAGTTATACCGTTGTCCTGTACTAGTGGCTTCCTAGTTATGCCGTTGTCCTGTACAAGAGTCTTCCTGGTTGTTTCTTGGTCCTGAACAAGGAACCTCTTGTTGATCAAAGCGTCCTGCTCACAGGATATTATTGTATTGCCTTGGTTGATGGACTTCTTGGTTATAACCTCGTCATGTGCAAGGATATTCTTGGTTATCCCCTCGTTTTGTACAAGTGTCTTTTTCAGTGTCTCGTGGTCCTGTACAAGGCTCTTTTTGGTTACAACCTGGTCCCGTAAAAGGCTCTTTTTGGTTATAACCTGGTCCTGTACAAGGCACACCTTGGTAATATCATCGTCTTTTACAATGGTCTTTTCAGCTATCAGACAGTCCTGTACAAGGGATCTCTTTGTTATCCCATTGTCCTGTACAAGAGACCTCTTTGTTATCCCATTGTCCTGTACAAGGGATCTCTTCGCTATCCCAATGTCCTGTACAAGGGACTTCTTTGTTATCCCATTGTCCTGTACGAGGGATCTCTTTGTTATCCCATTGTCCTGTTCAAGGGGCCTCTTTGTTATCCCATTGTCCTGTACGAGGGACCTCTTTGTTATCCCATTGTCCTGTACAAGGGATTTCTTTGTTATCCCATTGTCCTGTACGAGGGACCTCTTTGTTATCCCATTGTCCTGTACAAGGGACCTTCTGAGAGCCACTTGTTTGGCCATGACCCTCTGTCTCTCGGCTATGACTTGGCACATATGACAAACACACAATCGGAATTCGCAGTACCGCTTATGGCCTTTGAGGTCCACGTCCTTGCTGTGGTTTCGGCATCTGGCACACTTAGGGTTGCGAAGACCACCAGTGACATTCAGGTTCACATTTTGGCTGATTTCATCGGTGGAGTCTTCCTCACATGAGGTGTCAAAAGGAACGTATTTGAGATCCATTTTTTCTAGCCATGAAGTGTCAATACTGGATGATTTTCCATTAGAACACTGGGAGATATTAACCGATATTTGCTCACAGTTATCTTCAAGCTTTTTGTTTGTGGGACACAAATCCTTGGGCTCAACTTTGGACTGGAGAGCCTTTCTAAGGTTCACAAAATCACATTTTTCTTGCTTCTGGGCATTGTTTATGGTGTATTTATGACTTTTCACAGAATCCTCCAAGTTCTTATTATTGCACTGAAATCTTGGAGGACATATACAGTAAGCAGCAGAATTTCCAATGAAGTCTTTAGTACTGCCCTCTTTGGCACATATTCTGCTTGAAAAACTCGTCTTTTCACAATTTGGAGACGTTTGGGCAGGTTCGTCGACATCCCAGTTGGTTTCTTGCAAATCTTGAAAAGACGTCTCGGCAGTCGTCAGTGTCTTACGACGCCACCGACCCTGCCGGTTCATCAGCACTTTCATCTTCATGGCAAAGGACTCAGTGTGGCTGGCAGATAGCTGCTTGCAACAATAAGAACATGTGTACCAGCCTCAGCGGCCGAAAGATACATTTATGAAGCCTCAACCTTCAGTGTAATTTTCAAAACACACGGTAAGGCTAAATATAGGGCATAGGAATTTTCATAAGGAGGCCCTTCGTAGGCATGTCACGTTTCGCATTTCCAAAATAAACCACCCCTTTACTCTGTTTAGAACCTCAGAAATTAATCGAGGAAAGATATTTATTCAAGGGCGTCCAGTCCTACAACGAAGATACAAGCGAGCGCAAGGTCACCTAGTTTATAATTATTCCCTAAGCTGAACACGTGGGGTTAAATTTAGTAACAGCATGGCTGAAAATAGCTATCGATAGAAAAAAAATGAATAACGGTATGCGCAGAAACGTAATAAAGGACGAAACAAGGATAATGCATTACTTACCGTTTTAGTCACCTTCAAACAAGAAACAAACAGGTTCAAGGTAAAAATTAGGAGTTTTACTCCTATCAACATAGAGGCCTAATCAACATAGTATCTGCCTAACTTTCTGGTACTTTAAGATTCACCTAGTCATTTTATACTGAATTATAATAACTTCGTATGGTGTTGAAGTACACTCTAAAAAATGAATGCTCAAAAACGACGAAATTTTAATTAATTTTGACGATTCCGTTACTGGCAAATGCTACGAGTTTACCTCTCCTCAAAGTGAGGAAATTTGAATCGTCATTTTTATGAGGATTTGAATGTCGTCTAATCTAAAGAAATATTTTGTCATTTTTGAGCATGTGAGAACAACAATGAGATTCAGTTTCCTCAAAATCAAGATACAGAATCGTCAAATCACGATCGTAAAAGTGAGGATTCGCGTTTACTCAAAAATCACGTGATGGTTTGACGAAACAATCCTCAAAATTAACGAAATGAGGCTTGAGGATTCATGAATCGTCAAAAATGAAAGTGTTATTTCTGAGAATGTAAAGGACGAAACAAGGATAATGCATTACTACCGCTTTAGTCACCTTCAAATGCGATACAAACAGGTTCAAGGTAAAGAGTTGGATTTTTACTCTAAGACATAGAGAGGCCTAATCTACATAGTATCTGCCTAACTTTCCGGTATTTTAAGATTCACCTAGTCATTTTATACTGATTCATACTAACTCCGCATGGTGTTGAAGTACTCATACGTATACCTTTGTCGAATTCAGAATTTAATTTTTACATTTTTCTTAATAATAACTTTTCGATTATAAAGAAGAATTAATCAAGCTTTCTAAAAATATCGAAACCGAAGCATGTGATAGATTGATTGCATCATTTGGGTTAGGCTGGCGTGCAACACTTTGAGGTCAAAATTGAAGAAATGACCAAGAAAATGACTTTATATTTTACATTTATCTACAAACAAAGACCTATACCTGTTCATAAAGAAAAATAAAACAATATTTATTAATAGGGTAAGGTGGGGTAAGTGGGCCACCTTTTTGGCATAATTCGACTTTAGACCCTCATATCACTGGATATAATCGGCCTAACAACTTATTTTTTTTGTGGTCCATTCTCTCATACGTTATAAATGTACCCATGACAACCAAAACACAAATTGGCAAAAAATAAATTTAAAAAATATGTTTTTCTTTTTGGTCATCCGAGTGGCCCACTTGCCCCGCAAGGTGGGGTAAGTGGGCCACCCCCCTAATACATTTTTACACATAACTGGTAGAGAGATGGTGGGGCAAGTGGAATAATCTACATGATTTTTTGAGTGTTTGAAAAAAAAGTAATGATGTATCTTCAATAGTTCCCCCATAGCAACTTTTTCTGGCATGCAAACTTACTACAAGAAATAATACGTTAATTTTCATCTTGTCATTTTTGCATGTAGTGTAAAAAAAAATGTTAGGGCTTCAGATTTTAAACTGACCTATGTCAATGAATAGGACTATGAATAGTGAATATGACTAACCCTATGAATCAGTAAATATGATTTTTTTAAGTATATTAATTAGTTGGGGCAAGTGGGCCAACCATGGCCCACTTACCCCGCCATTGTGGTGGCCCACTTACCCCAAACGCGGGGCAACTGGGCCACTCCAATTTTCTTTTAACCTTATCAACATCACAAGTACATGACACTACAAAAAGATACTATGTTTTATACACTTTCAAAATATATAACATTTTGTTTTGTATCATGAACCGTTTGGAAATAAATAAAAAAAATAGTACGATGGCGTGAATTACGAAAAGATGCAATGTTAAAAAGTTTCACAAAAAGGATTGTACCTTGTTACATACTTAAATGAAAATGATGCCATAATGTTTCCTGCATCTATTGGGGTAAATACGTAAAATTATTGTAATAGATTTTTTTTACGTCCATAATTCTGGAAAAGCCAGGGGGGTGGCCCACTTGCCCAAATGGCCCACTTACCCCACCTTACCCTACAAAAAAATTAAAAATCTAAATTTTAACATTTTAATTAATTTTTTTATTTAAAAAGTTCCTAAAATAATTTCTAATTCAAATTGAACTTGGAAATTAGGTACAAGTCTTTGTACATATTTGTACAATATAGTCATTTTCTCGGTAATTTCTTCAGTTTTGACCTTAAAATGTTGCACGCAAGCCGAATCCAAATGTTTTCAAATTTTGTAAAAAAAATAGTTTTTTGTTTGTTATCATTTATTTTAGTTTGGGCTATAGTTTCACAAATTTTAAAATTTGTTTTATAATAAATAAATCTTTTAGAATCACATCTAAAAAATTATACTTATATATTGAGAAATTAAAAAATTACAAAAAATCGCAAACAATGCTTTTTAGTACATTCTTTGCACATTTTTAAGACCCCTTAAGCTAAAAGTCATGTCTAGAAACAAAATTGTTCTTTCTAAAACACATACGATGTAAGGGATGCGTGTTAAAAAAAACATATGCCTATCAACCTTTACTATATTCATCTTGTTTGCTGAGCTGCCACTGCATATACCATGTATATGTTTATTCAAAGTTCCAGCTGAATCGTATAATGTATCAATTGAGAATAAAAGTACTACTTGGCAGTTTACGATTGTAAACAGTGTTATTATTGAAAGTGGGAAACATATTTATATTATTTAACCGTTTCAGTCCCAAATATTTACTACACTGCATGCAGAAACATCTGATATTCACAAAATAAGTTTATTTTAGGTCAAAAATAAGAGTTCCATTAGAAAAAAAATAATTTTAATTTTTTATATGGTTTTTGAAATAATGCCAAAATTATCTGAAAATTATATGAAATTGCAAACTAAGCTTTGTTTTACTTTCTCTGCACATTTTTAAGACTCCTAATACCCCTTAAACACTATGTTTGTAATGTAAAATGTGGAAGCTTTTATAAAGGCCAGATTTTAAACGCAATTTCGCATCTTATTTTCACTCGTTTTTAACTAAATTAGAATGCGGTCGATAACCTCATTATACTCAACTCAAAAATCAGACACATTGTTTTAAAAATCCAGACACAACATTCGATAAACACACTTAACCCTTCTCCTATCACTGAATCTAGATAGTTTACGTTGAACAAATTGGCGAAAAAGAAAAAAAAACTTGCATTGTTGAAAGATGCAGCTCGGTTAGACACAGAGTAAACATGTTTCATGTGCGATTTGAATATGAATTCACTGTTGACAGATTTGCACGTCCCTAGTTATCTTTTTCAAAGTTACAAAATAAGCTTAAAAGTAAAGAGTTTCGTGGAAGAACGTGCAAAAAGGTTTTTAAAAAAATGAGCTTTAAAGTTTATTGTTTGCTCTTAACCCTCTAATGCAAACTCGTGAAGTTTGGCAACAAATAACATAATCCACTTTATTCTTTTAAAATAGAGCTCCCTCTCGACAAATCTGAGGGGTTTTTTCATCTATTACATTCCATTTTGAAGTTTTAGTTACTAATAATGCTCATAGATGACAGTGGCAAAAGTGTATTCAAAATTAAAGAGTGAGGTTATTAACAGTTGTGAAATTACGTTTTTGGCAGTATTCAGTATAATTATATTAATACAAAATACAAATAAATAGTTTTGAAAAATTAATTATAGATAAAGAAGGTTATTTTGAAATATATTTAGTAGTTTTCTAGTCATTTTCTAGTCAAAATTGCAATTTTGTAGTTGGTTTTTATCATATGGAAAAAATTTAAAAAATAAAAAAAATTTGAATTCTAATGCAGTTACATTTTTTTTCAGTATTTTCCCGTAATGTATGAGTGTTAAAGATACATATACTACACCGCCACACTTACTTTCAGCGTTTCTGACGTTTCTGATTGGCTGAAGCTGCGTAAGTCACGTGGCATTCAAGCATCCGACATTTACAATTTTTCTTTCATTTTATAGAGATAAAGCTTGACTGGTTAGTTTCAAAGGTGGATGGGAACATTGTTGGACAAGCCGTCCTTTAGGACGGGTAAAATTTCTAAGATTTTCCGGGCCTTGCTTCTCCGTACAAAATCCTATTGCTTCAAAAGCTCTCAAGTAGAGATTGACATTAAATAAACGTAGCTCTCATTTCGCAACCATTTAGAAACAAAGTAATTAATAACCCACTACAACTGGGCTAGAAAAATACATCACGGCCAAAAACAAAGAAATCAAATAAACTCGTTTGTAACAAACCTTGAATTTAATTGTAACAAGAATGAAAAACATGCCCGTAAATATGCAAATTATCGCTCGTAAATTACCGAACGTGTGAATAAAGCTTTTTAATTATAAGGCAATTAACTTACGTAGTTGCTCGCGGCTATCTCTTCTACTCTTATTCAAACAGAGCTCCTATTGGTGGTCGGTTCCCACGTGACAGTGGTCCACCAATCAAGGCTCGAAAAAGAATTTGTTTTCATTGAAACAGTTGTTTTGACTCTCAAGCCCATTAAAAACACGCAAGTATATTAGTAGAAGTAAGTTAAACTCTAACCATCGCGCAAAGCGGGAAAAGGGAAACTGAACTGTATTGTTAGTTCGAAACAAGAAGTTTCCTGTTTTATAATCATGTAACAAAGAAACTTTGTTAGCTACTTGTCTTCTTTTGCCCGCTTCTTGTGCTTTAAAACTACTTTTATTTCAATATCCTGCTTTATCTTAATGATTAATTTATCATTGAAAATTCATAGGACTTGGTATTATACATCAGGGGGGGGGGGGGGGCAAAAGAAGGCTTACAGTTAATGCCGGTTTATATATACCTTTGGTAATAGCTATGGGTTATTTAGAACAGGTACGTGACACGGTTTCGTTTAGTTTTGCGTATTGACTAAAATTAAACCGTACAAAAGCATATCGGATCCAAAGAGAAGCGATTTGGGGACTTTGTTTGGTTTAGTTTCGAGATTGTTTCGGTTTATTTATTTGATGCTAGAGAAATAAGCAAATAATGTCTCCAGAGTGCGTAACTTCAAATACCCCCATCTGCCAGTCATCCTATAAAAGGATTAATGCTTGTGAAAAATTTATTCGAGGTGACAGGCCTCACGGGAACTGATTATCCTGACTGCGTCATTACAACGCTTGATGTAACAGCTGAACCTTTGGCCTCTGCAGCTGCTGGGTCCGGGTTCGAATCCCGTTCAGGCATGGATGTATGTGTTTGTCGAGTATATGCGGAGTACGTGCTCGTAAAATCTGTTGGGTCCGAAAGTCCTGTGGGCGGTCATTGCGCAGTTTCCCATGGGTACAGGTCCCTGGAAAAAGTTTCCCTCCCCTTCAGGGACATGTCTAAATTGCGGAGGTGGTGACAGATGGCAACATCTGTCATATGTGTTTGTGTGTGTCTTGTGTTGTCCTAATTGACGATGGTTTATAAGCGGGTCCTTGCGACCAAGCACACAAGCCTGAAAATATATGGCTACCAACCAACGAACCAGCTGAACCTTAAGCCTAACTGCCTATGTGACAGTAGGGAATTCTTGAAAACGATTCTGACCGCAGAATACAGTTCGGTGAGATAATACACAACAACTGCATAAACAACCAGACTATCTTCAAAAAAATAACTGTTGCTGTATAAACAACTGCATGCATAACTAACTGTAAGCCTACTTTCAAGCCACCATGTAGTTGCAGAAGCGAGTTTTTCTGTATTTTTAAAGATTAGTTTGAATTGTCGTCTCACTAGAACTACATGAGGGCTATTGGCGACGGGTGTCGTATTTTTAAACCACAGTCAAGTGACGAGCCGACAACTGAATAGGCACCCAACGCAACTTTTTCTGTATTAGTTTAGCTCAGTTTATTTGAATTATCGTCTCACTAGAACTACACGAGGGCTACTGGCAATCGGGCGTTTCTGTATTAAATTGCGTTTTTTTACTTACTAGCAGTATGGTCCCGCCTTACTGGGAAACAGTTAACTTCGCATTGCTTCCTTTTAGAGGCATGTTTACTTTTAAAATTACACTCAAAATAAAAAATAAATTAAATTCGTGTTGGCGCATGCGCATTTAGAAAAGCAAACACTAATAGAAGATGAAGCAGCCTTAGGGCGAACGCATATCTCAACCAAACTCAATCAATCAAACTAATAGAGGATGGCGTCAAGCCCCCGTTTCGGCCCGGTAAATGTATTTTCAAGCCCTGTTATGGTCCCGCAAGCCCACGTGTATGACGTTTTTTAAACTAATTATATTAATTAAAAATCACAATCAAATATGAAAAAACTAAGCCTCAGGTGCACACGTAGGTATTAAAAGGAATCTATATTAAAAAATTCGAATTTTTTAGAGCAGTCTAAGTAGGTCTTTTGCGATCCACAGACATACACACAGACAGAACTATTTTTTTATTATTATAGATTTATTATTTGTAAATCCATCCAGAAAACTTGTTTAAAACATAAATTTCAATTAAGGTATAACAGATTTGAATATTATTTGATAAAATTTGGCAATTTTATCAGAATGAAAAGTGTATGTTGGTTAAATTGTATTCCGATCATATTGTTTGTGAATATTACCATACAAGAGTTTCCAACTAACGGACCAACCGCGCTTTCCTGTCTGCCCTTTTACTATTTGTTTTTACCCAAGTTAGGTTGGCACGAAGTGCACATACAACACAACGTCGATAAACTGTAAGGTAAATAAATAAATTAACCGGAAAGATGTATAGGTCTTGGGTCGAATACGGCCTCAGTATCTGTCACTTTAAACAACGTTAGGTCCTAAATAATTTAAATAGAACGAGAAACTCTGACAAACTGAAAGAAGGATCTGTCAGTCTTCGAAAGAGGGTTGAAAAAAAAACGAGCTTCGAGATAAAAAAAAACTTGGCACCTTATGCAACAAGGCAAAGTGACAGATCATTAATTATACTTTGTCTTACTTGATATTTGCTTCAAATATTATGATCATTCCACACCAAGGAAAAAAACCCGAAAAAATGAATAATTTCGAGAAAGCTGCCAAATATTTAATTGAAATGCAACAAGTTAAGGCTGCTCATCACCCCCATACAAAGTCCTCCTTCGATCGGGCTTGCTAATGGCAAGTCTATAGGGGGGAAAATGGTTTTTATTCCAAAAAAAGCAATGAAATTAATGGAATTTTTTACGCATTTTTTTTAATTCATAAAACTCCAATAAAATTTTGTTTTTTAGAGGTTATTTTTTCATAAAAACGTTATTTATTTTTTTAATAGGAAGAATTTTTTCGATTAAAAAAAGTAAATAACATTTTTTGAAAAAATAACCTCTAAAAACACAATTTTAATGGATTTTTATGATTTCAAAACCGCATCAAAATATACCTATAATTTCATTGCTTTTTTCTTTTTTTGGAATAAAAAACCATTTTCCCCCCTATGGACTTACCATTAGCAAGCCCGATCGAAGGAGAACCGGTTATGGGGGTGATGAACATACGACCTGCCACCATTTGGAGAAATTTTTTTGAAACCTCGTCACAAACAATTGATTGGTTCCGAAATTAACCTGGTCCGATAGAAGAGATCCAAAATATCAGTTTTTATTTAGCCTTTGATTACAGGTATTAGTCATTTATTTCCATAAAAAAATTAAGTTGAATGAGAGTCAATACAATATTAGAGTTTTCAAAAAAAAATTAATTTAAACTTTTTTAACTTTAAAAAAAAAACTTTTTAAAAAGTTATTTTAGTAGATAATTTTAAAGGTATTTTGCATTAAAAACAATGTTAAAAATAAACTGTTGATACGGCCTTTCTGGTTTTTTTTTTTTGTATTTATATCACAAAAATTGTGTATTTTTAAAGCTTAAGGCGTGTCTCTCAGTAACTATTATTTTTTTTAATTTCTTTGCGAAATATACTTTTAGCATATATTTGTATGAACAAGTACGTTTATTTTAAGAATATACGTGTAGCTCGAGTTTAAGAAGTTAAAGGTATCGAAGGTTTTTTGTAAAATAATATGACGTGGGACGTTCTATAGGTGGATTAAGGCAACAAACACTCCGTGCCAGCCTAACTTAGGTAAAAACAAATAGTAAAAAGGCAGGGCGAAAAGCGTGATTGTTCCTTTAATTGGAAACTCTTGTAAGGAAAGATTTACATACAAAAAGATCTGAACACAATTTAACAAAAATACACTTTTCATTCTGATAAAATTGCCAAATTTTCTCAAATAATATTCAAATATGTTAGACCTTAAATGAAATTAATGTTTTTAACATGTTTTCTGGATGGATTCACAAATAAATTTATGGAATTCTTTACATCCGTGGAAGGATCTTCTCCATAGCATATTTCTCTTTACCCAACTTAGGCTGGCAAGGAGTGTTGATACTTTTTTAGTTGGTGAGATTAGTTATAGAAGAGAGGCTACATGAGGGCTATTGGCAAAGGGCATCATAATTTAGAGTCACAGTCACGAGACGAGCTGACACTTGAGTTGGGTGCCTATTCAGTACTCAAGTTTTGAGGACGACATCGTACGCAGCTTCTGGACTTTGGAGTATATTTAACATCCTGTACACGAAGTATTATTCGTCGGACTATTTTTAGCTTAGCTTTCAAAACAATTCTCTAACAGCTTTGGGGCTCCGTAGCCCCCAGGAGTCATAACATAGGCCTCTCATACAGAAGTCGCGTTTAAAACCAGGCCACATCATATAGACGGGTATTTGTTGGCCATAAATAAAATTGACCTAATTAAGGGCTTCCCCGAGTACACTAGGACAGACATGCTCATTAAAACTGTGGAGTCGAAAGTCCCGACGGAGTTAGCGTACGATGTCGTTCGAAGTTCAGTTAAGTGACAACTGTGCTGTTGACCTTGTTACTTGACCTCGATTCTAAATTACGACATACAATTCTGTGTTGAAAACTCCTGTGAAGGAGGCTAAAAATAGACGGCCGGAAACGATTAAATTAACAAATTAGCTAACACCTCTGGCTCGTCCGTGGCCGAGTGGTTAAGGCATCAGCCTCATGATTCAACCTTCTCAGAGGAGTGCGGGGGTTCGAATCCCACTTACTGCCAGTCATCCTATAAATCGGATATCTGTACTGAGAAAGAGTAGAAAAATTCAACTCATGACGGATGATCCCGAGTGCACTGGGACAGACGTGCTCGTTAAACCTGTGGAGTCCAAAGTTCCAACTGAGTTAGCGTACGATGTCGTTCGAAGTTGAGTTAGGTGAAAGCTCAGGTGTCGACCTTGTCACTTGACATCGTTTCTAAATTACGACTTTACAATTAGCCGTGTTAAAACTCTTAAATGAGGCTAAAAATAGACAGCCGGAAAAGATTAATTTAACAAATTACCTAACACCTCTGGCCCGTCCCTGCCCGAGTGGTTAAGGCATCAACCTTTCTCAGGAGTGAGGGGTTCGAATTCCATCTACTGCCAGTCATCCTATAAATCGAATCTTTGTACTGGGAAAGAGTAGAAAAATTCAACTCGTGACGGATGATCCCGAGTACACTGGGGCAGACTTGCTCGTTAAATCTGTGGAGTCCAAAGTGCCGACGGAGTTGGCGTACGATGTCCGAAGTTCCGTTGAATTCCCACTCAGGCATCGACCTCGTTATTTGATCTGGGTTCTAAATTACGAGGCTGTGTTAAAGCTCCTAATGGAGGCTAGAAATAGGCAGCCGGAAGCAATTACATTAACAAATTACCCAACACCTCTATAAAAATTACCCTCAAACATAACAACTACATGCGTAATTCAACAACCCAGTATATTTACAGCTATAACAGTTATCACTTAACCACTTTAAAAGCCACAAGATCAGCATCATTAAAACAACATCTGAACACCATCATCAGAATGAAAAATGATCTTTTATGATTGGCAGATAGGGAGGCTCTTAATGGACTTTTGTTTTGGCGAGGAGATTGGCGAATTTTCATTCACGTCTTTTTTCTTTTCTTCAAAATAAACTTCTTTTTACCGCTACTCGAAGGTTAATTTCAACAGCCTTTGTTTTTAGAAACATTTGAAGAGAAACCTTCACAATGTATCTCTTTTTAATTTTCTTCTCGTTCGGCAAATAGGTGTAAACTTTTCACGATTTATCTTGCTTGGCGCTTCTGGAAGGTGGGTTGGCGATATTTGGGCTTTCTCCTGTGTTCGTTGGATGGAGAATGTCTTTTTAAGAAATAAATCCTTGTTTTAATAAATGAAAATATGAAAACATGGTAAAAAAATATTCATTCCGAAATAATTTTAGCAAATAAATTTACCCTAAATTATTCATGCTTACATATTTGTGGATGTTCAAAATTTGATTTTAACTATTTTTAACATATAAAGTTTCGATAAAATTACAGTTATAATTTATTCAAAAGTTGCGATTTCAACTTCCCCCCTAAATTTTAGTTTAAAATTTTTTTAAAAAATCTTTTTTTTTTTAAACATTGCAATCTGCATTCATAATGAATCTATTTCACAAATCTCAGAATTTTAGAATATAAAAATAAAAAGTTGGGATTGATAGGGTAACAAAAGTACGCAAAGTGGTCCCCTAATTGTTTGGAGCAGTATAATTTAATTTCCCATACGACTGATTCTGCTAAGCCCAAACTGAATTCTGTAAAACGTTCTTTTCTGCTTAGTAGATGACTTCACCCGACAACCACATTGCGGGTATCAGTCGATGTTTCTACTTTCTACACTCCGTGCCAACCTAACATGGGTAAAAACAAAGAGTAAAAAGGCAGAGGGAAAAGTGCCGTAGGTCCGCTAGTTGGAAAATCTTGTAAGGTAATATTTACATACAAAATGATCTGAGTAAAATTTAACCAAAATACACTCTTCATTCTGATAAAATTGCCACGTTTTCTCAGGTAAGATTCAAATATGTTAGACCTTAAACGAAATTAACGTTTTAAAGATGTTTTCTGGATGGATTCACAACTAATTTATGGAACTTGTTACATCCGGGGAAGGATGTTCTCCATAACATATTTCTATTTACCCAACTTAGGTCGGCAAGGAGTGTAATTGTTTTGTGCAGTATAATTTATTTCCCATGCTACTGATTCTGCTAAGCTCAAACTGAATTCTGTAAAACGTTCTTTTCTGCTTAGTAAGTAACTTCACTCGAAAACAACATTGCAGGTATCAATAGATGCTTCTAAATAATTATTACTTTTTAAAATCTGTTTTATGTTTCGGATATGAAGTTCTCTTTCGCAGCTGAATACTAATTTTAGATCCAATATCCTTTATTTTTCCAAGACGAGATTTTGGTTCGAAATTGACACCTTTCGCTAGGATATGATAAATTCCAACTTTGCTACGCTTAATGCATTTTTCATCTCATTAGCTTTTAAACAATGAATATGTGAAATTTCATTATTCGTAAATTGCACGTTGGCATTGGGCATCTTTGCAATCAATTGCAATCAAAAATGAACAACCCACTAGTTTTTATCTCAGAAAGCTATTACGTCACGTGTACAAGTAATAGAATATGCAAATTAATATTTTTATTAATAAAAACAGCTCCTAAAGCCTTTTGCCCCTTCACTTTTAGGACAGAATTTTTCTCGTTTTAATTTTTTTTAAAATAAATTTATGATTTCTCACAGTTGTTTGAGCGTTTTATTATTTGAAATACCTTCTTACATATTTCTATAAATTATTTCGTACTTCTCACTCGATTATTAATATCTTAAACTTTAAAAAAAAACAGCTGTCGATAAACTTTTGGGACGCGCTGTAATTCTATGAAGCAGAAATTTTAGTATGGTAACCCTAACCATAAAGGAGTAACGACTCTTTGAGTATTTCTTTATATATAGGTCCAGATTTCTTTTCATTTACAACGGCCGTCTTTTACTTTTACTGAAACTACCTGCTCAGATTCGCCGTAAAGCCAAATGAAAGCCGATCCCATTAGTTCGATAAGTTATCTCTCTTTTAAACGATATTATTGAAATGACTCGAATGAAAACGTGTAACAATTTGAGATCCGCTTTACTTTGATACCAGGATCAAGTAAGAAAAATAACATAGTATCTTTTTATTTAACGAGCTATGCCTTCGGGGAATGCTATACATGTCTTCGGTTTGACAACGCCCTATCTGGCATCTTTTGGGCTAAAGCTACGAGTTTCATACGAATGCCTATGCTAATACACTACTCAAAACAATTAGGGGAGCACTTTGCGTACTTTTGTAAACCCTTTCGATTTCAGCGGTTTGTTTTTCATTCTAAAAATCTAAAATTTGTGAAATAGATTACTCATGCATCCAGAATGAAATGGTAAAAAACAGGCGGAAAAATATAAATTTTTTTTGAACTAAAACTTAAGAGGGAAAATTGGAATAAAAATTAAGAATAAATTATAACATTAATTTTTTCAAATTTTTATTTGTAAAAAAAGAGGTAAATTCAATTTTTAAGCATCTGAGAATGCAAGAGTGAAGAATTTTGGGTCAATTTATTTCATACAATTTTTTTGGGAGTGAATTTTATTTAACCATGTTTTATTATTTTTATTTGATTAAAACAAAATTATTTACACCCTCAAAAGACATGATTCTTTCATCTAACGGTTTAATTAGTGCAAGCTCAACATAGTGAGAAAAAAATCGCAAGCTCGTGATTCCAAATGAAAACTTAGGGGTTGAAAGGAATTTAAACCATGCGCTCCCCTAATTGTTGTGAGCAGTGTACATTAAGCCAATTGCTATTTTTTACACATTCCATAAAGTTAGTAATCAAACGTTAACTTTTTATAACCAAATTAGAGATCTTGAACTTTGGACAGAAGGAGATCAGGAACTTTGGATAGAAGCTTAAATTTTTTCCGTAAATTCGATCATATTGTTTCCCGGACCCGATTCTGGGACCTTTCAATTGCAAGGCAAGCGCCTTCTTGACTGGGGTCCTTACTGGATTCCGACTGGGTTTTGTTCAAAAAATACATAAAATAAGCAAATGAGCATCAATGAATCACTAAAAAAAAAAAAAAAAAAAAAAAAAAAAAACTACCGCTAAAGTTGAGAGAAGAGAGCAAATAGATGTCTTAAGGTATCAGCCGCGTGTTCACGTCAATACCATCTAAAAAATACCGAATAAGTTAGATTATTTAAATCCTTTTTTTTTTAACCAGCTCCTAGAGTTAATGTTTACCCATTGTTAACTGTAACTAATTTTATATAGAAACACGACAATGTTTGCAAATATAGGTGGTATTAATACAGGCTTTAGACGAAAGTGGAAATGATATGGTAAAAGGCTTTATTTTTGCGTTACGTTGCCAAGCTATTAAGACACTATTATTGAATTTGTTTTCTGTTCTGATCTCATATATAAGTACTGGAGAGTTAATGAACCGTTAAAAAAAGAATCAAAAACCAGTGCTAAAGTTGGAGAAAAAACAAAATAGATGTCTTCGGGTAACAGAAACGTTCTCTCAATATTAAGCAGCATATATTACAGATCGTTACATAAGACGAACTAATAAACAGGTTCCTTGGTTGGTTGGTATACATAATTTTTCAGGCTTGTGTGCTTGCTCAGAGAGCCGCTTATAAACCTTCATCAAGTAAGACAGTCACAACACACACACTCACATGCACACATATACGTGACAGATGCTGCCATCTATCGCGCGCCACCTCCACAATTTAGACATGTCCCTGAGGGGGAGGGAAATAGTCTCCAGGAACCTGTACCCGTGGAAAACTGCGCAATGACTGCCCACAGGACTTTCGGACCCAACAGATTTAACGAGCACGTACTCCGCATATAGTTGGTGGGTTTTCAGCAACCAGGACTCGATCGCGGGACCTTCCGATCCGTAGATCAAGACACTGACCACAGGGCGCCTTTACAGCCCCTAACAGGTTAATTCTTCTTTAAGCTTAGATGCATATGCAAATGTTGGCCGTTTACCTTGAAGCCAAAGATCAAGAAGTTAGTGCTTGGCGCGATATAAAGAGAAGCAGTCAAAAAGTCGTCAAGTAACCCTAGTAAGCTCGAACGAACAACTCACTCACTCAACCGTTACTTCAACGCATTTTATTCTTTAAAATGAGTTGATTAAGCATAAAAAATGACAGTTGTAGACTGTAGCTCAAGATCTTAATTAACCTAAGATGGTAGTATGTAGTTCCCTTTTTAGATAAGAAGAATGTGTTGAAATTATAGTTTTTATTGGAGAGGGAGAAATCGCCAAGTCGACGTAGAAAGCTGTTACGACTTCCAACTGTAGAATAACGCCAAAATACACTGTCAAAACAATTTGAGGAGCACTTTGCGCACTTTTGTTACTCTTTCAGACCCAGCTTTTTATTTTTATGCCAAAAATCTAAATGCTGTGAAATAGATGTATTATGCATCCAAAATGCAATGGCAAAAAACAGGGGGGGGGGGGGAGGTAGAAATATTAATTTTTAAAAACTAAAATTTAAAGAAAAATATAGGTATTCATAAGCTTTGAGTATAACTTTCACAAGCCTTCCCGAGTCCAAGCTTTGGATTTTAAAATTTAATAAAATAACTAAATTTGTATAAATTTTTTAAAAAGTTAATGTTGTTGCCAGGAAACCTAAATGTTAGGAGACTGGTTTATATGCAGTGGATATGCAGTCCCGTTTATCCGATTCCCGGTTATCCGAAAATCGGTTTATCAAAAAAATTCCCGAGCCTTTCAGTTAAAATAAGAAATGCATACGCATAAATAAATGCACAAAAAATAAATGCGTTCGACAAAGTTGGATTTATTTCTCAAAATATGCAGTAATTTTTTAATTTTGCTGCTCAATTTTGATCCCGTAACTTTCGGGTATGCGGGACTCTTCTATATTTGTATCAACTCAGAGGGTTGAAACATTCATGTCAGATCTTAATTTAATATACCATTAACTTTAATCTTCTCATAATTAATCCAAATAATATACTTACAATACATGAATAAAACATTCTTCGAATTTGGCTAACCACAGCTTTTGGATAGACAATTTTGCAAAGAATAATACCAACGTCTCTAAGTTATCATTAACATCTATAAAAAGCTTACAATGTTATAATGGACAATCAATGCAACACTCTACAATCAAGTGTAGAAGTCTTTATCAAGAGTTTCTATTTTGGCCTTCCGAATGACCCAATAATAACTTTATCATCCCTCGAAGAGATTATCATAACTATTACGTTGTTAATATAATCATTTTGATCCTAGCTGGCCAGTCATTAAGTATGTTTTGTTATTTAAAAAAATATCATCTAGAGAAAGTTTTTTAGAAGATATTTTCTGTAGAAAATTCTGGGGTAAAAAACCAGATATACCGGGGATATCTTCACCCATGTAGTTCGTTCATGTAGTCATGAGTACAGTAGAGTACCGTTTATCCGAATCCTGGTTATCCGAAATTCGGTTTACCAAAAAAAAATCCTGATCCTTTCTGTTAAAATATGAAATATATACTAATAAACAGACAAAAAAGAAATGCGTACTTACGAAGTTGGATTTATTTTTCAAAATATGCTTTTTTTTATTTTTATTTTTGCTGTTCAATTTTGGTCCCGTACCTTTCGGATAAGCGGGACTCTACTGTATTTTTAAAATATCAAATTACAGTTTTTCCCGGTTATACTGTAATTCGAGGGGCCTCAAGGTTTATGAACATGGTAGAATATTAATAAATAAATCATATAAAATGCGTATTATATACTCATAAATTTCAATAATCAAAGTTATAAAATGACATCTATTGTATAAATTTATGGAAATAGTAGAATTTTAATTAAGTTATATAGTAATGCTAATAATGGTTTATTACGAAACACGCAATTAAAAAGCAACTAGCCATTTTTTAAAGGATGAATCACTTTTGAATAACCCATTACTGCTTGGAATTTTAGTATTTCGAAACTAGAATAGAAAACCAAAATCTTCTCCAACCAATATTTAAAAAAAAAATCAAATCTGCGACTTTCGGTGACTTATGGAATCATTTGGCAAATGAATTAAAATTTAAATCGTGAAAGTATTATTATTCGCAATTTTTTTTGTTAAAAAGGAAATTTAGGTACATATAAAAGTATAATTTTAGCAGTATAAAAACGGAGTTCAATTTAATCAGCCTATTATTTTAAGATGCAGCCTGACAATTAGTCAAAAAAGTTTTTTTTTTTTAAACTAAATGGCATGTTCGAATTAAAATAAATACTTTTATAATGCAGTTTTAACAGAATCCAGTCTAAAATTGAAAGATAAGATCTCAATATAACAATTGTTTCAAAAGTAAAAAGATAATTATTCGGTTTGTCCCAGGGTAATCAACATTTAAAATAAATGTTACAAAACCAGATGCGAAGTTTAAATAACTTCGTTACTGCTTGCTATAGAATTTGTGTGAAAAAGTGTCATAAAAATTGGAAACCTCAATTGAATACACACTATATATTTTGGGATAACTTCTTGATGTATATACGATACTAATACATTATTAGATGTTGCATTGACTTCGGAAGGTATGATTTTATGTGTTAAATATTACTGCATTTTTCGCATGTGAAGAATAAAATATATAGGAAAACTTTGAAGATCGTGTAATGTTACTCCTCCTTTATAGAGCAATGTTACCACAGTAATGAGTTTAGGGTAGACTAACCAGTGAATGAACGCTTAAGCACAATTTATTTTAAGAAAATGCATACATTTAAAGAAAAGATAGCGTGTGGGTTTATGACAATGTGAACACATCTGTCATTATACAGTCGCTCGAAAAAATGTCCGAGTACCGTAACCACTGCAATTTTTTTTCAAAAACACAAAACGACATCCATGAAAAGTTGTTTATTACGAAAAAATGATTTAGCGATGAGGAATGGCTTCAACTTTTCATGGATGTCGTTTTGTGTTTTTGAAAAAAAATTGCAGTGGTTACGGTACTCGGACATTTTTTCGAGCGACTGTATGTAAATTGAAGAGTACACGGGAAGAAACGATTGATTTATTAGGCGGACGCCCGCTATTGCCTGCTTGGCGGACATTGGCGGCAGAAAACCGGTTTTTCTCTTCCTTCTTCTCTTTGTCCAAGCGTTGGGATCGTCAATCACCTGAATCTTGGTAGTTAGGAACCACATAGATAGTAGTTAAAGTATTAGAGTGGAATATCACGTGACCTAAAACACTGTCTTCATTGGGGCTCTTCTGGGAGCTACTTGCACGTCCCGCCGTTAGCATAGGAGGTCACGTGATCTTCCACTATATTACGTTAACTATGATCTCTGTGGTAGAAACTGGTTTCCTTACACAAGTTTAGGCGATCACTTGCTATCATCGCCAAAGTGGCCTGCTAAGGAAACTTATCTACAAAATCAATCGGTTTTTCCAGTGTACTCTTCAATTCTACAAAAAAAGGAGGTGACTATATATTGCATTGCTTTGGGTCTTTTGGGGGTCCAAATAAAAAGTGATACAAAAGCCAAGTGAATAAACAGTACTTTTACCAGTGAATGAACACAAAAATGTCCAGTCAATAAACATGTTGGATTTTAATTAATGACCAGGACAACCAATCAGTTGTCAGATAGCTTTTGGATTGGATTGGATTGGATTACATATATTTTCAGGCTTGTGTGCTTAGTCGCAAGGACCCGCTTATAAACCATCGTCAAGTAGGACAACACAAGACACACACAAACACATATGACTGATGTTGCCATCTGTCGACAGATGGCAACATCTGTCGCCAAACAATTAAGACATGTCCCTGAAGGGGAGGGTCAGATAGCTTCCTACTAGATGAGAGGAAGGCAGTGTTGCCAATCCATACAGTGGAATGATTTTTAATCCCTACTTCTTAAATGTACTTACCAACTGTTTATTCACTGGGGCCTGTTCATTCACTGGTCAGTCTACCCTACTCTGTAAAATTAGTGATAGAAAGTGCGGCCTTCAGTTGCTTTGCAGTATCCGTACTCGTAAATTGTAAAATCGTTGTTGTCACGTATAATATAATTCTTTCTGTCAAACAACCAAACGAAAAAGGACAAACCATCAAGCTGTATACAGCCCCTTTGTTTCTTATCTGGAGAGTCAAAAATTGTTTCGCTTCAAGAAACAACCGATTGCATGTCACTTTCCACACAACAAAACAAGTAATCTCTTACTTTTTGAAGGGTCATTTTGTAAAAAAGATCCCGATTCTCGAGTTACGGTCTTTAATAGACTTATACGGAAAAAAGCGTCTTCGCCATCTCTTGTTGAAATGTCATAACTTGAAGCGTCTATGACGGATGACGTGCAACGTTGCCACTCACTTTGATTAATTATGGTGTAGCTCTTTGACAAATTGTGATCCTGTCTTTAGTCGCGTGGTCGCGGTTTTAAGAAAGACACTTTAAGAAAGACACGAAAGAGTTCGTTAAAGGGGAATTTGCGCTGGACTGGGGTCTCCAAAGCGAATTGGTTAGGATAGGTTTGAATTATCGTCGCACTAGAACTACACGAGGGTTATTGGCGACGGGTGTCGTATATTAAAACCACAGTCAAGTGACGAGCCGACACTTGAATAGGAAATCAACGCAACCGTTAAGGGCGACATCGTACGCAGCGTTAGGACTTTGAAGGGTATTTAACGTGTACTCTCTTACACGGGGTATTATTCGTCGGACATTTTGGTTGCACGGGCCGTTTATACCAAAGCTCCCAAAATTCTCAATTTTTGAAATTGGTTAGAACATATTTTTTAATTTTTAATTCATAATTTTACACAAAAAATATCCGAAGCAATTTCTAAAAGTGGAAAGATATAGAGATCTAGAAGTTATTTACATTTTTTTTCAAAAAATCTTGTGCAAATATTCAAAACAGTCGGAGAAATGTGGCAGAGAAAATAGTTTTTTCACCATTGGATTAACACTGCGGCACTTGGAGAGCAGAATTTGGAGACCCGCGGTCCAGCGAGCCCATTCCACTTACAAATTGCTATGTTTTTAGAGCAGGGAAACCCCAGTTCCTCAGAACAGTATATACAGGTAACTAAAAACAGAAACATCCGTGCGACGGTAGGTGAAATATGATATCGTGCTTTGGTGGCTGTTAAACATGCCGATTTGTACATAATAGTTGGTTGGTAGACATATATATTTAGGTTTGAGAGCTTGGTCAGAGACCCACTTATAAATCTTCGTTAAGGGGGTCCAATCTATCAAAATCACGAAAAAATCATTTTTTTTTATATTTTAAAATAATGTTTGACTATTTCTTTACATTTTAGAAGAAACCGCTTTAAAAATACGTATTAGTTTTTGAGTTATGAATTTTTGAATAAGACACACTCCATTAAATGTTCCACTAAATGTAAACTTTAAACGCTCATATCTCTGTTCGAGTTTTTTCACTTTTAAGATCATTAAAAATGCTACGGTTTTTTTTTATATTATAAGTACATTAATAATTTTTTTCATAGACAATTGAATATATTTTAAACAGAAGTACGCATTTGGATTTGAGTATCTGTCACACAAATTATTTAAAAAATACTTAAAGTTGAGATTTAATTTTTTTCATGCATTTTTTGGCAACATTGCTACAAATATATTTTTTTAAAGTTGTTCATTTTAATCGAAATATAAATGCATACTTTAGTTTGACTTATCTTCCAAATGTTGTATAAAAATTTGTGTTTAAAATATTGAAAAATAAAAAGGGAGTGGGGGGATGAAAATTGTTAAAAATTTAACAAAAATTTAATTAAAAAAAAACAGACGTATATAAAATTTTAATCTCACCATTACCTTTCGGGGGTTTCCGGAGGGCAGCGGTGCTCGAACTCGCAACCTTAGAGATGCCAGTCCAAGGCCTGTTTTTGATAAAGATTCCTATTTATTAGGAAATGTTAAAACGGCTTTACCATACTCAGGGGTGGATATCTAAATAGGCTAAGTAGGCAGTAGCCTAGAGCGGCGATTTTTTGGGAGCGTCAAATTTTACGACCAATTAAAACGGCATTCCGGCCAAATTTCGGCATAAAAAATTATTATAAAGATACGGATATTTTTAGGAAAGAAAACAAATAACTTATCTTAATGCGTAAGCCGTAAGCGTATATATAGTACTAATATTTCGCAGCAAACAGGGCAGCTGCGAGGGCAATTGCACGCTCTCCTTCCAGATTTCGAAGTTAAAAGAAAAATAGTTGAACAGTAAAAAAAATCGCCTATTTCTTTGTCGATTTATGGTGTAAAGGTACATAGATTATTCTAATATGTGTATTTTAAACAGCGCATATACAACCCTATTGTGCACCTTTGTCCGAGGGGGGGACAATACACTCTCAGAAATAACACTTTCATTTTTGACGATTCATGAATCCTCAAGAATCATTTCTAATAATTTTGAGGATTGTTTCGTCAAACTATCACGTGACTTTTGAGTGAACGCGAATCCTCACTTTTGCGATCGTGATTTGACGATTCTGAATCTCGATTTTGAGGAAACTGAATCTCATTGTTGTATTCACAAAAATGACGAAATATTTCTTTAGATTAGACGATATTCAAATCCTCATAAAAATGACGATTCAAATTTTCTCACTTTAAGGAAACGAAAACTAGGAGTATTGCCAGTAACGGAATCGTCAAAATTAAGGAAAATTTCGTCGTTTTGAGCATTCATTTTTGAGAGTGTACTGTGACAGGGGCGGCAAATCAATCGTAGCCTACAGGCGCCAAATCTTTAAATCCGGCCCAGACCATAATACAGACACATTCCTAATTTCTAAATTATTCAATTCAGCGAACATTTTTTACGAAGTAAAACTAACCAAAAAAAAAAAAAAAACCTAACGACTTTCTGGAAAACGCAAACCTAAATTATCAACTACGGCCAGCCACTGTAACTCATTTTGAAGTTTCAATTGGGTCGTGTTGTCTGATTACAGGTCTGGGTGTCTGTCTGCCTTGTTCTCCTATACAGAGATGGGGGCGGGAGGGTTTCGAACCCGCAACCTTCCGGAAAGTATATGGCTGGGCAAAAGGTTTCCAGGAATCGAACCTGGGTCGTGAATCAGGAGGTAACAAACGACCAAATGACCAGTGTTTAGATTGGAATGGTAACGCTCATTTTGAATGAAAAGCTGTTCCCTGTTGCAGTTATTCCTTTTAAGAAATTTGGGGCCCTGCTGCAACTAATGATGCAATTTTGATTTGAATAACTGAAAAAAATATCAGGTGGTAATACAAGAAAATCAGTTTCCGAAGAAAGTCATTTTGAATGACTTGTTGATGCGCGCGTTTTTGTTCTGGTCGAGTACGGTAGACTAACCAGTGAATGAACGTTTAAAGGCGCTGCGTTTGCCAGTGAATAAACACCAGGACATAATGACCTGGACAACCAGCCATATGTCAGACAGCTTCCTACTAGATGGGAGGAAGTCAGTGTTGCCAATCCATCTAGTGGAATGATTTTCAGTCCTTATTTTTCAATTATATTTACCAAATGTTCATTCACTGGTCAGTCTACCCTACAGCCGCAGGATTTGACTCTCTAACCATTACAAAAGTAAAACGGCCCTATTACTGTTCAAAGTCTCTTCTCAGAAATATACTGCTGAAATTATAAAAAAAAAAAGTTTATATTTCTATTGTTATTTTTGGTTTTTAATTAGATTAGTAACAAAAAATTTACACTAATAAGTTTTTTTTTTAAATTTTTATGATGCCATGGACTCTTGCCTATGACCATTATCTTAAAGTCATTAGGGCAGTTATGTCAAAGAACAACAAGTGTGGTTGAACATATTGTTTCTTTACTTAACTTTTTGAGAATTTAGAGGACTGCTTCCTACGAAATTTGCATTGGAGAGTTTGTAGAATCCATCCCATTAAGAGTTTGTTCCCTTCTCACCATGTTTATTATGCGTTTTAAAATAAAGATATTTGTTCTTTTCCAGGAGGCTGCTAAGAAGGTCAATGTGAGCAAATATTTCGTTTTTTCCTCCTTAATTATTTCTCGCATTAGATTTAGGCTATAATAAATGCGTTGGTTATTATGTTAAAGTAAGGTATTTGGAGTTGGAGGACCAACCATATTTTCTGCTGAAATCTGTAGTAGAGTTAACTATCTTGTTAAAAATAATTGTGAATCGAATATTCATACTGTAGTGTATTATCGATCAATGAATTTAAAATAACCCAACCACGAAATTTAATTTCTCCGAATTTCTTAGAAAATAAATATCTTTTTGGCGTATGTTACCATTTTATAATGTTATATATTTTAATTATTTATTTATAAATTAAACTGAAATAGTACATTCGTTAGCGTTGTGTGAAATTTAAGAAACTTATTTTAAACATAAGGATAAGCTCCAAAACTGTATTTGCTTTGAAAACATCTGGGATATGCAAGTACTTTTTTCCGTTAATACATTCGAAGGTCTTGTCACAAATAAAATGCGGATAATCTTCAACAGATGTTAAAAGCTAAAAAGAGATTTATTACATGTTAACACATTCCCCTGCCAAGAAGTGAAATATTGTGACAAAATACAGATGATGTTGTTCAGTATTAAAAGATCGATGGTATTAAACGGCTTTGAAAGAAATGGTGCTGGTTTAGAAAGTTCATGATTTTGTACTTGTTTTTAAATTTTAATTGTTCATGGATTTTGTACATTGTTAAAATTGTGATTGAAAATTTGTTGTTTTGTACATTGTTGAATTTACAATTCATTTAGTGCATTGTTACAAATGAAGAGCTTAGTGGAAGAACGTGCTAAGTGACAAAAAGGTGAAAACGAGATATTGAGCTTCAAAGTTTTTAGTTTGCAACTTTTCTGTCATTCACAAAATCATAGTTTTTTCGGCATTATATTTTAGTTTGGTTCTTCAAGATACTTGTTGTCTTTTGGCTTAGCCGTACGTTACGTAATAACGCGTCATTTACGGAACGCGCGGGACGCCTCCTGCACTTGGCATGTTTTTCCTCCGAAATGCTTCAGATTTTTTCAGTCGTTTAGTGGAAGAAAGTGCTAAGTGTCATTTTTTAGGTAAATTTGATCCATACGAGTTTCATAATTTCTGTTCTAACATTTCGATTTTCAAAATTTTTTTTTGTTTGGAAGACAGATCTTCACAGATATCTTTTATACTTTTTAATCGTTTGCCTGTCCGTCCATCATTTTGTCCGTCCGTCTATATCCCTTTCAATCTCCGATACAAAGCGCCTGATTTTGAAAATTCTTTTTTTGGTTCGAAAGTAAAAAATAAGATGACTACAATTATAGTGTTTGGCCACTTGCTCGTACGTCCGACTGTTATTTTGTTTCTGTCTGTACGTCCTACTACCCCCCCCCCCCCAACTTCTTTCGTACCCGTCCAATTTTTAAAGTTATTACTATCAATTACCTAATATAAAATATTAGGAAATAAAAGTATTGCAATGCGTTAAATATTACAAAATGAAGATTTTGTGCTTTCTACATGTTTGTGCTCATTCTAAGAAATGTGTTTTTTTTTTTTTACATTGATCAGTCTGTCTGTCTGAAACTACTTTACAGTTCAAAATAAAGGAGCTACGGACTTCAAATTTAGTACACGGGTTTCTAGTTCATGTTGGACGTCATAATAAGGTTTTCGAAAAAATTGCGCATGCGCAACAAGAGGCTGCTATAAACTTTTTTGGTTTTAAAGGTATTTCTGAATAACGAAAATAGATACGGACTTCAAATTTGATACACGTGTTCCCTGTGCTAGTCGGACGTGAAAATAAAGTTTTCTGCAATATTATGCATGTGAAAGGAGTAGCTGCCATAGAACTTTTTAGGTTTGAAAGTTATTGAAAATACTTAAGGGATATAATGACTTTCAAATGAGCGTTTCGATTTATTAATCGGTAATTGAAAGTAATATAGTGTTACACATCCCTATTTTTTTTTAAAGATAATAGACACCGATTTTATACTTTTTGTTCGTCCGTCTGTCCCTACTGTTGCGATTTCTTTGATTATTTAAGCTAAAAGAAAGTAGGTTATATAAGTTATTTTAGAACTTCTTGCTTAATGTTAGATGAGTATGACAAATGACAGCGATTGCGCCCTCTAGAAGGGAGAGTGTATGCTAGATGAGTAAGTTTAGAATTGAAAATATTTTTTTAAAAAAATACATTATCACTGAAATTATAAACTTAATACTTAATATAATAATAATACAGATCAACTTTCTGAAAAGTATACAAAAAGATAGTAAAATAAACATAAATGCATATGAATGAAATAAATATTAAATTTAAAGATGTAAGTTTTCGCAAAATAAATTTTTAAATAATTTTTAGATTAGAATAATCGAATTTAAAAACAAACTTTGATATTAAAAAAAAAAGTAAAAACAAGTTGTGTGGCAAGATATAGATCCTATGGATACTTACGTTTTTCTTTCTCCTTTTTAATGGGTTTAATCAATTTTAAGAAATATACTTTAACAGAATTTCTACAGCAATACAACATGATCGTTTAAACAATTTATTTTTACAATCGTGATGTGCATAGTACTTTTTTAAAGTCATCGATATTTTAATAAATCTTAAGAACTTATAACGTTTTATACATTGTTACTTTATTTTTACATCAATTATAATAAAAATATTGCAGTTTTACATAACAAAGCAATACCTGGATTAAATTTGCACTTACCATATAAGCTGCTATTCGCATGCACGTTCAATCAAAAATTCAGCTTTCCGCTTGCTTCTTAATTCCAATTTAATAATTTTAGGAGTTTAGGACATTCCACAAAATACGTTCGATAGCTTTAGAGATCAAACGTAAAATGGCTTTAAATGATTTTTGTACCCATAATTCATTGTTTTAAGAAGCCAGATGCTTTGAATGTTCATCGACGCAATGTTGTTTTAACGCGAACTGCGATCTAAACAGAGCAGGTGTAGCTTTGTTTTAATTATACCATCTGTTCGCTGCTAAATTATCTATGCTTATTACAATAAAAATCAGAAGACATTGAAATCAGACGATATTTTCTAAAATGTGAAACCTTTAACTCCGAATAACTGTAAAATAAAAATGCATTTTCTCCTGCTTTGCTAAATGCACTAAAAACCAGGTTTTAAGCAATATAAATTTTATTTCATTGGTTATATTTAATAAATAAAGTTAATTAGTAAATATTAATTACATTTTGTTAAATTCTTCTTGATTAAAACTACAAAAGAACCATTTGTTTTGCTATTAATGCAAGCGAAAGTCGAAATTTTCCGCAAACGATGTCACTTAGCACGTTCTTCCACTAAACGATCGTTCCGTAATCGGACGATTTCGGAGGGAAAAAATGCTAAGGGCTGTTAGCATCTTCTTCCATTGAAAAAAGTGGCGAAAACGCGAGCACCTACAAACTTCGTTTGCGAAAAATGTACGAAATCGAATGTTTTCTAAATTTTTGAAAGTTGTTATGTATAAAGGAGGTAATAACATATACATTAGCGCAAAAATCTCAATTTTTTCAAAAATGTCACTTAGCACGTTCTTCCACTCAGCTCTTCAAATGTGATCGCTAATTTATTTAGTGTACTGTTAAAATTAAGATTGATTTTGTACATTGTTAAAATAACGATTAATTTTGTACATTGTTAAAATTGCAATTGATTTAGAGTGCATTGTTATAATTGTGATTGCTAATTTATTTAGTGCACTCTTAAAATTATACTTGATTTTGTACATCGTTAAAATTACGATGGATTTTTTTCATTGTTAAAATTGCAATTGATTTGTTAAAATTGTGATTGCTAATTTATTTTGCACATTGTTAAAAATGTGATTGCTAATTTACTTTGTACAATGTTTAAATTGTAATTTAAAATTTATTTTGACACATTGTTAAAATTACAATTGACTTTATCACTGTTAAAATTGAAATTTATTTTGCACATTATTGAAATTGAAATTTATTTTGTAAAATTTTTCAAATGAAATTGATTTTTTTCTTTGTTCAAGTAATGGGACTTTACAAAATTCCTCATAATTTTGTAAATTGTTAAAACTGTTTCTATTGATGTTCTTCCAACCGTGGTAATCAGATTAATATATTTGATGAGTATATTTTATTTCCTCGAAAACCTTTTTATGAAGTTCCTGTACCAAAATTCAAGTCTGTAGCTCTTTTTACTTCGAGCTCTAGGGTAGTTTCAGATAGAACTAACATTCAAAGTAAAGTTTTTCGGAAACAGCACCTTTTTAAAAGGGGTAATAAAACACAAAATACCGATTTAAGATTTTCGACCCCCATTGTAATACTTACTTTATATTTTATATTTCATATTAAATAATTGAAAGTAAAAAAAACTTAATTTAGGCGTTGCATTAACCCTCTAATGCATACTGTTGCCATATGGCAACAAGTAACATAATCCACTTTATTCAATTAAAGTAGAGCTCCCTCTCGACAAATCTATCTTTTTCATCTATTACATTCCATTTTGAAGTTTTATTACTAAAAACCCTCATAAATGACAGTAGTAAAGGTTATTAAAAATTAAAGAGTGAAGTCTTTAGAAAACATTTTTATAATTTAGCTCCTGAATTATTTAATAGTTTACCAATCGCTATTCAAAATATTGACAAATACTCAACTTTTAAGTGCTCTCTCTTTAAATTTATTATACTTATTGACTACATAGACATATATTTTTAATTTTGTATACACGAACCATAAGTAACTTTTAAAAAAAACCAGTCTCTTGCCTAATACTGTGATGCTGTAATTTATTATGTTTTTATTATTATTTGTAATTTGTTAAAACTTGCTTAATTTAAATTTCT
The DNA here is from genome assembly GCA_023701765.1 of Hylyphantes graminicola. Lineage (NCBI taxonomy): Eukaryota > Metazoa > Arthropoda > Arachnida > Araneae > Linyphiidae > Hylyphantes > Hylyphantes graminicola. Next base: position 61,261,083 of record CM043118.1, on the reverse strand, counting down.
AGGCTGCTTAAACGGGAATGTTCCCCTAAGCAGCTAATATGATTTGTTTTTGTTATTTATTTATAGTTTCTTTATTGATATTAATAAAGTATTATTATTGTTATAAGTTATTAACTATTGTGAAATTACGTATCTGGCAAACGTATCATTACGTATCTATTCAAACGTATTCAAAGTATAGTAATATTAGTACTAAATACAAATAAATTCTTTTGAAAAAATAATTATAGTTCAAGAGAGTTATTAAAATATAATTAGTAGTTTCAAACATTCTTATCAAAATTGGAATTTTGTAATTGATTTTTGCCACGGCATAAAATTTTAAAAATTGAAATGAATTAAATTCCAATGCAGTCAAATTTTTTTCAGTATTTTTACAATAATGTATGAGTTTTTAAGATACAAATATATTTTTTCAAAATGAAAAAAAATCATGCATTACAGGGTTAACCCAGCCATATTCTAAGAACTCATAGAAGTAGAGAGTAATTAGCAATGAGTTTGAGCCGTTGATCAACATCCATCCACCCTTTTGTAGAAATCTATTCTAATTTTCTACTTTCTGCATGGTGGGTGGGATAGGAAGATCCTGAAGACGACAGAACAGATAAAAAAAAACAATTGAAGAGCTTAGTGAAAGAACGTGTTAAGTGACATTTTTGAACAAATTGAGATTTGTGTGTCAATGAACATAAAACCTACTCCTTTAACGATGACAAGTTTCCACTTTTTTATAGTTTAGTATATTTCTTACGGTTTGCAAGTTTTGTTTTTAACAGATCTGAGTGCAAACGATAAACTTTTATACTCATTTTCCCGTTCTCACCTTTTTGTCACTTAGCACGTTCTTCCACTAAGCTCTTTAATTCTATACTTTCCGCCACCCTTATTTGAAAGACTCTAGGGATGGAAAACCGAAACCGGATTTTTTTGCCCTCGGTTTTGACCAAAAAACCGGTGTTTTTATACAGCCGGTCTTAAGGTTCAGAAAACCGAAAAACCGGTTTTTGAAACACCGGTTTTGTTTCCTGAAAAACCGCCATCCCTACCGTTTCTTATTTGTTTGGCGTCGAGTTTAGGTGCTTCTAGACAGTGTCTCGAAATTCGCTCGCCGGCGAAAGTAACTGAAATCAAGCAATCAATCATCTTGACAGGCCAAGGTCAGCGCCATCTATGGGTCGTCGTTGCTAATGAGGCTTGCACACAAAAAAAATCAGTACTCTTAAACTGAATTATCCTAAATTAGGTACTAACTAAATGCTGTGGATTATGTGCCAGGCCAATATGTGAATTAAGGATTCAATATTATAATTTTAAACGGCCCGTGCAGCCACAAATGTTCGAAGAATAATACCCCGTGTAGAGGAAGTGCACGTAAAATATCCTTCAAAGTCCTAACTCTGCTTACGATATCGCCCTTAACGGTTGCTTTGGATGCCTATTGAGGTGTCGGCTCGTCACTTGACTGTTGTTCTAAAATATGAAGCCCGTCGCCAATAGCCCTCGTGTAGCTCTAGTGTGATGATAATTCAAAACTATAAAAACTAAAAAAATATTGCTATTCCTATGACAAGTTACGCGGTAGCAAAAATCAAAGCATCTAAAAGTGAAGTTGCATTAAAGTTGCGAAGTTGTGTGATCGTCACTCTGAAATTAAACGAGCGCTTTTGACGACTCGCGTCATATTTGTTTCCGCAGTCAAGTGACGAGCCGACACCTGAGTAGGTACCCGACGAAACTTTAAAGGGTTACATCGTATGCAGCGTCGGGACTGTGAAGGGCACTATATAATTTTACACGCCGGATATTTTTATTTATTAACTGAAAGTTTTAGGCTACACGAGCTATTTATAGAATGTGTGCGTATATAAACTCCTTGCCAACCAAAGTTGGGTAAATAGAAATATGCTATGGAGAAGATCCTTCCGCGCATGTAAAAATTTCCATAAATTATTCGTGAATCCAATCCAGGAAACATGTTTACAACATTAATTTCGTTTAAGGTCTAACATATTTGAATATTATTTGAGAAATTTTTTTCGTTTATTTTAGAATTAAAACAGTATTTTTTAAAATTGTATTCAGATTATTTTGTGTGCAAATATTACCATACAAGAGAGTCCGACTAATGGACCAATCGCGCTTTTCCCTCTGCCTTTTTACTCGTTTATTTTACCCAAGTTAGGTTGGCACGGAGTGTAGAAAACCTGATAGTCATGTGATGGGTTTATACTTCTGCGTCCATCAGTAGGTGAAATTTATTTTTTAAAATATATCGATTGTTAGAATAAGTGGTACTTTTATAAACTAGATATCAAAAACATAGCCTAAGTGAGACATCTTTTTAATCAACCCTCCAAATGCCATTAACTAACAAACAATGAATAAACCTTATCCCTTTTTTTAAACTATTCATTCACCAAAAAAATTCCGTCCTCACTCTAACTAACATCTTCATCCTAACAATGGTCCATTAACTAAATTAGTCAGTCTGCCGCTTTCGGGAGGAAATAGCCATGGCGAGATAATGAAAAATGGTATTTGTACCTCGCAATCGAACAAGGGCTGATATTCTATATAATAACATTGGACATGTGTCGTTTTCTTAATGAGGCGTTAAATTTTCTACTACTGATCTAGACAACTTTGTTCCGACCATAGAGTAAGTAATTGAATAGAGGTGCAGTAAACTTTTTTCGTGACGATAAAAAAATGTGAATTTTGTCACTTCATTTTGAACCATTTGGAGATATAATTTTTGCCTAGTTCATGGAAGAAGGTTAGCAAGAAAGTTATTTAAAAGAAAAATTTGGAAAATTGACCACAAATGAGCTTTTTGCTTGAGTTTACCTAAATAAACAAAATATGACGAGGCAATCGGAAACTCTAGCCTTCACAAAGTCGTCATTTACCTTCAGTCACTAAAACAATTTTCTTCAGTTTCTTGAAGCATGTAAGTCATCTTAAAGCTGAAAGTACGTATAAGAAAGTACAAGAAGGTGAAAGTATCTTAAGCTGCAAGTTCCTCACATTGTTAAAATTTTAACTGTTAATGGATTTTGTTCATTGTTAAAATTGTGATTTCCACTTTATTTTGTACATTGCTAAAATTACAATTGACTTTATCATTGTAAGATTGAAAATAATTATGTACATTATTAAAATTGATTTTGTACATAAATAAAATTGATATTGATTTTGTACATCATTATAATTTATATTTATTTTGTACTGCATAAAATTGATATTAATTTTGTACATCATTAAAATTGAAATTGATTTTGTACATCATTAAATTGAAATTGATTTTGTACATTATTAAAATTGAAATAGATTTTGTTCTTTGCTAAATTTCAATTGATTTTGTTCTTTGTTAAATTTAAATTGATTTAGTACTTTGTTTAAATGGTGGGACTTGACAAAGTTCCACATAATTTTGTACATTGTTAAAACTGTTTCTGTTGATGTTCTTCCAACGTGGTTTCGTTACATTAATATATTTTATGAGTAGATTTTATTTAATCGAAACCTTTTTATGAAATTCCTGTACCAAACTTCAAGTCTGTAGCTCTAAATAAATATAAATAAGTACTCTTTAACATCTACAACTAAATAGAATTTTTACAAATTTTCAGTTAAAAATTTTAATTTAATTACCATACAGTTAAAACAAGTTTACACTTGCTTGCTTATCCCACCTATAGGTATTAAATTTCGGTAAATAATTTTTTGATTTTATGTATTACATTTCCCAAGATATTTTCCCTGCAGAAAATAATACCTCCTAATCTAATACCAAATTTCCCATTCAACTCTAAACTGTAACATAGAGGTAAACTATAAAACAAATAACCCATTCGAAAGAATTCCCCACTCGTACATCAGCCCATCACGGGCAAAACAACACAAAGGGGCCAATAAGAAGTAAAAGTCCCCCTCTCTGAATGGGAAATCCATTGAATAACGACGGATTTCGTCTGGCCTATGTCTGGTTGTGTGTCCTCTACATGGTTGAATAGAATCTCCCTTCAAAGTAAAGGGGGATATAGTATTGATGTTAGATTAGGTTTTGTGAAGATGGATACATACATAAAATACTTAATGGTGGGGTTTTACCTTATAAGATTTTAAGTAAATTTGATTTATTTGGCAAAAAATATAAGTATAAAAATTAGCCGTTTACAGTGAGTTGTACTTAACAAAAAAATATTATGAAAAAAATAAGTAAAATACCAATAAAAACTGTGAAATATTTTTAGTTTAGTTCTATTTTTTTAATTCGAAAGAATTGTAATGAAAAAAAATGAAAAATATAAATCGATATTGTAGTGATTTATTTTTGTGTGCCCGTACCTCCCTTTTAGCTTCCCTTGTAACCGGCTGATTTTAAAAATTATTTTTTTATTTGAAAGGTAAGAAATCATAGACTTATCAGTAACATTTTTTATCAGTCTGTCACATAATAATTTTTGTAAGCATTAAAATAACAGCACAAAACAGTAGATAAAAATTACTTATGTTAAAATTCATATTTTAGAGGGAACACCGGAGAATAAAACAACTTCAAATCAGCCATCTAAATTTAAATAATTATTAAGAGATTTTAAATTTTTAAAAAAGATCACTAATTCTTTTAATGGTTTGGCCTTTATATTTTATATTTATTAGGAGAATTTTCCTTGCAATTTACATTTAATATGAAAAACCACGTTTATGTATGAAATCTTTTAAAATGTAACAAAACATCAAAACAACATCTAATGACAGCTACTCAAACCTCATTCATTAATATTATATCATTTTCGTTAGTTTTTCGTAATTGTTTGTTACCTGAATTGTTAGAAGTAATTATACTTTGGTATTAAATGACATTTATTTGAATATTAATCATTGTTAAATAAATTGATTTGAATATTAAACATAGTTAAATAAATTGATCATTGATTGATCATAAATTGATAAATAAATTGACTTCATCAATTATGATTAGTGATGCCATCTCCTGATAACTTCAGAAAACACAAGAAAATACTTATGCAGGATTCCTATGGACGATAATTTTGAATAGCTCCCAGCGGGCGATGGGAAACATACTTCCCACCGAAATAAAATGGCCTTAAAAACAAAATTAATTTTAGGTAATGAGCAAAGTGAATTTCTTTTTGTAAATCAATCTCAATACCAGAAGTGCTTTAAAGTAACATTACTAGAAAAAAATGGGTAGGGGTACAGGTACTTATAAAGGGTTAATAATGTGCCTGGTTAAAAATATTTTCCGTCAATATTACAAATTATTCGTATAAATAAAATACACAGATTATCTCTGTAAATTTTACGGTATTTTTTGTAGAATCCATCTCACACGTTCTTCAGTAAAAACAGACTTTTTGTGACAGTGCATGATATCCCACACTAGATTATTTCATAGAAACTTATAAAATTCTAAACACTTTATTTTTTGCACTGTGGTCAGTGTCTTGATCTACGGATCGGAAGGTCCCGCGATCGAGTCCTGGTTGCTGAAAACCCACCGAGTATATGCGGAGTACGTGCTCGTTAAATCTGTTGGGTCCGAAAGTCCTGTGGGCGGTCATTGCGCAGTTTCCCACGGGTACAGGTTCTTGGTGACTATTTCTCTCCCCTTCAGGGACACGTCTAAATTGTGGAGGTGGAGCGCGATAGATGGCAGCATCTGTCACATATATGTGTGCGTGTGAGTGTGTTTCGTGACTGTCTTACTTGACGAAGGTTTATAAGCGGCTCTCTGAGCAAGCACAGAAGCCTGAAAATTTATGTATACCAACCAACCACTTTATTATTTTCAACTGTACCATAACACCCACTTAATTTCCAACAACAAAACTAATACAAATTTTAAGAAAATGGCCAATTTACAACACATATCAAAACAGTGCACCGATATAAATCTTACCAGCATTTTACAATTTCCAAACACATGAATTATTTATTTGAATGAGATTTATATGTTGCATTTCTTCTAAGATTTAGTCGCGAATAAATTACCATGATAAATAAAATGCAGATCGTAAATGCAAGGTGTCAAAGAATCTATGTGGTGAAAGAACCACAGAGATAGTACATACAAACATCTGAAACAAATAAATTAACCCAACTGCAGCTTAAATTCCTAACAAAGTACAGATGTACTGATTTGCAATTTTAAATAAGTTGCAATTGCGGATCAAATTTGTTTCAAGGTATACAATTGACGTTTTAAAACTTTTTTTAATCAGATACAAGTATTTTGGTTTTTTATGCAGCAGTTTCAACACAGACGAGTTGAAATTGTAAAGCTTTTTTTTATTTGGGGGTAAATATCACGACTTTTGTTGCAATTTAAAATATAAATTAATATATTTCAAATGTCAATGCGTATTGTTGATCCATAAACATTATTAGAGATAGGAATTAGTCTATTGAAACACAATAGTTGTGTACAAATACATGTCACTTAGATACGAGTTAGGCAAGTTAGTTATTAAAAAAAATAGTTTCTGAAGTATGTGCTATTCAAAAAATGTTAAGGTATCCAAATTTAAAATAACATGAAAAATATGTTATATAGTTAGTCTTATAGTTTCCTTGCACACAAACCACGGCCACGGGCAGAACTATAAAGCGCGCAGAGAAATCAGAGATGAAGACAAAATAAAACGGTTGAAATTTTCTCTTCATCTGATTGCTCCACGCTTTTTATAGCTCCGCCCGTGTTCGTGGCTTCTTTGCAAAGAAACTAGGAGGCTAACTATAGGTATAAACTAAGATTTTGGAACAACAAGTCTTTAAACTATCTGTGAAACTACTAAAACGGACAGTATATTTGTAATTAGTACAATAGATATTATTAACCCCCTTCCCTCTTTATTATTATTATTTATTATTAATAATTAATTATTATTTCCCCTCTTTCCCACCTCTATTTGCGCAAACGCACGATATTCAGTACTAATGCATTTAAGAAAAAGCTTGATTTTAGCCTTTTATATTTTATGCTTAAATTATAGTACCAAAGTTACAAGTTGCTAAATAGTTCTTCATAGAGCTCCTTTGTTTTATAAAAAATATAAAAAAAACGCTAAAAAAGTCGCTTTTAAGTTTTTACACTTTAAATATTCCAAATGTCAACATTCAAAAAATTAAAACTGCAATATCAGATCATTTGTATAAGTAAGAGTATTCTAATACACTATTGTATTTTTTATAAACCGATTTAGTGTCATTCCGTGTTTTTAACCCTTTCAGTCCCAGTGATGCCATTTGGCATCATCACTTTCAATATTTTTTTCAAATTTTTTATGTCCCGTTACGACATCCAAACACACATCATTCGATTCTTCACACTTTGCTCTATCAGACAATATTTTACTTTAATCTCAATATAAGTCAGAACTACTATTTTTTTTGTTTTGAAAATAGTCAACAAGCGTTTCTCTTGAATTTTGATCAGTTCACTTCAGTTCCACATATTTAAAACACAATTTAAACTATTTCGGTTAAAATAATTTTTTTTAATAATATGGTCAGATACCTTAAAATATATAACTCGAAGTGTTTTTAGGTAACATATATTTTTTTATTTTGTTGTTTTCCACAATTAAAAAATTTTGGCATTGATTCAAAAACCATATAAAAAATTTAAATGAATTTTTTTTTCTTGCGGAATTCGTATATTTGACCTAAAGTAAGCTTATTTTGTGAATATCAGATGTTTCTGTAGTGTAGTATTTTTTTGGGACTGAAAGGGTTAAAACGTTATAAAATAACCAATGTATTATTTTTTTTTAAATACGATAGATTCCGATTTTAATGACGGAAATGTATGTTTAAGTGACAGTTTAAGTCGTAGTTTTTCCACCAATTAATCTGAGATCAAAACAAAACAAAAAGATTTTTCTACTTAAAGCTTTTTATATTTAAAATAACAGTTACAAAATTCCATATATTAATCCTATTATTTATTAAAGATCTGCAGGATAGGATAAAATATTAAAAAAATCTATACTGAGATTATATTTTAGTAACTTAAAAAAAGATACTGTTGTGAGACTTAATTTTAAAATAGTTTCGAAAGGTGATTTCACGTCAAGAGTAACTAATAATCGTTATTTTTGTTTTCTAAGATTTAGTCCTTTTTTGTACTTAAGAGCGTAACGTTGTTGTTTAATGTTAGGTTAGATTATCGTCGCGCTAAAGCTACACGAGGGCTATCGGCGACGTGCATCGAATTTTTTTTATTTGAAATAAGCGCGAGTTTAACTTATTGTGAAAAAAAATTCAATCTGTTGATTCTAAATGGAATCATTGAGAGTGAAAGAGTAAAATATTTTTTTTCCGAATCACAACTGAAAATTAAAATAGATTTTTTCCTCGCAAACATAATGTTACTTATTAATTTTTTTTCATTTTAATGTGGTGTATATCCTGTTCTTTTTAAGTAACAAAATACCTGGTGGTTATAAAATAACGCTCGCGATTCGGAGAGGTCTGTAGATTGAATGAATAATCCGAATGCAACAAACATCGAGGCACTTACTAATCAAGAAGGGGAAAAAAGAATGGAATCATAAAAATAAACTCATCTCTTGACCAGTGTTCTAAATTGCGAGGCGTAATTGGCTGTGTTGGCCATAATTGGCTACGCCTCGTAATTTAGAATCCTGATCAAGTGACGAGTTTCCTTTTTCATGATTCCATTCTTTTTCCCCTTCTTGAATAGTAAATGTGTCAAAGTTTATTGCATTTAGATTATTCATTAAAGCTACAGACCACTCCGAATAGCGAACGTTATTAGCGACCACAACGAATTAGCAAGCGTTAACCACCCTGTAGGGTAGACTGACCAGTGAGTGAACAAGCCCCAGTGAGTGAACATTTGGTAAATATAATTAAAAAATAAGGATTGAAAATCATTCCATTGGATGGATTGGCAACACTGACTTCCTCCCATCTAGTAGGAAGCTCTCTGACATATTTGGTTGTCCTTGTCATTATATCCTGGCGTTCATTCACTGGCGAACGCAAAGCCTTAAACGTTCATTCACTGGTTAGTCTACCCTATTTATTTTCTTTAACTATCAAAATCAAGAAGTAAAACAACGTTTTCCTCTCCATACTTTTACATGCAAATTTTCATACTCCATTCCACCTTTGCATCAAGGTTACACACCCAGTGATTAAAAATGAATTAATCGCGACATGACTTTTCTTCCCTTCTATTCGACACTCATGATCTTTTTTAAAACCTGATTCTTAGAAAACAACTTTCACTCTCATTATTATATAGTTTATCATCATAACTTGAAGAAAAAATATTACTTTGAACGTCTTTTCAGAATACAAATTGGTGTGAATATAATGACTAAGTTTTAGTTTTAATATAATGTAACTTTTTTAAAAAATACATTCAGTTTTGATTTGTGTTCAAGTGAATTTAAGAGTGCAAGTTTAGTTTTGATTTATGTGAAGTTTTATAAGATGAATAAGCAATTTTTTTTTACAATCAAAGAAATAGAAAAAGAATTTAGATGTTTGTTTTGGTTTTCAAGATGGTTTGTTTTGTTTGGTTAAATTAATATGCCTTTATATTCTAAAAAATAATAAATAACGTTTTATAATATTTTTATAAATGGCAAATGAAGATGAGTTAAAAGATTCTCTTTTTTTTCCTTAACAGATTATGCGGCAGCAAATCATCTATTTATAACAATTATGCGGGACAATTTAATAAAAGGAAACAGTAGAAATTAATTTAAAAAAAATTAACTAATATTGAATGTAAAATACAGAACTAAAAAATAAACAGAAAAAAAAACTTGAAATGGAACAATAAAACTTAAAGTCAGATTTAGTTTCGCCTTTTGCCGATCCCATTATACTTTTTTTTCCAGTCTGATATATTTTTCTCTTCATGTAATTCAATTTCAACTAGAGGTTCTTTAAATCATAAAATGTTCATTTTATCAACAGAAACAAATTATCTTATTATTAACAAGAATAAACTGATATATAATCAAAGTAAAATTGAAAATTATCGAATCCAATATCCGCATACCATATTATGCCAAATAAATCTGTACAAATAAAGTTTGCTTTGAAATGATAATTCCGTTAATACCCTGTCTAGACATAGCTATAAGTGGCTTTACTGTAGACACACAACATTATATAGGTTTATACACACTTAATAAGGAAGATATATTTTGACAATAAATAGTTTAAGTTATTTGAAACATTTTAACTTTATTGCAGTTTGGTTCGCAGAAATTTCGAGTAGATTTACTTATATTAATAGGATTCTTGAAAGTTTATTAAATAAACTTCGTAATATAATTATTATTAGAGACTGTTAAGAATGTACAATAAAGTGCAGAAAAAAACTTTTGTTTCAATCCAAAATGTCCTATAATTTAACCGATGGAAAAAAAATTAATGTGTTTGACAAATACTACGAATTTTGTTAAATTGCAAAGTAGCGTTAACGTTAACTCTTAGTTAGTAACCTATAATAATGGTAACACACTTCATGCTCCTGAACATCTAAGCACGCACGTTTTACAGACGTATTTGTCAGTTGAAGACGAAAATGATGGATTATAAAAATAAAAGTTTGAAAGAAGCATTACTGAATAGTAATTTTTTTAAAACTAATAACTATGTTTCATTCCATGCCTTTTCCAGCAACTAACCAATCGGACAAAAGTTCAGTTCACTTCCTACAGCTCTTCTAAGAAACAAAAATAAAAATTCAAGAGTACCCAAAGTTATTAAAATATTTTTATTTAATAGCAGCCCCTTTAGTAATCAATCATAATAGTTTCACATGATCTTCAATACCAACCGCGCTAATACGATTCAACATAAAGTAGCCCCTACCTCATCATTACTGTATTTCGAAGAACGGTTAACAAAAGCCAGAAACGCCACCTTTCCAAGAAAGGTTCAAACATGCAAATTACGCTATCCTTCACTTGCCGAAGAGAAGCAAGAAAAACCTGTGAATAAACCGGGTGCTGCTTTTGTTTGTTATAGTTGTACTCATAGGTTTTTTAACCCCTTAAGATTAGTATAATTTGCTAGGCATATGTCCTAGTAAGGTGGCCAGCCTCACGCGGAACCCCCAGAGTTTAGTTCCCAAGCATGCTTGGCCCCCACATTATCGAACCACTTATGGGATGAAAGGATGGTGGCCTGTGGCGGCGCAATGCGAAGCACTACCACTAAGCCAATGGGCTTCAGTAATTAATATTATTTTAAAGATAATCCGTAGCGCAATTCCAGAACGTTTCTATAAAAAGTTTTAAGAACGACAGGGGAATAAAAGCTGAAAAAAATGTCATTCGAAACAAGCCAATTATTTTAAATCTTTTGCATTGCAATACAACTTTTTCAAATTGACATTGCAACACCTTGTCCTTGGTCTGTGATCTTAACCTTGGAAATGGAGCACCTTGGGAACTATATATTAAACGGATGTGTAAAAACGTAGGAGAAATAATAAAGGCTGCCGCAATTAGTTATTTTCTCTGCTTATTAAAGGATTAAATATACATACTATTTATGTGTGAATTATACTAAAGCGTCGTTACAGTATAAAATAAGATTTTGGTTTGCTTATTGTGCAATTAACGTGTTTTGTGCAGTTAGCGTGTTTTTTGTGTAGTTGGCATTTGGTTTTAAGGCAAGATATGGGATATTGGCTAAGGTGATCGTAATTTATGAATGCGGTCAAGTGAGAAGACAAACATCTGAAAGTCCGAAATAGAAAATAAAAATCACTATTTGAAACGTAGTAATTTATAAAGTTATATAAAAATTCAAAATCGGTAATTTTCCAAATACAATTTACAGAATTATTTGAATTTATATACTTTTTAAGACACCAGCAACACAAAGACGTTTCAAAATATTAAATTTTCGTTTTTACATGTATGCACTAAACTGGATTATTTATAACTTTATTTGCTGGAGCCAAACCGGTGGTACGTTTCGAGATCTTTTAACACTAGGATCATTCCATCTAGTTAGTATATATTATAGATCGCTGATAGTAGAAAAAAATTACATCGAAAAGCCATATCTGTCTAACATGTCACATTTCCCACACACACTAACACAGACTCCAGCAAACAAGCAACACTTGTAACTTTCACAAGTGGGGTGCCATCCCATTAGTTGATTAAGTGTTTAAATCGTTCAATTATTCCGGTTTAAAACTCCTCACTTAAGAATGATTCCTCAGCAAATGGAAAATTTATTCCTCTAAATTTCACTAAGTGGGACCGGAATTAAGATATTTTTAAGTGGATGTTTTATGGGCTGACGCGCGTTTGCCCGAATGTCACCTTAGGGAGAGAGGTAGATCAATTTGAAAGGAGTTGGCTGCGTGGAGGGTCTCTTAAATAAGGAATTGATCTGAATGAATCGGAAACTTGTTGGTTTTAAGGTAGGCGAATACCCAAAATTTCCCAAAATTTAAAAAATTTTACTATTACTTTGATCTTTTAAAAATTTGGCATGGTGATTTCAAATATAATGAATAATACTATTTGGGCATATTTTTAAATTTAAATATAATTTATTTATTTTAAACGGTGTTTTTCTACTAAAAAAAGAGGTTTACACTAACAAGTCTACCACATTGAATTTTCATCCTATTAACATTAATTATGTGTTAAATTCTTCGTTTTGAACTGATGCATGCAATGACCCTCTAGAGTTATATACAAATTACAAGAAATGAAGTTATTAAGAAAAATGTTATAAATTAACAACAAAAAAGATTTTTTTTTGATTAACTTACACTTGGACATTTAAAAAAAAAACTTGTATGTTTACACCAGATGTTAGAGGTTCATGGCACAGATATATATTGAAATAACACCGGTAAAAAATTTCAGGTAAATTAATGTAAAACTTTTTATGCTAGAAGTGTTGGCTCAAACCCCTTTTTTTAGGTGAAAAACACCGTTTAAAATGAATCAATTATATTTAAATAAAAAAAATTGCCTGAAAAGCATTGTTCATTATATTTGAAATCACTATGCCAAATTTGGAAAAGATTAAAATAATAGTAAAAATTTTAGAATTTTGGGTATTCGCCTTAAAAGGAGGGTTCTGAGTACTAGTGAGCCAAGGCCATAGAAAACTTCTTTGTGATACAGAGGTTAAATGTTGAGGATTTATAACATAATTGAATCTGTGAGTGCAGAAACCACTTCAGTCAAAAAAAAATCCGAAAACTCGTTTTCAATGAAAATAAGCGTAGAAAGGCAAGATGCGTGTTGGGTGCAAAAACTACGTTAGTCTGTTGAGTAGTTCCGTAAATACAGGACGTTTGTTTCGAGTGTCGAGTGCAGAAATGGAGGAGGAGTTATTACGTTTTTTCTCCCTCCTGAAAAATTTGAAATTTGTGACTGACGTTGTTTCTGCACTCACTGATTCAATTACATCTGAATTTTTTTTCATAAATTAGCAGAACAGCGAATATTATCTGAACTAGAACTTTTTTATTATTGGATTGAAATTCTGTCTAGCTAGGAGCATGTGTTTGCGCTTCTTAATCGAAAATAACAAGAAGTGGACTTAGTTTACTCGTATTCAGAACCTTCCAATAGTTAACAGGACTACTTCGCTTTAGGTGGTAAAGCTACTTATTTTCCCAATATATTTAGTATTTTTTTTTCTATGCAAAGATAAGATATAAAATGTTCAGAATAACATTGGTTCAATACTAATTCATATATAGTGGTGGCCAAAAGTGTGGACATTTTTTGAAAATTTCATGTGTTTCAACTGTTACCTGTGCTCTTGCATCTATTAAATTTCGCTTAAATACAAACATTTAAATATTAAGTTGAAGGTAATTTAATGTAGAATTTCATTTAAGAACAGAATAAGTATCTTATTGCAAATAAAGTTATGCTCATTTTAGTTGAACAAACAAGCACAATCAATGGATTATCTTATGCTGAAATTGCAATACCAGTTTGTAGTTCAGTGACTTGCAAAACTAAGACAGATCATACTATAAGTTGCATAACTTATTCGTTAGGTTAGGTTTGAATTATCGTCGCACTAGAGCTACACTAGGGCTATTGGCGACGGGCGTCGTATTTCAGAACCACAGTCAGGTGACGAGCCAGCACCTGAATAGGCACCCAACGCAACCGTTAATATAACTTATTCGTAATACAGATATTGTAATACGGTATTTTTAATTCTACATGAAATTACTTTGATGATGATGATGTTGTGTCCATGGATATAGATTATATGGGACCAAAGGTCTCATAGACGGCTTCAGCGATCTGCACAGAGTGGTCCTCACATAAAGATTAAATTACTTTCAATTTGATATACAATAAATATATTCTGTAAGCACACAAAGTTGAAAAATATGAAACTTTCAAAAATTGTCCACATTTTTGGCCCCCACTGTAGATTTATACATTGCAAATGTTGGTATTTCCAAACACAGTTATATGTATCCATTGAGAGATGTTTAGTTTTAAGATATTTTAACGAAAAGTAATGCTTTTGGCTTTGTTAATTTTTACGCTGAAGCCAACTCTCATGGGATGAATTTGAATTTATGTAGATGTTCAATATCGTCATGTAGTTAAAAATTTGCTTATAAATTTTATTCCGAGCTTAATTTAAAAGCAATTTTATAGAAGAACATAGTAAAAAAAATTCTTGATTTTCTGCAGTAAAAATCTTAATGTTTGAGAGTATATTTTTTTGTGAAATTTGCACTTCATTTAAAAATACTATTTTGTATAATTATAGAAATGCTGAGATATTTTGAGAGTCTGGTATACTAAATGTAATTTTATAGTAGACAAAATCATACGATGTCTGTCCATCTGTCTTTTTACGATCTTTTTTTTTATTTCAGTTCTGGTTCTCCGATTTTTTTTTTGTTAATAATAGATGTCATCAGAGACCTATCCAATATACTTTTCGTTCATCTGCCTGAATGTTTTACCGTCAGTCTGTCCTTCTGTCCCTTGGCGATTTGTTTTAACTCAATTTCTAACAGTCCGATTTTTAAAAAAAATTTTTAGAAAGGTATGAAATTATATGCTTGTATTTTTTTTTTGTCTCTCTGATAATCCGTACTGCAAAAACTGAAATAAGTATTAAATTAACAGGTCAAAGCTATTCGAATTCATTTACAACTTCTAGTAAAATTATTTTTTAATTTAAGTTATCAGTCTCAAATGCATGAACTACACAAATTAAAGAAAGATTTTGTTGAAACTAATAAGTTTGTAAAAGTTTTATTCACATTTCATTTTTGTATAAAAAGTTTTACAAAGTGTTAATGGTTTTAGGTCCAATCTGCATATTATCATAAACCCTTCTGGCGTCTTAAAGATACAAAATAATAGGCAAGCAATTTAAGAAGACTAATATCTTATTTAACCATTTCGTATCAAACCAAAAACTAAAAAATTACACTTCGCAGATGGTTTAAACATTTTAACCTTTCATTATAATGTTTTCGTTACAATCTAACTCAAATTAATGAATCCAAATTACTAGTCGAAGGCTATACATAATGCAATGATTGCTGCCTTGAATCGTTTAATTATTTAAATTATTACTCTTTCGGAAACAAAAATAGTAAGACCACAAATCATTAAGTAAACGGGTTGCACCTGCTCTAGCGAGTCAGTTTTTGTTATTGATTGAAGGTTAAAAAAAGTTAACTTTTTGATTTTTAAAAACCAGACGGTTTCGGTAGCAGTATAAAACGTATTTTTGATTACTACGACTAATGATAGGTATCACTTTTTGTATTTTTTTCTTAATACCTTTTCGGTTCGGTGTTCCATACATCATTATCTAACCTTGTCTATTAGCTTATTATGCAATGTTCTTGATATTAATATTTATAAAAATATAGCTGATAATAAAGAAAAACTGGCAGATTGAATCAGTCGCTGTTCACATTGGATCGTATTATGAATTATACTAGAATTTTCTGAAAACGAAGTTTAATTTGATACCTTCAAAGACATTGTGGAAAAACAAATGATTTGCATATCAAAACCATAAACCATATTAAATAGGTTAATAACTATTTAATTTACTATTAATATTAAATAGATATAACATTAATTATTTATATTTGATATAATTTAATAATAAATTAGATACTTATTCCATTAAAAGTGATTAATTATAAAATTTTATTGATCTTATTAATGGCATGTCATTAACAATAAAGTAAGATAAATGTCTTTAAATAAAGCTCATTGCATTAGATTAGTATCAATTACTTATAAGCATTTCAAAGTTGAATGCTCATTGCTCATAAGTATTTTATGGTATTTAATTTTAATATAATATCAGACTAGAAAAGTTCAATCTTTTACAGAGATTACAGATAACTTAAACCTTCTGACCGATATAGAGGTACACCCATCAACTGAATGTCAGATTTTTTAGCAACACACGTAATTTATATATTTTTTAGTTAATTCATTTTTAAATTAAATTACAATTTAAAGCATGGAGAAGTCCTTTGTCACTGAAACACATCTGGTCAGGCAACTACACTCCTCGCCAACCTACGTTGGGCAAATAGAAATATGCCATGGAGAAGATCCATCCGCGGATGTAAAGAGTTCCATAAATTATTTGTGAATCCATCCAGAAAACATGCTTAAAAAATTGATTTCGTTTGAGGTCTAACAGATTTGAATATTATTTGAGAACATTTGGCACTATAACCAGAATGAAAAGTGTATTTTGGTTAAATCGTATTCAGATCATTTTGCATGTAAATATTACCCTACAAGAGTTTCCAACTAGCGGACCAGCCGCGCTTTTCCCTCTGCCTTTTCACTCTTTGTTTTTACCCAAGTTTGGGTGGCACGTAGTGTAGTATTCCCCCTTGATGACTCAATTTAGGAGAAGCATCACTTGGTCCCATTCTGAATAACATAAGCCACTTATAACACTGCAAATTCCATAATGAAAGACCATTAGCGGAGAACAAACGTTGTGCGGAGCGTGTGATTAATGGTGTTTTTATTACAATGAGGCACCGTGGCACACGTTTTATCTCCCCCATGATTCGCATTGTTGCAACAATGTAGCGCCCGGTTGAGGGTTGCGGAAACGTTTTAAGAAGCCACAGGTGTGACGGGATTGGGATATTAGAAACGTAATTGTTTTAATATTCCGTTGGAATAGAAGGTTTTTTTTAAGCGAATAATAACTTTAAATTAAGGTGTTCACCTGATATTTTTATATTATTCCATGTTAGTATTCCGTTATACAATAGTTCATTTAACAAAAATTTCAGACACTGTTGCAACAATGTAGAGCCCGGTTGAGGAGGCGGAAACGTTTAAAGAAACCAAATGTGTGTTGGAATTCAGAATTAGTAACGTAATTTTTTTTCAATTGGAATATATATCGTTTTAAGTGATGAATAACTTTAAATTTAGATACACTTAACTTTTGTTTCTTCATTATATTCTATGTAAGTATTCTGTTTATATAATATTTCATAAACCGACAAAAATTTCAATGAATGAACAGCTTTTTTTTAAATATTTGATTTCAATGCGCACGTTCTATCTTCCCCGTTTTTCGCATTGTTGCAATAATGTAGCGCCCGGTTGAGGGTTGCGGAAACATTTTAACCCTTTCAGTCCCAAAAATTTACTACACTACAGAAACATCTGATATTCACAAAATAAGCCCATTTTAGGTCAAATATACGAATTCCATTAGAAAAAAAATCCATTTAAATTTTTTATATGGTTTTTGAAACAATGCCAAAATTCTTTAAATGTGGAAAACAACAAAATAAAATATATATATATTACCTAAAAACACTTCGAATTATATATTTTAAGGTATCTGACCATATAATTAAAAAAAATTTAGTTATTATTTTAACCGAAGTAGTTTAAATTGTGTTTTCAATATGTGGAACTGAAGTGAACTTATCAAAAATCAGGAGAAACGCTTGTTGACTATTTTCTAAATAAAAAAATAGTAGTTCTGACTTCGATTGAGATTAAAGTAAAATTTTGTCTGATAGAATAAAGAGTGAAGAATCGAATGATGTGTGTTTGGATGTCATAGCGGGAAATAAAAATTTTGAAAAAAATATTGAAGGTGATGATGCCAAATGGCATCACTGGGACTGAAAGGGTTAAGAAGCCTCAGGTGTGACGTGATTGAGATATAAGTGATTGTTTGAATATTTTATTGGAATAGAGGCTTGTTTTAAGTAACGAATAACTTTAAATTAAGGTATAGTCACTTTGTTTTTCTTATGCTATTGGGTGTAAATATTCTGTTTTATGTAATATTTTATGAAACGATAAAAATTTCAGATGAGTGAGCAGTTTTTAAAAAAAAAATAATTTCGATGGTGCACGTTCTATCTCCCCCATGATTCGCATTGTTGCAACAATGTTGCGGAAACGTTTTAAGAAGCCACAGGTGTGACGTGATTGAGATATTAGGTTTGTGTTTTTATAGGTAATTATTTTTGGATAGAAACTTTTAAATAATAGCTTTAAATTTAGATACTGTTTATCTGGGTTATTTTTTGTAATATTTGGTGTATGTATTCCGTTTTAATAATATTCTATGAACCAAACAAAAATTTCAGAAGAGATAACATTTTTTTTTTCAATTTAATGGCATAAGTTCTATCTCATTGTTGCACCAAGGGTAAAGAAGCACTTTAAGAAGCCGCGGGTGTGACCGGATTGAGACATTTGCAATTTGTAATTATTTTTAAATTAAGTTTGAATACCAACTTGTTTAAAGTAAATTTTAACTTTAAATTTAGATACATTCAGATTGTGTTTCTTTATAAATTGTGTTTTTATAATTCTTCATGAACCAACAAGAATTCCAAGGGAGTGAACAGGTTTTTTTTATTAAATTAAGTGGAGCACGTTTTATCTCTACTTATTACGTTATTCTCTATTTATTTTAAGTATGGTTACTCAATAATTAAAATTTTAAACTTAAATAAAATATTCATAGAGTCTAATAAAACTAAAAAAAAATATATAAATTAGGTATGTTGCTGGGAAACGTGAGTCAAAAATGATTTATGCATCTGTATTTTATTCAGAAAATTATAGTTACGAAATTCTCTAATAACATAAAATTCTATCTAAAATTTTTAAGTTTCAAATGAAATATTTCAGACCAAAATTTTTTACTCAAAGACTTGGAGCTTCAAACTATTCTGCATACCTCCCATGATGCAAAAGCATGGAAAAGTCCGAACCAAAATAACTATTACATTCGCTCCGTTGACAGATGCAAAGAGAGCGGCGCCTGACTAGAAAGGTCTATTTTAGCATCTTCAACAATGAGTTAGAAGCTATGATTAGCATCTTCTAAGCCAGCACGGAAATCTGGCTAAGGACAACGAAAAAAAATTGAAGCGTTGTTGGGATAGAATTTTTTTAAAGAATTCAGTTATCTTGAAATTTGGAATAAATTAATTATGATTGATTAAAATTGATTTAAATTAAAAATATTACTCATAACAAAATCCTTTGATATTAGACAAATTATCTATTAAAAATTACAATTGCGTAGAGCTCATTTTGTGTATGGTGCAGCGCTTGAGGAATACTTTTTAATTTGAATCGTAAATAAAATTTAATTTATATCTGAATGTATGACAAATTATTTGGTGAACATATAAAAGCTTAAATTGCAGAAAACGCAATCTGTGCTTAGAAATTAGGTATAAGTCTTTGTTTGTACATATTTGTACAATATAAAGTCATTTTTCCTGGTCATTTCTTCAATTTTGACCTCAAAATGTGGCGCACAAGCCTAATCTATATGTTTTCAAATTTTGTAAATAGTTTTATGTTTGTTATCATTTATTTCAGTCTTGACTAAAGTTTCATAAATTTTCAAATTTGTTTTACAATAAATTAATATTATAGAATTACATATAAAAAAATATACTTATATATTGAGTAGTTAAAAAATTACATGAAATCACAAACTATGTTTTTAGCACATTACTTGCATATTTTTAAGACTCCTTAGACCGCTTAAGTTATGTAACTGGTACAAAAGAAAAGTCAAAACTTCAAAAATTTCTCCCGACTGAAATCCATTTATTAAAGTCAGTCACCATATACTACATTCACTCCCCATAAACATGAACATTATACCTAACAAAACCCTTTCTCCACAGAGGGGTTCCCTAGAAATCGATATCATGAAAAGAGTTCATTGAAACGCTCGACAATGATGAATGTCTTGGGTTCTGTCCAGCGACTTAGATCGAGAAGGCTGTGAAAATAACTTGATAAATCAAGATACTTTAGTTAAAAGGAAATGCTTACTTGGCAAACATATTTACAAAAGTCACATGACTTTACCTACGATAATGTACATAATTCTAAGCAATCGCTAATATTTCGATTTTTGATTTTGTAAAATGAACGCAACAATGTTTCTTTAATAAGAGAAAATAGGTATCAAAGATATAAGTAGCAACTACATTAAAAGTTGCGTTGAAATATAATTTTGCTTTAATTTTATTTTGCAGTTAATCAAATAGCAGTGATAAGATGCCAAACATAGCAATCTTTCTAGCCGTATTGCAATTTATCCTCTTCGTTCAAACATTAGGACGTTTAACTACACTTCACAAAACAATTAGTGGAGCACTTTGCGTACTTCTGTTAACCCTTTCAGTTCTAACTTTTTATTTTTCTTCCAGAAATCTAAAATTTATGAAATAGATTAATATGCATCCAGAATGAAATGGTTAAAAACATGGATTTTTGAAATTTTAAACTAAATTTTAAGGGATAGACAAAATTGCTTTTGAATAAATTATAACAATAATTTTTTTTTTCAAAATTTTATTTGTTCAAAAAAGTTAAATCCATTTTAAACATCTAATAATGCAAGCATGAAGAATTTTAGGGTTTTTTTAATTAATAAAATCGTTTCAGAGTGAATTTTATTTTACTTCGTTTTTCATATTTTCATTAAATTAAAACAAACATTATTTAATTCTTGAAAAGACACGATTCTTCTGTCTAACAATAAATACGTGGGAGCTTAACTTAGTGGGAACCAAATTTGCAAGCTGATGATTCCCAATTGAATCATCGGGGGTGAAAGGGTTTAAACCATGCTCTCCCCTAATTGCTTTGAGCAGTGTACTACACTCCGTGCCAACCTAACTTGGATAAAAACAAATAGTAAAAAGGCAGGAGGGAAAGCGCGATTGGTCCGCTAGTTGGAAACTCTTTTAAGGTAATATTTACACACCAAATGATCTTAATGCAGTGTAACCAAAATACACTTTTCATTCTGATAAATTTGCGAAATTTTCTCAAACAATATTCAAATCTGTTAGACCGTAACTGAAATTAATGTTTTTAAACATGCTTTCTGGATGGATTCACAAATAATTTATGGAGCTCTTTAATACGCGGATGGATCTTCTCCATAGCATATTTCTATTTACCCAACTTAGGTTGGCCAGGAGAGTACACATATTGCTTTGAAATATAGTTTTCTTTTAGTTTTAATGTGCACTTAATCAAACAGCAGCGATAAGATGCCGATAATAGCAATCTTTCTTTCGAAATTGGCGATTTATTTTGATCCCCCCACAGTAGGCCTTTTAACTATTAATGGGTCATTGTATTTATATCGTTGGTAGAAAGAACTTTTACTTTCCATGCCCTTTTATCTTTTTCTGTACAGTATTTACGAAAAAGAAAGATTCTTTTTTAGCGCCCTTCTGAAGCACCATGGTTAGTTCTTTCCGAAAATCACCAACGTTTAGAAGACAAAAAAAAAGCTGAGAAGTTTCGGTGGAAATGAGAAACAAAATGACAGCCTTGTTCTTTTGTGGAACAGCTTGTTTTGTTGAGATGGATGTCTATATGTTGAATAGAAAGAAACTGCTGTTGATTGTGGCATAGTTTTTAACATTCGTGTCGAAAAACAAACGTGTAAAACATTTTGTAAATGTGATACTAAATGTTGAACATTTATCATTGTTATTGTCAGTTTAAAGACTTGTAACCTGATGCGTTGTTTTTGTGAGGCTAGGTTGAAATATCGTCGCATTAGAGCCTCATGAGGACTATTATTGAAGGGCGTCGTAATTTCGAAAAAAAGTCAAGTGAGAAGCTGACACCTGAATGGGCACCCAACGTATTTATTAGAAACGACATCGCACGCACCATATGAAGCATATTCAACGTGTTATTTCCTCTACACGGGGTATTATTCGTTAGCTGTTAGGCTGCACAGACGTTTTTGTTGATGTAATACTGCTAGTAAATACCATTTCAATGTTTATTCATTTCAATAGAGTCCGAGCTATAGTAGTTTTAAATCGGTGCAAATAGGTTGAGCTTTTTCAGTTTCAAAAAACGTTGTAAAATGCTTTAACTTCCTACTTTTAGGGTCATATGGGGGAATTATGGATCAAAAAATCACAACATCCTATTTTTTTCTAAAGTATGAAAGATAGAAAGATTTAATTTTGCATGGAGTAAGCTTAAATAATTTAGAATTTATTTAAATAATCACTTTTTTTTGGACCTAAAACTTAATTATTATTAGTTTTATTTTAATTATTGAGTGATCGGGAATTACCCCGGGTTTGGGCAATTATGGATCACACATGGGGTAATTATGGATCACCCTTTTTTTTATAGTAATGCATACTAAAAGTAAATTAATTTTTGGTTGCAGTTAAAATATAATTCAAAACAAACTTTTAAATGCCTAAATTATATTTTTACTAGCAGTATGGTCCCGCCTTACTGGAAACCCGTTGACATCGCATTGCTTCCTTTTAGAGGCATGCTTACTTGTGAAAATACACTCAATATCTAAACTAAATTCAATTCGTGAAGAAAGCAAACACTAAGAGAGGATGAAGCAGCCTTAGGGCGAGCGCATATCTCAACCAAACTCAATCAATCAAACTAATAGAGGATGGCGTCAAGCCCCCGTTTCGGCCCGGTCCATGTATTTTCAAGCTCTGTTATGGTCCCGCAAACCCACGTGGATGACGTATTTTTGAAACTAATTATATTAATTAAAAATCGCAATCAAATATGAAAAAACTAAGCCTCAGGTGCACACGTAGGTATTAAAAGGAATCTATATTAAAAATTTCGAATTTTTTAGAGCAGTTTAAGTAGGTCTTTTGCGATCCACAGACATACACACAGACAGACTCACAGACTCTTTCTTTTATTATTATAGATTAATCTTCTTTCTCAGAAAAAAATTAGACCTTATCGTTTGCTAATTTTTTTTTAAACTCGAAGAATAATGATGATCTTTTTTAATAAATTATGCCGCAATTTCCCATTTACATTCTTTCGAAAATTCGGTTATTTATCGTTTGTTAAATTAGTTTACAGTTCGAAGTATCTCGAAAGTTTCTCGTAAGTTTAACGAAATGAAAAGAGTCAAAATATTGAATAAGAATGGAATTTGCATGTTATTTCAATGTAGATTAAATTTTTTGTTATTTAAATTTTAAATAAACTTTTAATTCGAATTTTTTAATGAAATTTGGAATGCAGTCTAATCTGATCTTTTGCTTCAAAATGACGTATACCACTTTGCTAAAAACACATGAAAAATTAAAAAAATATCACTGATCCAGAATTACCCCAGTGATCCAGAATTACCCCAGTAAACTGGGGGATAAATCTATACACCTTTAAAATCATTAAAAAAAATAATTATTAAAAATTTATATCGGAATGAAAAGCTTAGACCTTTTCCTATTGAAAAATAGCCCCAACAATATAGTTAGCTCAAATATGTTTCTCCAGTATGGATCTTAAAAAAAATCATGTTTTTCAAAGACAATCTTTTTTGAAGATGTTTTTATAGTAGTTTAAAAAGTATTTTTTTTCTATTATTTGCTTCAGAGTTACATTGTTTTTGAACTTGATATAAGAAAATAGAATGTATAAGGATGACTTGGCATAATTTATTATTTTTCTAAAAACCATTTTTTATCCTTAAAACTTAGTGATCATTATTTACCCCGGAAAGAGAGTGATCCATAATTCCCCCATGTGACCCTAATCAATTCATCTAGAGCAGGCAAAGGTCACAAGGGCCAATATTTTAATTAAAAATTAAAGTTACGAATTCGATAGTTTAAAAAAAATAGTTGTCTTCATAACTTGAAGACCATTTTAAAATGTCTTCCCGTTATCACTTTAAATCGTCAAAACTGGACATGCTTCAAGCTTAGGGTGACAATAGAAATGCTGAAATGAAAATAAATGCTTCCTCTAGCCTCAATTGGTGAAATAATGTCACATTGGAGCAGAGTACCAATCGGATCATCAATCACAGGAAAACCAGAAATTAAAGCTTGAAGGAACTACGTCACCTGAAACTAACCAATTCCGAGACAGACGAACATCACCTTCAACTGAGTATTTGATTGCCAGGCCATTGCTACATTGTAACAAAGTAAGATTCGCGATATTACGTAATCATCAAGACACAAACTTACTGCGCAGTTTAAAACGAACAAGGAGCGTTGACCGCGCTTGATTTACAAGGATATTTCCATATCTCGAAATCCCATGCTAAAATATGATCAATCTCAATTAGGGGCAATTTACCGAGAATTCATATGCTTGTTTATTCCATGGCAGTAGGTGTAAATACTTATCCCACTACATGATGCTAATTGGCATTTTTTTTTTGCATTTTATATCTTCGTATGGTTTTATTTTATTTTTGATAACACTGACCTTGGGAATTTTAGATAGGTAGAACACAAAGAGTTCTATGTAGGGTAGAGGAACGACTCGTACTGAGCTGCCACCGGCATCAAATTAAATTTTAAATAAAACTCCCGAAAAAGAGCAACTACGCAGCCAACTTTTCTACACTCCTTGAAAAGCTAAGTTGGGTAAATAGAAGATCCTTCCGCGAATGTAAAGAGTTCCATAAATTATTTGCGAATCTATCCAGAACACATGTCTAAAACATTAATTTCATTTAAGGTCTAATAGATTGAATATTATTTGAGAAAATTTTGCAATTTTATCAGAAAGAAAAGTGTATTTTGGTAAATTTGTATTAAGATCATTTTGTATGTAAATATTACCTTACAAGAGTTTCCAACTAACGGACCAATCACGCTTTTCCCCCTGCCTTTTTACTACTTGTTTTTATCCAAGTTAGAATTTCACGGAGTGTAGAAATCAAATCATTAAAATTGTTGGTTAGTTGAACAACGATCGGTTATAAAACCGTAAGAAAGATATTTTTCTCGTTAAAACTCCAATTGGCTTAACATTTAGCACTGTAATTATATATTCACTGCAAATACCGCAATTTTATCGGAACCCTTTACGTGTAAAACCAGCCTAATAGTTACAAAATAGAACAGTCTTTTTTCTCTAGAATGTTACCGTTAATCAAGGAAAAATTGTATGTCTTCTTATACAAAAGTCTTGCTTATAAATTTACAAGATTTTGTCAAAGAGTTACGAATTTTAATTAAATGCTTAGATTATTTCTTGTTAGTATTTCATGAACTTAGCAAGATTTGAAAACAAGGTTTTAGAAAATATTTATTTAAAAATTTACCGAAAATTATAACGAAATATTCACCATCAATATGTATTAAACAAAAATAGAACGTTTAGTTAAACCATTTAGTTATCTCTAAATTATAATCAGCGGATTAGAATAATAATTTAAACATTTTTAGAACTTTTGTTGATACGTCGTTATAAAACAAGAACTTCTAAAAGAACTAAAATAGCCTTCTTAACTGTTACTTTAATACTATTCACAGATAATCTTAGAGCAAGGACAAGCAGATAAAAAAGCAGAAAAAGTTGTTTCTGATGTCATACCTTTTAAACATAAAAAATAAACAAGGACAATAAAAACTGAAGATGATAGTGTCGACCAAAAGTATAAAAGAACGGTTCTGAAAGTTGCCCAATTCAAACAAAGAAGTTTTTGTAATTAGTTAAAATTAGAGGACTCATATTTTTCCGTATAAAAAAATCATTACAGTTAATGCAAAAACGTTTGCTAGTTATTATTCAGTTCAATTAGAAAACTTTTAATAACAATTCTCATTTTTTTGTCTTTTGTAAATTATACATAGTTATCCGAGAAATATTATACATTCTCAAATAATTAGAAAAAGCATAATTATAAAACACATTTTGATCAAGGAAAATCACCCACAAATTCGCCTTATCCTAAATTATCTATTTCTTTTAACATGGAGGCAATTTTTGCAAGTGGGTCAGGTAACTATGCTAAATCTGGTGTATCTGTTAATATTTGAAAAACTAAGATATTGCTTGTTAAAGACAAAAATGAATAAGAAAATTTCGAGTCGTAAAATTTAGTCAATGATCCTAATTAATAACATTTATAGTTATCTAGTATGTAGGTCAGACATTATAGTTTGGAATAGAAAAAATTATCATATTGTATTCATTACAGTAAAAAAATTCTATTCAATTATACAATATATATTTTCCTCACACAATATCACAAATATATCACATACTTTCATTTCACTCAAAGAAACTTTTTATTGTAAGTTTTTAAATTTAGAGTTTATATTCTGATATTTAGGTCATACATTATAGTATGTACGTCAAACAAAACAGTTTGGGATAAAAAAAATATATATTGTATTCATTACAGTAAAAACTTTCATTTGTGTGCGTTTCTATTCAATATTAAAATATATATTTTCCTCACACAAAATATCACAAATATATCACATACTTTCATTTCACTCAAAGATACTTTTTATTGTAAGTATTTAAATTTAGTATTTATATTCTGATATTTACCCCAACCCCCACACTCCCTTTTCCCTCATGTTTATTTCATTTCAAGTATAAAAATAATATTGCATACAAATATTGTAGACTACAATAAAATATTAAAAATATCTTTAGCAAATATAATTCTTAAAATATCCTTTATACAAACTACTTTATTTCGTAAAACGTTTTGTAAAGTTAAAACTAAATGTGAAATGAAACACACGAAAAAGAGCAATTTTGCAGCCCAGTTTTCTAGCTGAAATGTAAGCAATTTTTCAAACTCGCTAATTATTAGGGGAAAATATATGCTTCTTTAATTAACAAATATTAATTCTGTTATAAATTTTATATTTAAATTTTTGTGACAAAGAAAATTCTTAAAGATACATATTTTGATGCCATAAAATTAAAACCACCTAACCCAATTCCAAAGCTTATTTGAAAAATGTGCTAAGTGGCATTTTCACTAAAATTGAGATGTTTGCTTTAATGAAAATGTTATCCATAATTTAAAGATAGCAAGATTATTCTTTTTCATAAACTAAATGTTTGTATATTTTTTACAGTTTGTAAAGACTGTTTGTAACGGGTTTAAGAGCAAATTAAAATGTCCAAAGCTCATTTTCTCGTTTTCACCTTTTTGTCACTTAGCACCTTCGTATACTAAGCTCCTCAATTGATAACTATAGGTAGTTTGAAAAATTACTATTCAAAAAATAAATTAATATAACCACCCTATCAAAACCACTCAACCAATAACAATATTGAATAAATCTTTCGGCTAACCAATTGTTTTTTTTTTTTTTTTTCATTTCGTGACGCGAAAGTTAACCCCAAATGTATCGCGACAAGTAAAATCCGCACAATCCTTAAATGTAAAAAAAAAGGATGAAGTCATTAGGAAGGTTTCCTTATACACTAATTTTACCACTAAAATATGAAAATTCAGTAGCGTGAAGGGAAATTCTTTAACTGACTTAAATCACTGTTTCACATTCAGAAATTAAGTTATGGACTTTTGCATTATGCATGATATGTCCTACGCATACATTATGTAACATTTCATGCATTGAATCATGCTTAAATTGAGTGATTATACTTTCTTTCAATTGTTTCGTTCCGTGGTGTGTTTTGGTTAGTAACTTTATGTTTATTTTTTCAATTAACTAATATGAAATGGGTAAGAAAGCATTGCGATAAGGGTGAAAATCCAAAATGTAGATTTAGTGTTTTCTAGACGCTTTAGAAGTATTTATAATAAAATGACTAATTTGTTACAAATATAATAAATATATTTCTTATTTATCAGTCTTTAAGTTCAACTTATAAGGACCAATTTTAATAAAGCTATTTTTGCTCTCTACGCGTCGACTTCAAAGACGAATCTATCATCTCTCAAAGTCTAACCTACTCTTAAATAAGAAAAAAGACTTAATTTTTATTTTACATACATATTTGGCAACTTTACCGCTAGCTCCTATGAAATAGAAGAGTAAAATTTATTTAAAACGACAGAGTCAATATTAAAATAGACCAACAACTTGAATAGATAAATCCCTTAAAAAAATTGCAAATCCTCTACCCGCAATTCGAACTCTTTTATACTTTAATTTAACTCTTATGCCACAAAAAAAAAACAGCCATGGTCGCCAAATGAAAAAAGAAGTTCGCAACAAAATATCTTTTTTTCCCTAACTACAAATGTGTCAGTTCAGTTTTATCTGCCCCGTTACATAGAAAAACAAGCTGTTACCATGTTATTGTCGCTCAAAAATATGCATAGCTAAAAGTGCTCACTTCCTTATGATAAATAGGCAGATATAAGATAAAAAGAAAACTTTGCATTTTTATCAGTCACTTATTTAAAGGGCTTCAAGTGTTATCTATTGAACTTTTCACCGTAGGCCTTGGAATCAGTACATTTACATGAGAATGGGGACGGATTTGGCGACTATTTACAGTGAAACAATTTTATACAAATACATTTGAATTTGTAATTCAATTTATTTTATTTAGTGATACACATGCGTTACAATTTAATGCCTTGAAAATAACACATTTCAAGGAGCTTTAAGGAATTAAATTATTCCCGGTTGAAATTTAAATATATTTAGGGGTTAAAATAGTTGTACTGGAACGTACTAACGTTAAGCAGTACTTTTTCATGATTTGATTTGGTACTTTAAACATATATCCTTATGAATAAAATGAACGGGAAATTGAATTCAATACAATGTTAAGTAATTTATTTTTAAGAAACTAATACACATATCGCAATAAACTCGCAATAACCCTTGACAATGACAAATGACAGTGATTGTGCCCTCTAGAAGGGGAGGGCGTAGGCTATGTAGCCCATTACCCCGCTCGCCAGAAGAGACAGTCACAAGCGACACACAAAGAAGGACGCCACAAACACATAGACAAATAACAACATTAATTGACAAACACAAACATCCATGCCTTTACCGGGATTCGAACCCGAGCCCAGCAGCTCCAAAGGCTAGTACTCTAACCATTGTGCCAATGGACCGGCCGCAATTAACCCTTACTTGAAGAGCTAAGTGGAAGAACGTGTCAAGTGACAAATAGTTGAAAACAAGAAAATAAGTTTAAAGTTTTTCGTTTGCTCTCAGATCTGGGAATAACAAAAATTTGTAAACCGTAAAAAATATTTAAAAAAACTTAAATTTTATGAACAGGGGAAATTTGTTATCGTAAAGAAGTTAATAATAACTTCTTTACTTTATAGTCCAGGCAACGAAGAGTTCTAGAGGGAAAGTTTTGGAACACAATTTTTGACTTCATAACTTTGTTTAGACTAGTTAGGAGGTAAACATATCAAAAGTCCCCGCCCCTAGCCCCTGTGCTAAAGGGGGGAGGGGGGGTTGAATGTCCCATTTTTCGGTTTTTCGCTTATACCTCGAAAACTATGCGTTTTAGCGATATCGTTGTAATAAACAAAATGAAAGCTGATTAAATTTGCTACAAGCTGCACCCCTCGAGTGTTTTAATATCTTGTATAGTTTTCGAGATATCCGCTCTTGAAAGTCAGTAATTTTGGAGAAAACACTTCTCCCCCCACATTTTCCCTCTTTTTTGACCGGATAACTCTTCAATAATGCACCAAAACACTAAATTTTGGCCCTAGATTGGTAGAGAATTTAATTCTTTTCAATAATCTATCTTATTTTACTATTTTATCTATTTTCCTTCAAATTTTAAAGCGGTTTCAGTGTTGAGTGAAGATTGTACTGAAAGTCCCATAGAGCTAATGCATAAGTTTTGAAATCGCAACTTTTGGAAAAAAAATTTATTTGCCATGTTATTCCATTTTCACAAGGTATTAGAATCATCATAACATCAATTTAACACAAAATTGAAAAGAAAATAACATCCGGTTATTTAATTATTAATTAATAAAGTTTTGAAACAGTGGCGCCATCTGCTGTATATGTTTGAAATTTTAAAACTTCAAAAATATATAATTAAATAACTAGATAATATTTTTGTTTCAAATTTGTTTCATTTCGATGTTATGTTGATTCCCGTACCTGGATAAAAAGAGCTAACATGGCAAAGCAATACATCTGTTTAAGTTGTTATTCCAAAACTAATGCATTAGCTCTATCGGACTGACAACCCCTCTTATGCACACTTATTCTATACTGAACGTCTAAATAACATTGATACTCATTTTGTAGGCACGTTGTTACTTTAATATTTTATCTATTTTATTTCATTCGTCAAACACCAGTGGGAAAACTGTCAGATGCTATTCATGTTCTTCATCTTCGGAGTCAACTTGAGAGTCCCTTTTGAGGCTAGTCCCCTGGGAATTTTGGCATTCTGTCTGAGGAACATTTGTGACTTGATTTTTTACAGCTACAGTTTGAGCTGGCACAGACTTTCATGTTTCTGCAGAAAATTATTTTCATAATATTGTCAGATGCTGCTGCTAACTCACCGTGCACTTTGACCATCAGGCAGTTATTCTCAATCTTCCAATCATACACAAGAAGAGGCAGGTCATTTCCCAGCCACAGCTCATCTTGGTGTAATATTCAGAGAAAATACTGTTTTACTGCTTCCTCGGTGGTTAGAAGACGATATATCAGGCTTGATGGCGGCTCCGGATTTCAAGAGTGAATTATACCTGTGGCATTGGGGAAGGCCTCTTTCGTTGGAGCCCCATAACACCTCAACATGCAGGTATTGCCTGCCTTTTGTACCTGATATGTGGTTAAGGAAGGGTGTGAAAAGACCGCTGCTGCTTTCT
The DNA here is from genome assembly GCA_023701765.1 of Hylyphantes graminicola. Taxonomy (NCBI): domain Eukaryota; kingdom Metazoa; phylum Arthropoda; class Arachnida; order Araneae; family Linyphiidae; genus Hylyphantes; species Hylyphantes graminicola. The sequence goes on along the minus strand of CM043118.1, from coordinate 61,229,940 downwards.
GGACTTCGGGAAGACTTCGTACACAACTTCACAAATGCGATCCCGCTTTTTCGAAATGTGAAAGATGTAGTGTCGCATCCAGCTATTGTGTTTGCAAAAATAGCACGTCCTAAACCCAGTTGCTGTAACTCTTGGGATGAGAATAAAAAATCCTTTGTCTTCCCACGTCCAGGCTTTATGAAACCGATGTTCTTATGCACATCAGCTGTAGCCATCAAGAGGACTGTAAGGAAGGTCGACACAAAATATTAAAGTATAACAACGTGCCAGCAAAATAAGTATCTGTGTCATTTCCGACATTATCACAGCCGTATGCCGTATCCACTATCAGAACGTCCACATCCCTTTCTGCTCGAAGGGTCCTACATTCAATTGTCCTCAAGCTACACCTTAAGTATGTTGATGAGACAATTTTATTTAAATTGTTCGACAGAAAATCATCTTGTTTGACGTTTATCTTGGTGTCTTCAGTGAAAAGGATATCAACCGACTGCGACTTCTTGAGTCGATAGCTCTTCTGCTGGTCTCAGTGCACAGTGAGTTAGCAGCAGCACCTGACGATGTTCTGAAAATTATGTTCGGATGATGTAAGAAAGACTGTGCCAGCTCAAGTGTAGCAGCAAAAATAGCAAGCCTCAAAGGTCTTAGAGCATGCTAAACTTACCATTGGAACAGCATCAATGGGGTCCCTCAAATTGACTCCGAAGATGAAGAACATGAATAGCATCTGACAGTTTTCCCACTGGTGTTTGACGAATGAAATAAAATAGATAAAATATTAAAGTAACAACGTGCCTACAAAATGAGTATCAGTGTTATTTAGACGTTCAGTATAGAATAAGTGTGCATAAGAGGGGTTGTCAGTCCGATAGAGCTAATGCATTAGTTTTGGAATAACAACTTCCACAGATGTATTGCTTTGCCATGTTAGCCCTTTTTATCCAGGTACGGGAATCAACATAACATCGAAATGAAACAAATTTGAAACAAAAATATTATCTAGTTATTTAATTATATATTTTTGAAGTTTTAAAATTTCAAACATATACAGCAGATGGCGCCACTATTTTAAAACTTTATTAATTAATAATTAAATAACCGGATGTTATTTTCTTTTCAATTTTGTGTGTAAATTGATGTTATGATGATTCTAATACCTTGTGAAAATGGAATAACATGGCAAATAAATTGTTTTCCAAATGTTGCGATTTCAAAACTTATGCATTAGCTCTATGGGACTTTCAGTACAATCTTCACTCAACACTGAAACCGCTTTAAAATTTGAAGGAAAATAGATAAAATAGTAAAATAAGATAGATTATTGAAAAGAATTAAATTCTCTACCAATCTAGGGCCAAAATTTAGTGTTTTGGTGCATTATTGAAGAGTTATCCGGTCAAAAAAAGAGGGAAAATGTGGGGGGAGAAGTGTTTTCTCCAAAATTACTGACTTTCAAGAGCGGATATCTCGAAAACTATACAAGATATTAAAACACTCGAGGGGTGCAGCTTGTAGCAAATTTAATCAGCTTTCATTTTATTTATTACAACGATATCGCTAAAACGCATAGTTTTCGAGATATAAGCGAAAAACCGAAAAATGGGACATTCAACCCCCCCTCCCCCCTTTAGCACAGGGGCTAGGGGCGGGGACTTTTGATATGTTTACCTCCTAACTAGTCTAAACAAAGTTATGAAGTCAAAAATTGTGTTCCAAAACTTTCCCTCTAGACCCTTTTTTCAGCCTTCGTTGCCTGGACTATTTAACATTGGCACAAAAATATCAATTTTTTCAAAAGTGTCATTTAGCACGTTCTTCCATTAAGCTCTTCAAATGTTAAGAGGCTTAAATTTCGGTTCTTTATTTTATAAATGTATGTAATTAAATGTCATTTAGTCGTTAAAATTAATTTGTAGTTTATATAATACTAAAAGACATGCACATGATTAAGTAATTTTTTAAAAAATTACATTAATATTAATATGTATCTCATCCTTTGGCAATAATTTTTTTTAAAAAAATTGAAAGACAAATAAGTACTCAACAAATTTTAATTGTAGCAATTTTTCAGCTCAAATAGCATTTAATATAAGTTAATTTCGTTCTTTGTAGTACCATTCTTACAAATTATAATCAGAATTACTGGTTTAGAAATACATCCAATATGTACTATACCGTGAGTTTTTAAAGTTAAAGAATGATTTTTTTAAACAAAATTCTTTGAAAGTAAAAATTGTTTTGTTGTAAGCGTCATTTTTAGAGTATTTTTAGAAGAAGAAAAAAAAGAATATTTTAGAAATTGCAATGAAATTGTGAATATAATTTTTTTAAATAAAATAATCGTTTTTGAAAAAGATAAGAGACACATTGAGAACAAATTGTCAGTATTATAGTAGAACTCCCCAAACAATGCTGCTTTGTAATTTTAAACATTCCAAACATTGAATTAAGGTAGGCGAGTACCCAAAATTCCTCAAAATTCTAAAATTTTTAGTATTACTTTTTAATCTTTTCATAATTTGGCATAGTGATTTCAAATATAATAAACAATGCTATTTTGGCATTTTTTTATTTAAACATTATTTATTTATTTTAAACGGTGTTTTTTCAACTAAAAAAAGAGGTTTACGCTAACAAGTCTACCACATTGAATTTTCCTCCTATAAACATTAATTATGTGTTAAATTCTTCGTTTTGAATAGATACATGCAATGACTCTCTAGAGTTACAAACAAATTACAAGAAAAGAAGTTATTAAGAAAAATGTTATGAATTAACTAAAACAAAATTTCGATTAACTTACACTTGGGCATTTAAAAAAAACTACTATATTTACACCAGATGTTAGAGGCTTATGGCACATATGTATATTGAAATAGCATCTGTAAAAAAAAATTCAAGTAAATTAATGTAAAACTTTGTATGCTAGAAGTGTTAGCGTAACCCCTTTTATTTTAGTTGAAAAACACCGTTTAAAATAAATCAATTTTATTTAAATAAAAAAAATTGCTTAAAAAGCATTGTTCATTATATTTGCAATCACTATGCCAAATTTGGAACAGATTAAAGTAATAGCAAAAATTTTAGAATTTTGGGTACTCGCCTACCTTAATGCAATTTCTAAAAACTACTAATTTACATTACACTACTTTCTTCAACACTGAAAAGGATTAAAGTATGAATCAAGCATTCCTGTTTTGAATTTAAATTTTACATAAATATTTCATAATCAATCGGTCATGCACTACCCTTATTTTGCCACTTTATCTATCACACTTGGCATATCACAGATACAAAAAACAGACACATCATTGATTACATTGAAAAAAAATCTAAAAGTAGTTAAAAATTTCTGTCGCGTTTTCCACCTGTCAACAACTTCCAGGATAAGTTTTAGTAAGATTAAAAATAAAATAACAATTATCATAACTCAGCTGCCAGGGAAAACTGCATCGCGTTATTAAAGTAATTATTTTTGAGGTTGTGTAATAAAAAAAAAAATTTGAATTTCCAGTCGCATCGCCTAAAAGACCCTGTAACCCTAGATAATAAACTTTTACGTCTACTTTTTTTTTTGTCAAAGGCTGATGAACCTAAAAATGCCCTGGCTTGGGGTCTCTAAATAATAGTCGTCTATCTATACAGTAACCCCTTGCTATATCGCATCTCGTTACATCGCTCATTCGGATATATCGCGCCTTATATCATGTCTCCCATTTTCCCCATGTTTATTATTACTATTTTCCAATGTGTACTTTCCTTAAAATCGATTATAATATTGGTGGCTAAATTTATCTAATATAAGTGAGATGTAGTTAACAAACTTTATTTCGTTGATATTTGACGGAAAACAGGTTTTAACGAGAAAAATCAAAGTAGATAACTTTATATGAATTTTTTAACTAGAAAATGAATGAAATATTGCATTATCTGTGCAATAATGTGTATTATGTTTATAACAGTTAATATTAAGTCCTTTCGAAATTTTTCTTTTTTTAGAGTAGTTAAATTATTTAAAATGATTAAATTTTATCTTTCAAATACATGCTGTGCTTCAGTTTGAAAAATATTGTTTTGAGCATAAATACATCAAAAATATAATATTTATCAAGTCACTCGTTATATCGCGCATTCGGTTATATCCCGGTTTTTTGCTTGTCTCCCGGGAAGCGCGATATAACGAGGGGTTGCTGTATTAATCATATGGGTGGAAATAATTTTCTAAGCCAAATTACACCATTTGGCATTTTAGATGTTGCTTTTTATTTATTAAAGTTCATTAATAAATTTTTTCCTTATTTTACTATAAATTTATTATTTTGTATCATCAAATTAACAATTTCTTTTTGTAAATTTCGTAATATATTTTAATTAATGTAAAATTACTTTTTTATTAATGTATAATGCAACACTGGTTTTAATGTTTTAACGTTGTTAATATTTTTTTAGTAAAAATGCTATAACAATGTGTAATAAAAACAGAAGAAATATTCGATTTTATACTTTTCTGTCACAACAGTAACAAATACTGGAATTTTTCGTGCAAAACATTTCACAGCTTTTCTAAAGTTAAAAAACACCATCAGACTGTTAGGAAAAAAGAATTTTTTCTAGAATTGTCACAACACAATAAGAATCTGTTGTTTTTAAATGCTACTTTTTTTAGTAATGATGAACTAAGTATTACCCAAATAATAAGTTTTATAACTAATGTCAGTATTAAATTATAAATTACATTAACTACCACAGTTTTATTTCAATTAATTTTTTATACAGTTATTACACGTTTATTTTGTTTTACTTACGTGACTTATTTATGGTATTTTTATGATTTTATACATTGTTAATTATTATAATTATAAATTATATATATCGTATTTAGAGCGAAAATGGTTAACATGATACCTCAAATACTTTTTTAGCAAAATCTACGTATTTATAACCCTGTAATGCATGACTTTTTTTTCATCCCGAAAAAATATATGTGTATATTTAATACTCAGACATTTTGGGAAAAATACTGAAAAAAATTAACTGCATTAGAATTTAAATAATTTCAATTTTTTTTTAATTTTTGCCATATGGCAAAAACCAACTACAAAATTCCAATTTTGATAAGAATGACAAGAAAACTACTAAATATATTTTAAAATAACCCTTTTGAACTATAATTATTTTTTCAAAACAATTTATTGATATTTAGTACCTACTAATATTATTATACCGTGAAAACTGCCAAAAAGACGTAATTTCACAACAGTTAATAACTTCATTCTTTAATTTTGAATACACTTTTACTACTTTCATCAATGAATGATAATTAGTAACTAAAACTTTAAAATGGAATTAAAAAACACAGATTTTTTGACAGGGAGCTCTACTTTAATAGAATAAAGCGGATTGTGTTGTTTGTTGCGACATGGCAACAGTATGCATTAGAGTGCTAGTATTTGTTCAAAGCTATAGAAAATGACATTTTAGATGCTCATTGAATTTATTACCAATAAATTTGATAAAGCACCCCCATCCCCCTAAAACCTAATCTAACTTTAACAAAAAAATTAAAGCTCCAGACACCCTTTGATTGAAACGTTCAATTTCATACTTTAACTGTCTGATTAAGTTTAGTACCATTTTAAGTACATCATCAATGCTACTAGAATAGCAATTTATAATAGTCTAGACTTGAAATCCCCAAACTTGAAATCGAATGCTGAGACTGACGTTTCATTAAGTATATGGCAAAAACCAAGTACAAAATTCCAATTTTGATAAGAATGACTAGAAAACTACTAAATATATTTTAAAATAACCTTTTGAACTATAATTATTTTTCAAAACAGTTTTTGTGTATTTAGTACTAATTATACTTTGAATACTGCCAAAGACGTAATTTTACAACAGTTAATAACTTCACTCTTTAATTTTGAATACACTTTTACTACTGTCATCTATGTAGTGGTTAATGTAATTTGTATGTTATTGGTCACTAAAACTTCAAAATGGAATGTAATAAATGAAAAAAAAAGATTTGACGAGAGGGAGTTCTACTTTAATAGAATAAAGGGAATTATTTTACTTGTTAACGTATGGCAACAGTATGCATTAGAGGTTTAACATTTGTTCAAAGCTATAGACAATGACATTTTTAATGCTCATTGAATTTATTACCAAGAAATCTGATAAAGTACCCTTATCCCCCTAAAACCTAATCTAATAATTTCAACAACAAAAAAGCGCCTTCAAACTCCAGACAATCTTTGATTAAAACGTTGAACAAAATCTCATATTTCAACTGTCTGATGAAGTTTAGTACCATTTTAAGTACATATCATCAATGCGACTAAAATGGCAATTTATAATAGTCTAGACTTGTAATCCCCAAACTTGAAATCGAATGCTGAAACTGACGTTTCATTAGGTTTCATAGAATCTACACTGGGGTTCAATGTCTGTGATTTACTAGAAGAAAACACTGATGTTTAAACGTTTCGTCCATCTAGGATTGTATTTATAAACCATTCATTACAGAAAACCTATAAGTGTAACGGGATCGACAATAGATGATTGCGGAGTTCTGAAATGAAATATTCAAATCCCGCGGATTTGTAAATTTCAACGAAGTAAGTTTCCGATTGGGAAAATTTTCAAAGTGTTTTTACAGAAACCTTACAAGTGAAATGTAGTGACAATCGACGATGGCGGGTTTCTGAAACTAAATATTCAAATTACGTGGATTTTGGAAATATTCGTCGAATTAAGGTTCCTGATTTAGAAAGTTTACGGAACACACGAGCAATTCGATTTTTCTTTCTTAGTAATAAGTTTTAATTCCATACTTTATGGAATTCGCAGTTAAGAGATGTGTTAGTTCAAAGTTTGGTAAAGATTGTTCGAATAAATGAGTAACAAATTTAAAATAAGTTTGCTATCTCATTAAGGATATTAGTTTATTAAAAAGAGACTATTAAGATTAGGTCTCTAAAATTTCTAAAGTGTTTTTTTTTTCAAATATTTAATTTAGTATTAGGTGTACAAACTATATTTAATTGATAATTTAGCATTAATTTTATATTACTTAGGGAAAAGAAACTAGTGGGTCAGAAACTTGAGCCTTAAAACTAGTAGGCACAGTTACTCTACAGGAACTCAAAACTAGTACATTTTCTTTGCAAGAACACACTAGTTTTAAATAAAGAATTTTTATTGTATAGTTCAAACAACATGAAAAACATTTAGTATTAATTTTAAATTCAAAAACATAAAATAACATATTAAGATTAATCTATTTTTTTTTACAAGATTCATGTAACGTGATAAAATTAGTTGGGTATCTTAAACTACTTAGCTTTTTTATGCTAGTTATAGTTTCAATAACTCTCTCTCTCCATAATATAAAATTTAAATAAAAGTTTGAACTTATAACCAGACAAAATGTTCTTTAATCACTGCGAAACAGTTTATGTAAAAAACATTTAATGGATTAAAAAGATAAATAAAGTGTCTATTCATCAACTTATAATCTTCATTAAAACAATTTTATAATTTCATTGAAACCATAAACAGTCTGGAAAACTTTCCAAAAAAAAAAAAAAAAACTTCGTTAAAATATTTGAAGTTGTTTCCAAAAGAAACTTTATTAATAAAGAGAAAACTCAATAATTGTTCGCCAGACCGTATAAATACCTTTCCTTTCGATATTATTTTAACTAGTAGTTTCTTTTTAACTTTATTGCTACGTTATTCTTTTGGGGTCAAATTAAAGTATCCGCCCCGAGAAATAAGATGTTAGGGGCTTCCTCTCCCAGACGTCTACGTAAAATTGGTGTCTAGACATCTTTGTTTCGAGAAAAGGTGTGTTATATGCGGTATCTCTAGGTAAGATGAAGATGTGGATGACGCCGGGCAAAAGACGATACAGAAACCGGTTAAACAGGAGAAGCATTCGATTGCTTTGTAGTAGGCCCAAAAAAACTCTCTCGGCTACGATTTAGTTAATAGTTAAACGCAAAGCTTGCTTGCACGGAAGCCACGACCACGGCCGGAGCTATAAAATGCGTGGAGCAATCAGGTGAAGACATAATAAAACGGCTGAAATTGTCTCTTCCTCTGATTGCTCAGCGCGTTAATTGCGTTTAATAGTTACTTAGGGACGGTTAAGATTTAAGCTCTAAAAACACACAATTTTTCTGATATTTGGTTCTTCTTCTATCGGACCAGGTCAATTTCGGAACTAATTAACGTGTTAATTGTTTGTGGGGAGGTTTTAAAAAATGTCACCAAATGGGAACACCAGGTCGCTAGAGGTTGAAGAATAAAGTGGCAGGTTTTCACATTGAACTAAAGTTAAATAAGCGGTTTGCTTAGGCTTATAAAAGTTACACTCAAAAAACAAACACTCCTAATTTAAATCAGTCTGAGTGGATTTCACTCCTCCAGACTGGAAAATGCACTTCTCCTTTTGGAGTGGATCCTTTGTGTGTTAAACCTCCGACAGGATCACTCCAAACGAGTGATTTTAACTCAGTCTGAGAAAATATGCATGCCTTTACGGTGTCGAAAATGCACTTCTCCAACTTTAGTGGATTTCACTCTTTTGTTTTAAGAGTGTACTTGGCTACTTTATGCGGGCTTCATTTTATTTCACGCCAAGCAGCTCTATATTCTTTCCAACTCTATGGGCTATCTTACATTTTCACACTTTTTTTCTTCTCTTATACAGTCTTATCGAGGCCGGCGAGACGGTATTGTTAATTTCAGGTTTTTATGTAAAGATAGTTAAGAACTTTTTTCCCCTTCGTCTCTTCCTTAATTTCGAAAAAGAAAAGATTTTGTGACTCTGGTGTTTTACAAAAGTATTAATTTGTCTGGGTTTTATTTTTGAATGGAGGACAGGTTTTTAAAGTTTTTTGTAATGTCGTATGGGATAAAAGAAGTTTTTTATTTTTAAATTAATAGTTACATGCACATGTGTGACAAGTAGTTATTGAATTGTATTTGAATGACATGATATTTCTATCTACATGAGTGCAACACAATGAAAGTCTAGACAAAAAACTTAATAGAATTTTAAATTCAGATCGTATTGCGAACTGTTAAAAACACAACCTATATGTGTCACTTCTCTGATTGGTAAGGTCGAATTATCACCGCACTAGAGCCACACAAGGGCTATTAGTGACGGGCGACTTAGTTTAGATCTATAGTCAAGTGACGAACCGACCCCTGAATCGGCACACTACGCAATTTTTAAGTGCTACATCGTGAAATAAAAAATCTAAATTTAATATTCTAAAATTAATACAATTTGTAAACTTTATTTAGGAAATGTGTAATAGTGGAAAAAATGGCAGTCGCTATCGGGTTTTATGCATCTGTATGTAAACAAATATTTTGTTCTTAATAAAAAAAAACATGTACTACCTTGAAGTAAATTTTTAGTATAATAATTTCAAATAATTTTTATTAAGGTAGGTCGGTACCTTGTATACGGCTAATGCTAAATTGACCTTTTTCATGTTCCTTTTTCTTGGAAACTAACATACGAAACAAAACAATTCTGTACATTATATGCGCTTTGAACAATACACTGAAATAAGATTTTATCAATATATACAGTAGGTTTTTTTTAAATATTATTTAAAGTAATGTGCTAGGTTTTAAAAAAAAGCATTTTTATATCACAAAATTATCCATATTTTTTCCCTTCTTCAAATTTTGAGAAATGCTCATTTCAGTAAGCAAAACATCCTGAAACAGCTATCTTTTAAAAATATTAGGCTTACATATGAAATAGTTTTTAAGAAAAAAAAATGAGATTGACATTGTTGAAAGCTCTTGAAGTTTATTTTACACAAATACTAAAATAAAGATTTTTTTAACAAAAGCACATGATACTGACCCGAGAAGAAGCATTTAAGCTTATCTTAGAATAAGTCTTGCCTTAGAATTAAGCTTATCTTATACCTTGCAATAAACTCATTATTAGTTTACAAACGTACCTGACTAACCTGAAAACAGGTGAACATTGCGCTTCCGATAGTTAATTAATTTATAGCCGCTTTTTAAATTAATGGGAATGTGTACCTTTCATTTAGTTACAAATTTGCATTCATGCATCGTTTATAATGTTTAGCGATAACAAATTACATAAATATTTAATAAATTAATTTGACGATTTTTATCAAACATCGCCCATACTATAAACAAAGTAATTAATAATCTTAATTTAATATTTCTTATTTTGAAAATGTTGTTCGATAGTCTTTTTTATATTCATTCTATGTTTTCAGTTTTATTTTACTGTGATTAAGTCGAACCTTTATTTCTAATTGTGATATTTAGTTTCTATAATTAATAATTAATATTTCTTCTGTTACAATGAAATTGAGCTCATTTGTGATGTTTCTATTGGACTAACAATTCTAATTTAATAATTTTTTTAAACTTTAAGGTTTAGTTGCGAAATTCTAAAACGTAGAGTAATTGGAAAATGGAATTTACCTTTATCAAAAGTCGCCAATGAACAGAATGGAACTTATATCTTAGTTATACTTTAAACAATGCGAGTTTCGCAACTATACACTCTTAAAACAAACACTCCTAATTTAACTCAGTCTGAGTGGATTTCACTCCTCCAGACTGGAAAATGCACTTCTCCTTTTGGAGTGGATCCTTTGTGTGTTAAACCTCCGACAGGATCACTCCAAACGAGTGATTTTAACTCAGTCTGAGTAAATATGCATGCCTTTAGGGTGTCGAAAATGCACTTCTCCAACTGGAGTGGATTTCACTCTTTTGTTTTAAGAGTGTACACCCTTCAAATATCTTCTAAATACATTTGTGAAAATAGTAACAAGAAATTCTAAAAAAGTGAGAAGAGATCGCTTTCCCATTGATTAAATAGTTAAAACTCACTAAAGTTATTATACTAAAGGAGATACTAAAGATCACAAGATATAAAAGCTAGTATCTGATGTCTTACTTTTCTAACGAAGAAGGGGGCTGGGGAGCCCAGTCGGTTATGCACTCGCCTAGCATGCGATAGGTCCTAGGTTCGGGTCCGGGCATCGCCAAAATAACTGCCGATCTATAAAAGGCCCGTGCAGACAAAAATGTCCGACGAATAATACCCCGTATATGGGAGTGCACGTTAAATATCCTTCAAAGTCCTAACGCTGCGTACGATGTCGCCCTTAACGGTTGCGTTGGGTGCCTATTCAGATGTGGCTCGTCACTTGACTGTGGTTCTAAAATACGACGCCCGTCGCCAATAGCCCTCATGTAGCTCTAGTGCGACGATAATTCAAACCTAACCTAACTTAACGAAGAAAATCATTCGATATAGAATTGAAATTAAAGCAGACTGCGATAGACGGAAAATCTACAGACAAACGGGCAAAATGTCAACACTGGTCTCTGGTGTCATACCTTTCTACATTCCTTGCCAACATCACTTGCAGGGCCTGCTCTAGGAAATCTAAGACTATAGGCACAACCTATTTTGGGGGCCCCTTTACGGAAAATATTATGCATGATTACATGATTTCCAATAATAATGGTACTATATGACCCATGTATAAAATTTTTGCTAAAATTTTTTAGGCTTCCTTACAAACATTGATCAAAACAATAAAGTTAGGTCAATTACTCACTTAAAATTGAGCAAAAAACAAAGTGGAGTATCTGAATTTTTTTTAAGTTTACTAATATTTTGGGGGATTTACAGCATTTAGCATAATGGAAACTGAAATTTAGGGGCCCCTAAAATTTGGGGGCCCTAGGCTCGGGCCTAACAGGCCTTATGGAAGAGCAGGCCCTGATCACTTGGGTGAAAACAGAGAGTGAAATGACAGAGGGAAAAGCGCGATTGGTCCGTCAAATGGAAACTCTTGCAAGGTGATATTTACATACAAAATGATCTGAATACAATTTAACCAAAATACACTTTTCATTCTGATAAAATTGCCAAATTTTCTCAAATAATATTGAAATCTGTTAGACCTTAAACGAAGTTAATGTTTTAAACATGCTTTCTGGATGGATTCACAAATAATTTATGGAACTCTTTACATGCGCGGAAGGATCTTCTCCGATATATCCCATATTATATTTATATTTACCCAACTTAGGTTGGCAAGGAGTGTAACGAAAAAATAACTTGATATCGGATAATAGAAACGGAATTTGGAGGAAGGGGTACAGTTAGCGGAAGAACAGATTATCTCCACAATGGCAATTCCTACTTTCCTTTTTCTAATTCTTTGGATTGAAAAGAAGGAAAGTAGCCTAAAAATTATCTTGGTTACATAGATTCAATACTTTTTTAGTAGAATTGACGATATATGCTCCATTAGGTCTCTATGTTAGCCAAATACACGCCTATCAGTCAGTTCTAAATATTTAAGAACATAAAGAATACGAATCAAATTGAATCACCAACTACTAAAGAGAATCTTGTGAATAGTAGAATTTCCATACACGCTATTTTCTTTCATCATTTCAATGACATTAAATCATATATGGAAATCTGTCTTAGGACTTGAACCATTTTATGTTTGGCTATTTAAATTATTAAAAGTGAATAAGATGAGTAGCGTGACAATCAATGGCAATTTTTAGCCTTCGCATTTTGATTGATAGAGCCTCTTTTAAACTCCTCGATTTGATTGATCATTTTATTTTTATTGGGGTTTGATTGATCGCCGTTTTCAACTACACTTCCGAAAATAATTTCCTGGTTTTGATAAAAAATAAGCCAACCTAGAAATGATTTTTTATTACCTTCAATTACCTTGTGTAAAATAGTATAAGGTAATGAAAGAATTATAATGGGGTCGAAATACAAATTTTGGGTTTTCTTCACGTTTTTTGGTTGGTGTTGCTTCTGAAAAAGTGGTTTTTGAAAACTGGTCCGTCTATCAAAACCATACAGGTAGGTAAGATAATAGAGAGGTCGTTGTATATGCGCAGTAGCGTACGAATGAAGCGGGCTAGAGCGGTGCATCTTGAGATACCTCAGTGTCAGTTTCGTTTACTATGTTAAACGCAGTAGATAAAAAAATACCTTGAGCGGTGCATCTTGGGATATCTCAGTGTCAGTATGTTATGCGCAGTAGCTCCAAAAACCCACATCACTGCTTCAAATGTATTGAACTAGCTATCCTCAGTAATATCAAGATAATATATCCAGTAAATGTAGTCAATAGCAATAGAATATTTAGCTCTAAAGAAACTAAACTCTTGGGCGCAACAGCACATGAGTGGGGCAATGCCCAATTCAGCTTCCATGACTAAGGAATGTGCTCGGCATACGTCCCGGTTAGGTCGTCAGCTTAACGCTGGACCCCCAGTGTCTAGTTTTCAAGCATGCTTGGTCCCCATTATATCGACCCCAATTAAGGGATAAAAGGTTGGGTGCGCCTCGCCCAATGCGGGATTCGACCCCCGGACCTGTGGAACAGCAACGCCAAGCACTATCACTGCATCACGGGGCAACTTTTAGCTCTAGCTGGTGTTTTTTATACACACCCAGTTTTTTATTGTTCCATAAACCCTATATATTAATTTGTTGCTGGTTCACACAAATTGATATATTAAATTATAAAAATAAGGTGCTTCATCGACGTCGAATTGAAGAATGATTTAGTTGTAATCACATCGTCATCTTAATATAGAACTGTTACTATGTTCTGGTTTATGGGGAAAAAATATTTCCGTTTTTCGCAAGTTTATATGTCAAATTCCATTAACTATGTTTTTTTTGGGAAATAATTAATGATTGGTAATTAATTTCAAGGACACGAGCCCTAAGCCATAACCCATAACTATTCATTCCCGTAAAGCGTTTAACCTACAACTAAACACTTTCGAAACCATGTATCCTACTCCTACTGTTTAGTTCTCAACTATGCTTGGTTCCAATTTATCTAAACTCTGTAACCCTTACCCAATCCGAGATCTGAAAGACGGTTATCTTTGGAGCGAAAGCGTAGCCGAAAAGCCACCGACCCTCTACTCAGGTGTCGCCTCGTCACTTGACTGTTATCCTAAATTAAGACTCCCGTCGTCTCCCTCGTGAAGGCTAGTGCGACAGTATTTCAAAACAACCTAATTATCCCAACCACCGAACCTCTAAAAAGCTTTTTACCAACAGAAACAAAACTACACAAATGACCGATATGCGCTCGATTGAGCAAAATAAATCTCTTTATCACTTTCTTGTCTTCTCACAAGACAGATTATGACTTGATTTACCTTTACCATTTCTTAGACAACTGCCAGCTCAATCACAAATTAACCATCCAAATCATCTCTCGACATCTAAAAATTTCCATTTCTCCTTAGCCCGAGGAAAAATACAAACATCTACCATCTTGTGACCGTTGGATGATTTCGTCGTTTAGTTATCCAGTAACCGCCATGCGTACGTCGAAAAATAAAGTGGTTAGAAAGAAAAATTCACGATTTTCTCTGCAAATTTACACATTACAATATAACCTGACCAGATTTGTTACAGTGATTAACGTTTCGACTAGGAAATCATCAGTTAAAAATGTCGTAATTCGTATTTTATTTCCTTTGTTTCTGATTGAAATGCTAGAGAAAAATAAAACGGATACTATTTGCAATTGTTTTCAGCCAGGTACTTGAATAATAAACTAAACTGTACTGCCGAATCCAGTCACCCAACTTTAATATTATTTTAATTATTTTACTTCAAGAACCACTGTACTCAGCAATTTTCCTTCTTTTGCCTTATTCTCGGGATCATATTGGTCAAATGGGCTCTGAACGTATGAAGGAATCCTCTTAGAGGTTATCTGCGTCACTACTGAACCAACTAGTCGATAGCATTATCCGAAATTTAAAAGAACTAAAATAAAATAGTTTTATGTTTCTTAAATACTTACCGAAATTCTCATAGGAAAACAAGTAGGTTTGCAAGAGTAACTGTCACCTAGAACCGCTTCTACATTATAGATATTCCATTAGGGGGAAAAAACGCCAAGCCCAGCATCCAGTTGTAATTTAAACATTGAATAGCCAAAATATACTATTCTCATTAGTTTTATTTTGCACATTAAATTGATATTATTTATCGTCTGCTTAATTTATTTGTAGTTTAAAGAATAATTCAATATAATAAAAAAAAAAACCTATGAAACTACTCTTTAAAAAATGAGTACGAACAGTGAGCACCGCCAGCCCGTCAATACCAACATTTTTTTATTATTTCGAATTTAAAAAAATAGGTTAAAAACTTCAATGTTTTTCTTTGTTTCCGAAAACATAGCCTATATTTACTCCACACATGTAACTTTGGTGATGTAGTCATGTTTGTGCCAATTTAAATTCGCTAAGGCTCAGCCTATTCATATTACAAGTCGTTTATCAATAACCATTAAACGAAGATTAAGATGGTGACTGTTCTGAATCGCTGACTGTATATACTAAGTATTTAAATACGATATAAATGGTTTCAGACCTATTTAAACGGTCATAGTATCATATTTATATCGTTAAATAACTTATCTATTTAAGGTGAAGTGGTTAGGTGAAGAGTAGGCGCATGGAATATTAATTATTGATGTCCCAATTTTAGAGTTTAAGAAGAACTATGTTTTATCTTTCAATAAGTATTATCCTAATTTTATTACATTGTAATTCTTTAAGTAGATATAAAAGCTTATGGTCCATAAACATAATAGATAGATTGCTTTAACTATTTTTGTTTTTATTGCATACATAAAAATATAATTGAATGCTATTTGAGTTATATTCGATTTGGATGATTCTATGCTTAATTTATTATATTTAATATTTTTTACTATGTAAAACCAATTGTTATTCACATAACATTTACCGTGGTTTTATAAGCTTTATCTCAAACGTTTAAAAAAGTGCAGGCTAATACAATTAACTTTTTTTCCCTATATAGGCAGCCAGTAAAAATAAACCGGAAAAGTGAAAATAATTAAAATTTGTACATACAAATTTGATTGCACGTATATACCTTGATATTTGCCACAAAAAAAAAAAACATCGCCAAAATAACTGCCGGCCTACAACGGCAACCAAAAGTATACGATGAATAATACCCCGTGTGAGGGAGTGCACGTTAAAATATCCTTCGAAGTCCAAACGCTGCGTACGATGTCGCCCTTAACGGTTGCGTTGGATGGCTATGCAGGTGTCGGCTCGTCACTTGACTGTGGTTCTAAAATACGACGACCGTCGCCAATAGCCCTCGTGTAGCACTATTGCGACGATAATTCCAACCTAACTAACTAACCAAAACAAACTGATAATAGTCTTCTCATGTAATCAAACATTTCAAATTACAAATTACAATTTCAAGCATTACCATTAGAAATACACATTTTTTAGTTGAAATCGAGAAAATCATAAACTTGCCACATAGTTTCGACATTATCAACAACATATGGACGGACCGATCGATAGCGAAACAAGTCATTTTTAGCTAATTTTTACATTTTATACTTAAAAAAATAAGTCTGCTAAAGCTGAATTCCGTTTAAACGGAGTCCGGTTAAGTGAGAGCATACCGTACATACATATGGATAAATGAAGAACAAGCAGCCCATATGTAGCTCTAGTACGAACTTAATTCAATCAATACCAAAGCCCTTTTCCCCCTATAAAACACTTCCTGAAAACCTTACTTCCGGATAGGGAAAAATAAAATCCTCTCCGAAAACACTCTAATCCAAGCATTCTCCATTTTTATACAAACGCAAGAAACATTTCCAAACATTCAAAGAGCAAAGCCAACTTTATTTCAAAAGCGATCAAATAAAAGAAAAAATGCGCCGAAAAAAGCGATAGCCCGCCAAACCTTGGCGGTGCAGCGCCCAGA
The DNA here is from genome assembly GCA_023701765.1 of Hylyphantes graminicola. Lineage (NCBI taxonomy): Eukaryota > Metazoa > Arthropoda > Arachnida > Araneae > Linyphiidae > Hylyphantes > Hylyphantes graminicola. The sequence continues at coordinate 61,213,061 of CM043118.1, read as the reverse complement.
CTGGTGTTAGATTGTTAACTAAAATTAATCAATATTATTCTACGTAATGTAGCAAATGATTGCTATAAAGTATTGATTTTGATTATTATTATCGTAACATATGTTAGGGCAACTCGGGTATTAGTACAATCAGGCCCGGACTGGCCCGCCGGCCCATCGGCCCACGGGCCGGTGCGCCTTTTTCAAAAAAAAAAAAAAAAAAGACTAAAATTTTTTTTACCCTAGATTCATCTTCTCGTAAGTTTCTCGCACTTTGCACTTTCATGAGGTGCATATGAGTAGGGCATTTTGTTCTGCCTTGGAATTAAGCTGATAGAGATACCTAAAAAGGCGCCTTTACTCGGAGCCTCTGCTTCACTTCCATACTGGGCGCTGATGAACCGGTAAAATGATGATTACATTTTCATATAAATGGAATTATTTAATGGTGGCATATGTTCGATCATACGTGATCCGTTGAGGAGATAGTTAGACGAAACAGAACCTTCAAAGGTAACCATGATGGCTTGACGTCTTAGCACACATGCCAAAATCAACTGTAACAATAAATTTTAAATGGGACATTTTGATAAATATTAAAAACAGATCTTAATAAGGCGCCTTCCTTTTTACATACAAGCGCCAAACGGCTTCCTATGTATAACACGTACCTTTCCCAATATATTATTAATCTTGGGTGCTGGATATAAAACAAAATCCATGCACCAAAGAAGTATTGGGATGCCTATGATATCATTCGCATATACTAATGATGCCTTCCCAGGTTCTGTCCTCGCCTAAAACTGATGGTACATTGCAGAAAGCTGATTCCGCCTGTATATAATTCCCACATGTAAATGATTGGATGAGATTAGTGCAAAAAATGAATGCTCTTGTTAAAAATTTTAAAATTCCAACTTCTTGCTGTGCTGTTGGTTATTCAAAACATTTGTTTAATAAATCTTGCATAGATAGAAAAGACCGATATAGATGAAAACAAACTTAAGAGTAAAAAATCTATAAAAAACGATAAAAAAAATATGCATACCCTAATTTTTTTTAAATGCTCATAAATCCTGATTTTTTAAAATCGTTCTATTATTCTTAGAGAATAATGTTATCTATAATATCAAACAAAATTTTGTGAGTGGCACGTAGTTTTTCTCCGTAAAAATGCAACGTAAAATTTAGCAAAATTCCAGTAATTTTTTTTTCGATAGGGTAAGGTGGGGTAAGTGGGCCACCTTTTTGGCATAATTCGACTTTAGACCCTCATACCACTGGATATAATCGGCCTAACCACTTATTTTTTTTGTGGTCCATTCTCTCATATGTTATTACTGTACCCATGACAACCTTAACTCAAATTGACAAAAAATAAATTTAAAAAATATGTTTTTCTTTTTGGTCATCCGAGTGGCCCACTTGCCCCGCATGGTGGGGTAAGTGGGCCACCCCCCTAATATATTTTTACATATAACTGGTAGAGATATGGTGGGGCAAGTGGAATAATCTACATTATTTTTTGAGTGCTTGAAAAAAAAAAGTAATGATGTATCTTTAATGGTTCCCCCATAGCAACTTTTTCTGGCATGCAAGCTTACTACAAGAAAAAATACGTTAATTTTCATCTTGTCATTTTTGCATGTAGTGTAAAAAAAAAGTTAGGGCTTCAGATTTTAAACTGGCCTATTTCAACGAATAGGACTGTGAATAGTGAATATGACTAACCCTATGAATCAGTAAATATGATTTTTTTAAAAGTATATTAAGGAGTTGGGGCAAGTGGGCTACCCATGGCCCACTTACCCCGCCATTGTGGTGGCCCACTTACCCCAAACGCGGGGCAACTGGGCCACTCCAATTTTCTTTTAACCTTATCAACATCACAAGTACATGACACTACAAAAAGATACTATGTTTTATACACTTTCAAAATATATAACATTCTGTTTTGTATCATGAACCGTTTGGAAATAAATAAAAAAAATAGTATGATGGCGTGAATTACGAAAAGATGCAATTTTAAAAATTCCCACAAAAAGGATTGTACCTTGTTACATACTTAAATGAAAACGATGCCATAATGTTTCCTGCATCTATTGGGGTAAATACGTAAAAATATTGTAACAGATTTTTTTTACGTCCATAATTCGGGAAATGCCAGGGGGGGTGGCCCACTTGCCCCAATGGCCCACTTACCCCACCTTACCCTACCTAAAATTGGCAAAATCGAACTTAATTATATTTATCGTGGTCATTCAAAATGTACTAAAAAGTTTTGGGGGGAAAGGTCGATCAGTTCTTTCATATAGATTCGATTGGCGTTCGCTTCTTTCTTTGAGAGTAAAAAAGTCTATGTCAGTTTCTATAGTATATGTTCCCTTTATTAGTTTCAATTCTGACCAAAGGCCACATGTCCAAATTATTTTCACACTCCACAAAGAAGATGTAGACAAAATATGCATCGTTCGCGATTTTCTAGTACTGTCTCAACATCACACGAAGCAGCTGCTGTTTTGAATAATCTAAGTTTATGGTTGGACCTCGATTTGTTATGTGTTTTGAAGATTCTCGGGTATTGAACGTCCAAATGAAAAGTGTAGGTTGCAGAAAAAAGGGCGCGGTCTGGTGTTCTTTTCTTTGTTGACTCCATTTACAATTTTTCTTACTTTAAATACTTTGATTAAAGTATTTAATTTTGAAAAATGTAACGCGTAACTGTTTATGGCAATATTTAACAGCTATCGAAAATTCTTCAAAATTAAAGTTAAACTCAAAAGTTTAAAAAGTATCACCCATGAAGGTTTTTGAAATTTGAAGGTTATCAGGGTGAAATCGAACTTGTTTTGGATTGATTTAACGTGGAATAAAAAAAAATAATAAACATTTTAAAAATCGGACGTTTATTAGAACTGAAGTTGAAAGTATGGACATCGGACAGACGGAAATATTCATACAAGGTCAATACCTATTTTTTAATTCCTTCAATTTAAAAAATGGATAGTTGTTTAAAAATGTAGGATATTTTAAAAAAAATCGCACCCCTTGTTATGATTTGCATTAATGTGCTTAAAATTTACAATAAGATTTTGCAGAATCATTGTCGTACATACCACCTATTTCTGGAATTTTTTTAGGTGTCAGCTGTTTTTTCTCTTGTTGGAAAGATTTGACATCAGAAAACAGTTTTAGCTTCCACATTACGTTTATAACGTAAAAAGTGGAAGGTTTTATAATCGTTCAGTCCGTCTGTCCGTCCGTCACCCACTTTCACAGAGCGAACCAAAAGTCGCACAAACAATTGGGATACGTCATTTTAAAGCAAAAAATCGGGCTAGGTTACATCCCAAATTTCATTAAAAAATGTTAAGTAGAATTTTTTTTTAAAATTTAAATAACTAAAATTTTAATCTGCATTGAAATAACATGCAACTTCCATTTTCATTCAATGAGCGAACCAAAAGTCGCACAAACAATTGGAATGCGTCATTTTAAAGCAAAAAATCGGGCTAGGTTACATTCCAAATTTCATTAAAAAATTTAAATTAGAAGTATATTTAAAATTTAAATAACTAAAAATTTAATCTACATTGAAATAACATGCAAATTCCATTTTCACTCAATTTTTCACTGTTGCCATTTCGTCAAACGTACGAGAAACTTTATTTAAAATAAAAATAAAACTTTTGAAAGAAAATATATTTATGTGATATAATTTGGTTTGGATTGTTGAAATATCACAATAGACTTCTTTTGATGGTTCATTATATATGTATGAAGAAAGATGTATAAAGAATTCTAATTTTGCATAAAATATATGCAAAGTTTCTCTTTTATTTTTAAAGCATCATTTTTACTAATTATATAATTTTCGAACTGTAAATTAAATTCCGGCGACTAAAAGAATTATATTTATTAAAAATTTGCATCATTATTCCACGAATTCCAAACAAATTTAGCAAACGATAATGAGTAATTTTTAATTTGACAAAGTATATTAATGAAAATAGTTAATTTTGGCGTTTACAATTCTAAATTAGAAGTCTCTGTTAGGCGAATTTCTTTCTGATGTGTATAATAAGTGTGTTTCCTGTGAGCATAAATATGGTGTGGAAGCGGTTTTAGTGACAGGTTCTGTAACAAACCAACTTGTTTTTTTTTTTACTTTCTCTTCGTCTGACTATCTTTCCGATTTTATTTTTTTTGTTTGAAAGGTACGATATCAGAGACATATTTTACTACTTTTTGACCATTTAATAGCGTTTTATATTTGCAGAGGGTCGCGTCAATATAGTTGAATTTGTTGTTTTGAGCTCTAAAAATACATTTTTTTGCTATGAATTAACAAGCTCTGGTCAGTTTTTTGTTAATCTAGATATCAGAGATATCCTGTACTATTTGCAGATCCGAATTTGTGCTAGTATTAAAGTAACAATTGCCCAGGCCCTTGGCTATTTAATAGTTAATTCATTACTTCTTGTTTATTTCGTAGTATAAATGTTTCTTAAAGTAGGTATAAATTGCATTTACTCTTGAACAATAATAAACACTTTGTCTGGGAGCCGAGATTAATTTAAGTTTGGTTAAAAATATGCGGGCTGCGCCCTTTGAGCCGGGAAGGGCCGGTAAAACTGCGCCCTTCTCAGGGAGCCAGTCCGGCCCTGAGTACAATAGACCAGTGGTCGCGGTGCTTGGCCCTAACGGGCCCCCCACTCAAGTCATAAGTCATAAGGGCAACTCGGGTAAGCACTGTTTTTATCATCCGAGAACCAGAATGTAATATATAAAATAATATTATAAAATCATAATCCATACCTATAATAAGTAACCAAAATACTGGATCTTGGATCTAGAGATATCACTCAGGTTTTGCTGATATCCTGGAAAGATAATATTTATCGAAACCAAAATCATATTTATAATTCCGAAATTTGGTTATAATTTGGAATATTTGGAAAAAATTTAATTTCAAAAGAGTTTACGAAACATACATATTTAATAATTTTCTAAAAGTAAAATAGTACCGTAACTATCCTAAACCCACAAACTTCTGTTAAAGTAAGATATTAGTAAGCATTACATTACAATCAATACCTACAATTAAAATTCTATAAAACAAACATATCAATTTTAATACAATCTTGCCCTATCTAACCCATTACGTAACTCACAGAACCATCCCACAAAACTACCACAATTCAAACCCGATTTGCCAATGCAGCGATAGAGCGCCAAGGTTTAGCAACCCGGCACCCGCTCCAAACTCAGACAGTCGGGGGGGATGAAATCAGACGGTCAAAGCCGCCCGGCGAGACACTCCTCAAACGCAAAAAAAGATACTTTGTTTATACCTGGTCACGTGACTGTCTCATTTTGTAGCTTGGCGCGTCTTGGTTATGCAATAAGGCGCCAAGAGCGATAAGCAAGCCAATATGGCGTCTCATTTTGTACTTTGGCAGTGTGGTATGGAGCCAAGAGCGAGAACTGAGCCAATGTGGAGAGAGGAAGAAAAAGGTTTCCTCGGTGAAAGGGAATGGATGTAGTGGTGTTGTAAGATTGTAAATGACATTTATTTTATATTGTATAAAATGAGTTCAAAAACTAATTTAAAATTATATCTTTGAGGTAAGGAAAAGGTTTCAAAGATGGGAACCAGACAAAAAAACTATTTTTTAGTAGTTTGTGCATTAAATATAAATTAGGAGTATATTTTAGAAACTTCAAAGCTATTTCTTTTAAATCCGAGATGCGTTTGTTTAAATCGTGTTAAATGAGTTTGTTTTTGTTTAGAAGAAAGAGAGGTGAATATGTTTAAGGTTGTTTTGATAAACAACTCTTTTATCCTCTCAAAATCGATTTTAAAAGTGGAACTCAAAAACGGGTGTATTGAAGGGGGTTGTGGATTTTTGAGTATTACGTTCGTTGACTTCTAAAAATTGCTAATGCTATTGACAGCAATTTGGAATTTTAAAAAAATGATTATTCCCTTAGTTTTGAGCCCCGATTAAGAGTTGCGCAAATTGAAAAGTATGATGGTTTTACGAGTTAGCTCAAAGGATATTTGAATCGAAAGGTTTCGCTTTTGTAGCTAATCCAGATTTTTTTTTCTAATTGGGGAAAGGGGGGGCTGTATAAGAAATATTTTAACCCTTTTAATTAATGGAGCGGGTTAATTATTCAATAATATTAATTAATGTTATCCATCAATTTTAATTTTTAATGCACTAATTACCGATTTCAGTTAAAATTTAAATTTATTTATCATAATGCAAGATAATTTCACAAAAACTACAATGGCTATTAGCCAAGGATCTCGTCATTTGGTACCTAAAAGAGTCCCCAATCAACTAACAATGCGTTAATAGTTTAAAGGCATTTTTAGCCTACTTTTCTTTTTTTTTTAATTCGAAGAATTAAAAAAAAATGAAAAAGTAGGTATTGACATGTGGTCGATTTCCGTCCGTCCGTCTGTCCGTCCGTACCCCCCTTCCAAAATCAGTTCTATCAATCCGATCTTAAAAATTCTTTTTTTATTAGAAAGGTATAACCTCAGACACCCAACTTTCATACTTTTTGTCCGTCTGTCTGTACGATAGGACGGACATAAATCGACTATTTGACGACGAATTTCCCATTGAATTAGCATTGAAATTCAATTTCGAGTCATTTAAATCGCTGAATTTAACTACAAATGCTACGGACAAGTGAGATACGTCAAAAAAATTAAGCGCATCGAATTTAGAAAACATTAAAAATTTCAGAAAAGAATTCGAATTCGAAGTACTTCAATTATATAAAAAAAACTTCACAATTTAATGCTCATTTAAAAAGCACAGGAAGCCATTTTTAGCCTACTTTTCTTTTTTTTTTTAATTCGAAGAATTAAAAAAAATGAAAAAGTAGGTATTGACATTTGGTCGATGTCCGTCCGTCCGTACCCCCCTTCCAAAACCAGTTCTATCAATCCGATCTTAAAAAATCTTTTTTTATTAGAAAGGTATAACCTCAGACACCCAACTTTCATACCCCAGGCAGCAAGCCTAATCGGCGAATGGTTGGCCAATCATCGATTTCGTCGGCAAATGATTGGAAATTTTTTCACGAGATCGGGAAGATCTCGCGCCAATTTGTCACTCCGACGTCTACAAAAACTGGTCGGTTTGTGAGATCGGATAGAGATGGGGCTAAAGCCGTTTGCCAACCAGTAGATTTGTTGGTATTTTATGCGTCGGTTTGCGAGATCTGCCCGACCTCGTCATTCGATCAATTAAAAGTGGTCGTTTGTAGAGATTGGGCCGATGTCGGTGCGATCTTTCAATTCGATCATGAAGATAATAAATTTTATATTTTATAGATTATTGTAACCAAAACAAAAAAAAATCTAATGACTAACCGACAAACCCCCCTGTGATGGGTGAAACGAAGTTTTTTTATTTATTTCAACTCAATAAGCTAAAATGTTTCTGAAATGTAGCGTGCATTTATCAAAAATATATAATCTTGATATTTTCAAAATGGATAACGATTATGTCGAATCATATAATTTTTAATCACGAACTTTGTAAACGAAAACATTGCAATGACAGAGGTTCTTTAAGTTCCGTTGTGTGCACGCTCAGGTGTTGATTTCGTCACTTGACCAGGGTTTAAAATTACGAGGCGAACTTGTCAGTGTTAAAGCTCCTTATAAGGATGACTAGAAATAGACAGCCGGAGACGATGAATTACCCGCAGCAGAAATTCTAACGCGCAAGTGTTCGCTGAGCAAGCACACAAGCCGGAATATATGTGTACCCACCAATATTGTGTAAGAAACCGGATGGCATCCTCTCTAGTCCTCTGTCTCTAAAAATTAGATGGATCCACTTATGTATTTGTGTACGTGTTTTCTCTGTCTGACGAAGGTTTATAAGCGGGTCTCTGACCAAGCTCACAAACCTGAATATATATGTCGACCAACCAACTAAAGAAACCGGTGGTCAAGCAACTATGGTAAGTAAATTTAATAATTTATCTTTTTTTTAAGTGTTTTGGTCTGTCGCTTAAGGGGTCTAAGGAGTCTTAAAAATGTGCAAAGAAGGAACTACAAAGTATAGTTTGATCTCTCATGTAATTTTTTAACTACTCAATATACATGTCTAATTTTTTTATATGTAATTCTACAAGATGTATTTATTATAAAACAAATTTTAAAATTTATGAAACTTTAGAGAAAACTAAAATAAATGATATTAAACATAAAGCTGTTTTAACACATTGTGATTAGGCTTGCGCGGCAAATTTTGAGGTCAAAATTGAAAAAATGACCAAGAAAATGACTTTATATTGTACAAATATGTACAAACTAGGACTTATACCTAAATTTTCAGCTAAATTTTAATTAGAAATTATTTAAAAATAAATTTAAAATCAAAATTTAAAAAAAAATTATTAATTTTTTTAGAAAAAAGCTCTTCAAATAATTTCTTATTAAAATTGAGATGAGAATTTAGGTATAAGTCCTAGTTTGTACATATTTCTACAATATAAAGTCATTTTCTTGGTCATTTTTTCAATTTTGACCTCAAAATTTGCCGCGCAAGCCTAATCACAATGTGTTAAAATAGCTTTATGTTTAATATCATTTATTTTAGTTTTGGATAAAGTTTCATTAATTTTAAAATTTGTTTTATAATAAATAAATCTTGTAGAATTACATATAAAAAAATTATACTTGTATATTGAGCAGTTAAAAAATTACATGACAGATCAAACTATACTTTGTAGTTCCTTCTTTGCACATTTTTAAGACTCCTTAGACCCCTTAAAATAGTATACTAATACGATTTGTTTAGCTTAATTTTTGTGGACTATCAAAACCAGAAAGGTTGGAAGATTTAAAATCTGATTTCGTTATTTAGGTTGCTGATCTTGTCAGATGATTTTGATTTAGATTCAAAGGCATTTATGAAATCACCTAATGAGTTTAGCTTCTGACTTCCAAACAATTGTTGATTTATATGTTATATATGATAAAACTTTAATTTTAAAACTTTATTTCTATACTTATAATAAGTTAAACACGAATTAAAATTGTTTCGCAGCCAAATGAAATGCGTAATTTTGAAAATATTTTTCTTTCAAATTTCGAAGTAAAGTACTTTATTTTACCAAGACCTTTATTGAGCTGGAAAGCCCAATCGGTTCGCCGTGCTCTTAGAAGGTCCTAGGTTCGGGTTCAGGCATTGCAGGTGTCGGCTCGTCACTTGACTGTGGTTCTAAATTACTACCTACGTCGCAATAGCCCTCGTGCAGCTCTAGTGCAACGATAATCCAAACTAATCTAACTAAGACCAATATTAGAGTTGGTGTAACTAAAATATTTTGATTTTTACTATCAACCCAACCTAAATCCGAGTGGGAGGGGAGGGGGCGAATACAGGTACACTTCCACCGTTATTTAGTAAGTAATATAAGAAGGTACAGCTGCGATAATAAAAAAAGTACCCACTAGTGATTATTTTGGCCGTTAGTCATCTTATAGAATCGGATCTTTTTGACATTGTGAATAATTAACATTCTGAGTTAATTGCATGACACAAAATTTGCATAAGTGGCCATCTTCATATTAAAAATGTTACAAACTTTAAAATTTCCAATAGTAACACCCTTTTTTGAGTCCATATTTCAAATTTATGACCTACGTTAATGCGAAATGCCAAATTTTGTTAGTTTTTAAGCATTATTCGAGGAATTAGAGACGTGCAAAGTTTAGGTCCCATAATGTTAAATGAGTTGCACATAAAAAACTATCCCAATCTATAAATAATTAAGATAATTAAACGATTTTTTACTGAAAAGATATTATAATAACCAAAAAAAAATTGCATTAAATATTGGGATATTTAAAACAATTTTTATATTTTTAAATGATTATTATATAATTTTTTTTTTAAAAAATATGAATAGAAACCCCTTAATATTTTTAAAGAAATAAATTTAAGACATTAAGTTTAAGCGAAATCCCAATTTTTGAATTTTTTTATTTATAATTTACTGAGTAAATCACAAAATACTTTTTAATTACCCATTAGGGGACTGTGTATAAGATTTCGTGTGTAATTGATAAATAAAAACGGCCTTGCATGCATGCTTGCTTGTCATTATAGAGATGGTCCCCAAAATGTCCATAAGTGATTCGATTGAATAACTCGTCAAATATTCATTCAAATATAACAAAAACTTAGATTTAAGGGTTTTCAAGAGAGCTTAACATTTCTAAGCTATTAAAATTGGGTGTTGCTATTGGAAATTTCAAAGTTCATAAAATTTTTAATATGAAGACGGTCCCTTATGCAAATTTTGCTTCTTGCAATTACTCAGAATGTTAATTGTTCACAATCTCAAAAAGTTCCGATTCTATAGGGTGACTAACGGATGAAATAACCTCAAGTGGGTACTTTTTTATTTCCACAGCTGTACACCTGCCGAAATAAAAAAAAGTATCTCTAGTGATTATTTCAGCCGTTAGTCACCCTATATAATCGGACCTTTTTGAGATAGTGAACAATTAACAATGGGAGTTAATTGCATGACACAAAATTTGCAAAAGGGGCCGTCTTCATATTAAAAATGTTTCTAACTTTGAAATTTCCAATAGCAACACCCAATTTTAATAGCTTAGAAATGTTAAGCTCTCTTGAAAACCCTTAAATCTAAGTTTTTGTTACATTTGGATGAATATTTGACGAGTTATTCAATCGAATCACTTATGGACCTTTTAGGGACCATCCCAAAAATGACAAGCAAGCATGCATGCAAGGCCGTCTTTATTTATCAATTACACATGAAATCTTATACACAGTCCCCTAAAGGGTAATTGAAAAGTATTTTGTGATTTACTCAGCAAATTATGAATAAAATTTTTAAAAAATTAAGATTTCGCTTAAACTTCTTGCAATAAATTTATTTCTGTAAAAATATTTAGGGGTTTCTGTTCATATTTTTTTTTAAAAAATTAATTTAATAATTATTTAAAAATATACAAATTGTTTTAAATACCACAATAATAAATGTGTTTTGTTTGGGTTATTATAATATCTTTTCAGTAAAAAATACATTTCATTATCTTAATTATTTATGGATTGGGATAGTTTTTTATGTGCAACTCATTTAACATTATGGCACCTAAACCTTGCACATCTCTAACTCCCTTAATAATGCTTAAAAACTAACAAAATTTGGCATTTCGTATTAAAATATGCCATAGATTAGAAATAAGGACTCAAAAAGGTGTGTTGAAATTGGAAATTTTAAAGTTAGTAACATTTTTAATATGAAGATGACCCATTATGCAAATTTTGTGTCATGCAATTAACTTAGAATGTTAATTGTTCACAATGTCAAAAAGGTCCGATTCTATAGGGTGACTAACGGCTGAAATAATCCCTAGTGGTACTTTTTTTTATTTCCGCAGCTGTACTAGAAGAGTCTCGAAGTTTGCGTTGTATAGTCAAAAGGGTTTGTATTCAAGTCTTGCGGATCACTCTATGACCACTCAATTGCATTTTATTTTTCAGTGTTCGTGCATTGTTAATTTCGGAGGATCGAGTATATAGGATAACCAGCTGAATCTTCAGTATAAAGGGGTTTCCATGGAAAGGAATTGGCGAATTGATGCTTGGTAAGTTCCCGATATTTTATTTTAACTTTACTTATAGTGCAATTATAGTACAATTATAATGATGTAAAGTTCTTGTGTATTTATAAGTAACGGTAAATACGCAGAATACTTAGATATTTATTTCTTGATATTTTTTCCATATTTTATTTAAAATGCTACCCAATATGGTAAATTTGAAAAAAAATTGACAGAAATTTAAATAAAAATAAACCAAAAAAAAACCTTATGGAACAATGATGAAGTAATGTAACCTTGATAACTAAACTCTTGTCTAATGTGTAATAACTATCCCTCTCCAAGCGATATATTTTATTAAAACTTAGAGCTCTTTAGTAATCTAATGCATTGCATTTTTTCTTAATCGTGGAAAAATATTGATTTTTTAAAATCTCTGATAATAAATAATTATTAACTGCATGATTTTTTTTAGATCAGTGTTTATGATATTCAAATAGTTAAGGGGTATTTAAAAAAAATTATAGTATAAAAATTTGTATTTCTGCATTTTAATGACTTACAACACATGAGCGTTAGCTAGTTATGATAGAAATATATATCTATTAAGATGTAGTATTATCACTGTTTATACTTATATTGTAAATTGTTGCTTTCAGCTGCTGTGAGACTGTACAGCTTCAGGATACAACAGATCATGTGATAGAAAGGAACATCTTCAGGGCGTAGACTACTACCAAGTACTGTATTTTTATTGTTACCTACCATTTTGTTAATAAAAATAATTGAAGTAGTGCTTCTTTTTTCTTGTGTTCAAAATTGATTTTTGAGTGTCTACAGGATTGCAGTTTTTAATAAATTTTAAATTAAAAGTTAAGTTCAATAAGTAACTGTTAAAAAAGGTAGTTAATTTGAAAAGTGGTGAAAATTTAAAATTGAAAAAAAAATCTAGACAAGGGCTTATGTGTAATATAATGTAGAAATTATTTTGCTTCAATGGTTTTCCAATAAAAGATTAAGCTCCAAAATATCTTCAATGCTTTTAGTTGCAATGGTATGTTCTTTCTACAGCATCGGGAGTATGTTGGTCAAACGTTGGGTAGAAACCGTTATTACGTAGGAAATACGTTAGAATCGACTCGGCTAAGCGTTGGGTAACCGCCTGCACAGTGGTAAATAGTCGTATGTGTTATCCCAGAATAACGCGAGAGAGGTTGGCGTGACGTGGGTAAATGATCGGGAGTGAAATTGGCAACAAGTCGCTACGATGGTCAACTACGATCAATAGCCGGCGATTTGGCATCCAAAAAAGGGCGGTAACTAATCGCAGAGATTGGCGAAAGGTCGGTCTTTATGCATCGGCCGCTACGCGGCCGAAATGCATTTCCGATCTCCTTCCGACGTACCAAAATGCGTCGGTAAGTGGTCGCACATGATTGGCAAATGGTCGCTTGCCAAGGACGAAACGCAGCCGCTGCGATGGACATCGCCAATCAATTTCCGACGCATCGGCTCGATATCGCAGAATGTTTTGCGACTTTTGGCCGATGGTCGGCCAATGATTATTTGCAGCTTGGGAAGACGCTGTGATGGTTAAATCGATCGATAACCGACTATTTGGGGTCGCAAAAAGGGTGGTAACTAGTCGCCGACGATTGGCGAAAGGTCGTGTTTTGTACATCGGCCCCATGTGCTGCCGATTGTCATTTCCGATCTTTTGCCGACTACCAATATGCGTCGGTAAGTGGTCGCACCTGATTGGCAAATGGTCGCTCGCCAAGGACAAAACGCAGCCGCTGCGATGGACATCGCCAATCAATTTCCGACGCGTCGGCTCGATGTCGCAGTATTTTGTTGCGATGTTTGGCCGATGCTCGGCCAACCGATCATTTGCTGCTTGGGACTTTTTGTCCGTCTGTCTGTACGATAGGACGGACATAAATCGACTATTTGACGACGAATTTCCCATTGAATTAGCATTGAAATTCAATTTCGAGTCATTTAAATCGCTGAATTTAACTACAAATGCTACGGACAAGTGAGATACGTCAAAAAATTCAGCGCATCGAAATTAGAATATATTGAAAATTTCAGAAAAAAATTCGAATTCGAAGTACTTCAATTATTTAAAAAAAACTTCACAATTTAATGCTCATTTAAAAAGCATAGGAAGCCATTTTTAGCCTACTTTTCTTTTTTTTTTAATTCGAAGAGCTAAAAAAAATGAAAAAGTAGGTATTGACATGCGGTCGATGTCCGTCCGTCCGTCTGTACGTCCGTACCCCCCTTCCAAAATCAGTTCTATCAATCCGATCTTAAAAATTCTTTTTTTATTAGAAAGGTATAACCTCAGACACCCAACTTTCATACTTTCTGTCCGTCTGTCTGTACGATAGGACGGACATAAATCGACTATTTGACGACGAATTTCCCATTGAATTAGCATTGAAATTCAATTTCGAGTCATTTAAATCGCTGAATTTAACTACAAATGCTACGGACAAGTGAGATACGTCAAAAAAATTAAGCGCATCGAATTTAGAAAACATTAAAAATTTCAGAAAAGAATTCGAATTCGAAGTACTTCAATTATATAAAAAAAACTTCACAATTTAATGCTCATTTAAAAAGCACAGGAAGCCATTTTTAGCCTACTTTTCTTTTTTTTTTTAATTCGAAGAATTAAAAAAAATGAAAAAGTAGGTATTGACATTTGGTCGATGTCCGTCCGTCCGTACCCCCCTTCCAAAACCAGTTCTATCAATCCGATCTTAAAAAATCTTTTTTTATTAGAAAGGTATAACCTCAGACACCCAACTTTCATACTTTTTGTCCGTCTGTCTGTACGATAGGACGGACATAAATCGACTATTTGACGACGAATTTCCCATTGAATTAGCATTGAAATTCAATTTCGAGTCATTTAAATCGCTGAATTTAACTACAAATGCTACGGACAAGTGAGATACGTCAAAAAATTCAGCGCATCGAAGTTAGAATACATTGAAAATTTCAGAAAAGAATTCGAATTCGAAGTACTTCAATTATTTAAAAAAAACTTCACAATTTAATGCTCATTTAAAAAGCATAGGAAGCCATTTTTAGCCTACTTTTCTTTTTTTTTTAATTCGAAGAGCTGAAAAAAATGAAAAAGTAGGTATTGACATGCGGTCGATGTCCGTCCGTCCGTCTGTACGTCCGTACCCCCCTTCCAAAATCAGTTCTAGCAATCCGATCTTAAAAATTCTTTTTTTATTAGAAAGGTATAACCTCAGACACCCAACTTTCATACTTTTTGTCCGTCTGTCTGTACGATAGGATGGATATAAATCTACTATTTGACGACGAATTTCCCATTGAATTAGCATTGAAATTCAATTTCGAGTCATTTAAATCGCTGAATTTAACTACAAATGCTACGGACAAGTGAGATACGTCAAAAAATTCAGCGCATCGAAATTAGAATATATTGAAAATTTCAGAAAAAAATTCGAATTCGAAGTACTTCAATTAATTAAAAAACATCAAAATTTAATGCTCATTAAAAAAGCATAGGAATCCATTTTTATTAGAATTAAATCACCATTGGCCATCGCAACAATTGCTTGAGAAACTTTAATTCTTTTAGATAATTAATTAAAATTAATTTATTTTTGAGACATCGATCAATTTAAGATGACATCAAATATATATTTCACTACGAGATGTTTGTATGTTGATGATGTATTGATACATTATAAATTGTTTTCATTCTATTTGAAAAGCGAGGAATATTACATATTTATTCTTTGAAATACAAATTTTTGCAAACGATTTAAGTTATAATTATTTATTTTTCGAAATAAAATAAATGAAACTAGCCGATTTTAGCAAGTAAATGTTTATTGAGGAGTAGTTTTTTGGTTTTTGTTCTACGAAAAATTAAATATTTATTTATAACTTCAAATAAAGCTGTGTTTAGTGAAAGATGCTGTGTTTAGTTAGATGCTGCGTTTAGTGAAATTTATTTTAAATTTAATGTGGAAAAACGGTTGTGGATGTCACTTACTGTTACGAACCTAGTTTTTTTTCAAGATAAGAATTTTAGTAAGTATTCAAGTAACTGGAAAGTAGGCTATTTTAGTTCTTTAAGAACTTCTTGTTATTAGAATTATATCGCCATTGCCATCGCAACAATTGCTTACTTTAATTCTTTTAGACAATAAATTAAAATAAATTTATTTTTGAGACATCGATCAATTTAAGATGACGTCAAATATATATTTCACTACGAGATCTTTGTATGTTGATATAAATTGTTTTCATTCTATTTTAAAGAGAGGAATATTACATATTTATTCTTTGAAATACAAATGTTTGCAAACGATTTAAGTTATAATTATTTAATTTTCGAAATAAAATAAATGAAACTAGCCGAATTTAGCAAGTAAATGTTTATGGAGGAGTAGTTTTTTGGTTTTTGTTCTACGAAAAATTAAATATTTATTTATAACTTCAAATAAAGCTGTGTTTAGTGAAAGATGCTGTGTTTACTATTAAATATAATGTGGAAAAACGGTTGTGGATGTCACTTACTGTTACGAAACTAGTTTTTTTCAAGATAAGAATTTTAGTAAGTATTTAAGTAATAGGAAAGTAGGCTATTTTAGTTCTTTAAGAACTTCTTGTTTAAAATCGTTTTGATGTATATTGTATAAATTCAGTTATTATTATTATTTTTTTATTTGTTATTGTTTGTTAATTTTTACTGTTTGTTATTGTTTTTATTATTCGCTAATTGCTATTGCTTGTTAATTGTTATTTAATTGCTAATTGTTATTGTTTGATAAGTCTTATCGTTGTTAATTGTTATTTTTTGCTAATTGTTATTGTTTGCAAATTGTTATTGTTGTTAATTGTTATTGTTTTTTATTGTTATTGTTATTAGTTGTTACTGATGTTAATTGTTATTGTTGTTAATTGTTATTATTGTTATTGTTATTGTTATTAATTGTTATTGTTATAATTTTTTTAAGTCATCGTGTCTCGTTGTATCAATATTTGTTTTACTTCAATTCTTTTCATTTTTTTTTTTTCAATTTTTTCGATATGCCAGAAAAATGAGCGGAATTTCTGAAAAGTTCTGAACATTACAACAATTCTTTTAAAATATCGATTTTAGTTAATGCATCAACTCATTTTTCACAGCAAGTTCAATCTTTCTTGATTTAAAAAAAATGTCAAAATCATTTCATATAATAGTTTCGGTCCTAAATGTGTTTTTTTTTTTTGCTGCAATGCTGGTTACCGCTAACTGTAACAATAATTTTGGCGTATATTCTTCAGTACTAGTTTCATACTCGCTCATAATTAAAAATTCATGGTGTTTTAACACCAATGTGTTACTTCGTTCCTTTAATGGTAACTATCTAAATTCTATCAATTGTTAATTAATTTAGAAAACAAGACCTTGTGCCCTAAATATTAATTTTAAATATAATTATAAAGCGAAAAATGTATTGTTTATGTCTTGCCACCTCATTCATTTAGTAACAACACGCTTTCTGCACACATATATTATTTTTAACTATTACCTTGATATGTTGAAACTATATTATTAATGTCTTGTTTCTCAATTTATTTAATGACAACACGCTTTTCGTGCCCAATTATTATATTTAATTTTCAAAATGATACGCTTATATTGTATTAATTGTTACGTGTTGTCCACCCCATTAATTTATACACAATTAAAAACTAAACTCCCCGGTGCAACAGCCCTTTACTGGACCAAGGCATGCCGTGTCCATTTGAGATTTCGGGACCTAGGGAGCTCTGGGGTGTTAGGCATATGTCCCGGTAAGGTGGTCAATCTCACGCGGAACCCCCAGTGTTTAGTTCCCAAGCATACTTGGTACCCATTTTATCGACCCACTCAAGGGATGAAAGGATGGGTCAACCTCGCCCAATCCGGGATTCGATCCCCGAACCTGTGGCGTGGCAATACGAAGCACTACCACTAAAGCCACTGGGCCTCTATTCACTGTAAAAAAAAAATGTACTATCGTTATTAGTGTGAAGAAAATCATCGTGGTAATTCATAAGGGTTTTCTATATTAATTGACTAAATTATTATTTTACTGCCACCATGATATGAGAAAAACTATATTATTAATGTTCTGTCTCCCCATTCATTTAATAACAACTTGCGCTTTGCGCCCAATTATTATTATTTTTAATTATCCACATGACATGCGTATACTCTATTAATTGTTATTGTTTTATAACCCTAATTATTTACTTAAAACTGACTCAATGTAAAAGTTGATGTTATTACTGTGGAGAAAATCTACATTGTAATTCATTGTGGTTTTCTATATTAGTTAGCCAATTTATTATTTTAAACTACTCACCATGATATGCCAAAACTAATATTTATGTGTCACCCCATTCATTTGATAACATGCTTTTTGTGTCCAGTAATTATTTTTAACTATCACTTATCTACGATATGCGTGAACTGTGTTTATTGTTGTCTTACCTAAATTTTGTTAAAACCATATATATCATAGTTAAAATAGAAAATCAACATGTCAATTAGCAGATCACGTGACCTCCAATGCTAACGATGGGATGCGCATGGAGATCAAAATTGGAGGGGCATGGGGCCAGTGTTGC
Source organism: Hylyphantes graminicola (assembly GCA_023701765.1). Classification (NCBI taxonomy): domain Eukaryota; kingdom Metazoa; phylum Arthropoda; class Arachnida; order Araneae; family Linyphiidae; genus Hylyphantes; species Hylyphantes graminicola. The sequence continues at coordinate 61,194,805 of CM043118.1, read as the reverse complement.
CACCACTTTAGGAAGAAAAATACAAAAAAAATATCAGAAAAATACTAGCTGTATTTTAGAATACTTTTAGTGACTTTAAAAAAAAAACGTGAAGTGCTTTTCTAGTATTTTTATAATATTTTTTGTAATTTTAGAACTAAATGGTACTTTTCCCCAATATTTTTCTCCTTCAAGTGGTGGCAACACTGGCCCCATGCCCCTCCAATTTTGGTCCCCATGCGCGTAACGTCATTAGCATTGGAGTTCACGTGATCTGCTTATCTAATACTTCAACTTTGATATCTATGGTTTTAAATAAATTTAGACAAGACAACAATTAATACAGTTTGCGCATATCACGGTGATAGTTAAAAATAATTACTGGGCGCAAAAAGGGTCTTGTCATCAAATTAATAGGGTGACAAGTCATAAATAATAGTTAGTATGTTTAAAACTGACTCAATGTAAAAGTTATTACTCTGAAGAAAATCAACATGGCCATCCCTCGTTTTGAAAAATATTTACTAAGGAGGAGCAATATATCAAAATACATTGTTTACGATGACTAACTACTTTTCTAACCACACAATTTAGAATAAGTTAAGTTTGAAAATGACATAGTTTAATAATGATAGGGCGTTTTAGTTTTCAGCGTAAGCTATGACTAATAGTTTACTTTGAAAATCTTTTCTATTAAGACCAAAGTACATGTAACCAATAATGGTACATTTGTTACTTTTATGACGTCCCATTTGAAGTAATTTATGAAGTGTTTCGATTTGGACACGTTATTATAAGACGAAGAAAACCTAAAAATGATGGCTTATTTATAATAAGAGAGTAAGGAAGTTAAATTGTGAGGAGAATTGATCATTTATCTTTCCCAAGCTTTGGACAATTGGCGCTAAAGAGACAGACAATTAACAATTTCCAACAAAAATCAAAAGACTTTGAAACAATTTATATATTTGTAACATTTCCTAGAAAAAGTTTACGAACTTATTTCGAAAATATTTAGTACAAAATTATTTTATGTAACCTAAACTCAGATAGCGATATGCCGATATAGACACTTGCGTTAAGAGGAAAGGTCAGATTCATACACTCCTAAAACAAATGAGTGAAATCCACCCATAAAGGAGAAGTGCATTTTCGACACTGGAAAGGAGTAAAAATTAACTCAGACTGAGTTAAAATCGCTTGTTTGGAGTGATCCTATCGGAGTTTTAACTAAACAAAAGAGTGAAATCCACTCCAATAGGATAAGTGCATTTTCGACACTGAAAAGAGTGAAAATTAACTCAGACTGAGTTAAATTCACTCGTTTGTTTTAAGAGTGTAGACTAAATGGGTGCTTGTGTGTACCATATGTATTACTTTGACATTTTAGCCAAATCCAATGTTATTGCCAAATAAGACAAGAAAAAATAATTTAAAATAAGCAGAGTAATTTAAAATAAGTATAATAAATAATAAATATAATAATAAAATTTAAATGAATAATTATTGAAAAGAATAAAAGTAAAATAATTAATGTAATATAGTAACATAATAACAAATATAAAAAACTTATAAAAACGTAAATAAAAAAGCATGATAATTATATTTAAAAAAAAGCTACAACTATCGCCAAATAATTTGGAGAGCGTCGGCAGGTACACACAAGTGTCACTACATGCATTGGTTTTGAAAACTTACACTCTTAAAACAAACACTCCTAATTTAACTCAGTCTGAGTGGATTTCACTCCTCCAGACTGGAAAATGCACTTCTCCTTTTGGCTTGGATCCTCTGTGTGTTAAACCTCCGACAGGATCACTCCAAACGAGTGATTTTAACTCAGTCTGAGTTAATAGGCATGCCTTTACGGTGTCGAAAATGCACTTCTCCAACTGGAGTGGATTTCACTCTTGTTTTAAGAGTGTAAGTTCTCTGAAAGTATTACTTTAAAATGTAATGTCTTTTGTTTTCAGAGTGTAGTGTACAAAAATGCGTGAGTTGTAAAAGCAATATAAATCGACAAATTTCAAAACTAATGCTATCGGTCTATGGGATTGGCCATCCCTCTTCACACTGCTCATTACATTTCATGGCACAAAGGAGGAGGGGTAACAAAGTAATTTCCAGCACAAAACCGCAAGACTTTGAAACAAATTAGCCATTTGCAACAAGAACAAAATTCAGAAGGATTGTTTTTTTCTTCCTTCTTTATCCTTTTGGCACGCACGCAGTCATGTGGCGAGACATGTTTGCGTCCCGCAACTGTTACATCAAGCTGCAATTAATTTCCGATCACCGCTGTGCCCGGCAATTAAGCACTCCGGGGCCCAGCCTGGTCACAGGAACCTTGCTGGCCAGAGGACATACTTCGCCAGCTAAGCCAACCCTTCAAGGACATGTTTATGCAGAAATTATTTTTCTTTTGTTCCCATGGAAGACTCTGGCCTGAATTAGTTTAATAAAGCTTTTGCTTCGGAGTCTTTGAAAGCAGGATGATTTCTTTCAAAGTCTGCTTTCACTTACATTTTCTGTGAACTTACAGATAGCTGTAGTCTTAGGGTTTTCCTAAAAGCAGTCATCGAAATGCTTATTTCAATTATACCACATACTTTAATAATAAATGTTTACATAAAGTATTAATACCCTTAATTTTATTTTAACTAGTATAAGTGTGGTTCGTATCACTCTTGTGCGATTCATGGAATTTGCTGGCCAGGGGACAGCAAAGCCAACCCTACAAGAACATGTTTATGCAGAAATTATTTTTCTTTTGTTTCCATGGTAGACTCTTGCTTGAATTAGTTTAACCCTTTCGCTATGAAGGATTTTTGCTTAATCGTAATATTTGATAGGAATAACATTATCGAATCCTTAGTTGTTCGGGCGTTTTGGGGAGTTTCAGTAATGAAAGGGTTAATAAAGCTATTGCTTCGTAGTCTGGATGATTTCTTTCAAAGTCTGCTTTCACAGTTAGCTTCCAGTATATTTTCGGTGAACTTACAGATAGAGCGATACAGATGAGCGATTCGATGTTATCTTAATTCCCATATCTGTGAAGAAAGGACAAACATGGCAAAGCAATACTTCTGTGAATTAAAGTTGCGATTCCAAATCTAAGGCAATTAGCTCTATGGGACTGACAATCCCTCTTAATCATCGAAACACTTATTTCACTTGTACCACGTACCAAATTCATAAATGTTTGTTATGCAAATGATAAATGCCATTTTTTTGTTATGCCTAAAAAGAACCGGATAAAAAATATTAGATTTTTTCAAAATACATTTGATATACGAAAATAACACACTTAATCTACATCCTTATTATTTTTTTTATCCTAATACTTATAATGTAGAAATTTCATTCCTCTTTTTCAAAATAACGTTTCTTCTTTAAGAGGATTATACAAAGGCGATGTCTATTGTTTCAATTAAATACGGTTGAAATGTGCACTTTTTTAATGATTAATAGTCATTTTAATTGCATTTTTCTGAATCCTAGCAAAAAAAAAGCTTATACAAGGATAAAACATATTATTTCTGTGTTTTTCATCGGGTTATAAAATCATTTCGGAATTAATGTTTATAAGTAGATATTTTTTCCATCTTTAATATAATGATTAAAGAATAAGTATCAAACTAGATTCAATTTAATTTTAGTTTATTTATTTTTAAGGAATTGTACCGCATAGCACACATTAAAATATTATGTAAATCTAAAATGCCTAGGTTGTTGTTGTTGTTGCATGCCCCGGTAGGTCAAAATGCCATGTAGTATTGTTAATTGAACGTGGAAAAAGAGCAATATTTTACTCTCAAAAATGAATGCTCAAAAACGACGAAATTTTCCTTAATTTTGACGATTCCGCTTACTGGCAAATGCTCCGAGTTTTCCTTTCCTCAAAGTGGGGAAATTTGAATAGTCATTTTTTTTAGGATTCGAATTTTGTTTAATCTAAAGAAATGTTTCGTCATTTTTGAGCATGTGAGAACAGCAATGAGATTCAGTTTCCTCAAAATCAAGATACAGAATCGTCAAATCAAGATCGTTAAAGTGAGGATTCGCGTTTACTCAAAAGTCACGTGATAGTTTGACGAAATAATCCTCAAAATTAATGAAATGAGGCTTGAGGATCAATGAATCGTCAAAAGTGAGAGTATTATTTCTGAGAGTGTGTGAACAGATCATGCTTCGGAAGAAATTCCTTGTATATGTTACTGGTGCACTGGTGCACATTAAATAAGACGGGGTGCAAAGTCCTGACACAGCGTACGATGTCACTTGAAGGTTTCGTTAGGTGCCAGTTTAGGCATCAGCTTCGTCATCATCACTTGACAGAGTTCTAAATCACAAAACCCCGTCGCGTCAATTCAACCCCAAAACCTTCAAATTTATCAATTGAACACAAAAGAAATAAAACGTTCAACTGTTGTAATTTATGTAAATAAAGTACTGACGATAATCTTCAAAATGAACCAGTGGCACTAATTCCCCAAGATGAAGATAATTCAGTTTATAACAAAAACAACATACTTTTATTTCTTACGACTACAAACAAGTCAGCAAAAACTCAATTGACAAAATTCCGAACTATTTCTACTAAAAACAAAAATATAAAGTGCTATGGGAGAAGTTGTAGTGTTTTTTAAACGAATATCAAAATAAAAAATTAATATATAAGAATAATGATCATTAAAAATAATTGAGCGAATTCTTTAACGAACAGCGACAAGTGCAATACATTCATCTGCAAAATCTATGATCTGCAAACAATTCTAAAACCCCATACACCCAAAACATTGTTCACAAACTTAAACCTATTTATCCAAATCTTATACGCGGTCTTACAATCTTCTACCTCCAGAACTTCCTATCGAATTAACCAAAATGTTTTAGAAAAGCTGCGAGACCGCGGCTTTGACCCTTTCAGTCCTAATGAGAATTTGGCATCATTTTAAAAAAGAAATTCTGGTCGTCAATAGCCATTTTGATTCTTAAAACTTTTTTAGATTAGAAAATATTTTTTATTAATCCCTCTAGAGTCCCTCTTATCCGAAAGGAACGGGGCCAAAATTGAATAGCAAAAATAAAAAAAAATTACTGCATATTTTCAGAAATAAATCCAACTTTGTTAGTACGTATTTATTTTGTGTATTTATTTATGCTTATACATTTCTTTACAAAATAAACCCATAAAATTAATGGGTTCGGTTCTAGGCACTTTCACTTCTAAGACGTTCCCCAGCTTCGGAAAAAAATCCGTTGTCTATGGGACTGGTGCACGGTAAAAAATTCGCGGTACCGAGTCTTAAAACTACGCACGTTGTGCTTAAAGATTTCGTTGGTTGCCGCTTCATTCATCGTCCTCATCACTTTACCACCGCCATTCTAAATCATAAAAACCCGTCACCCGTTTATCACACAATTGACCACAAAAGAAAAAACGCTCAACTGCAATACATTCATCTGCAAACAATTCTAAAACTACATACACCCAAACCATTGTTCACCCAGCTATTTATCCAGATCTCATACGTGGTCTTACAATCTTTTACATCCAGAACTTCCTATCGAATTAACCAAACGTCAAAAACTTTTAGAACAGCGTCTTAAGACTTTCTTAAAAGTTAAACTCACGCAAAGATGGGGTGGGGGAGATTTGTTAAAGAGATATTTTTAAACTTGTTTAACTAAACTGCAGTGAGCTCCAGATTTGAGGGTGCCAAAACTTATAAATAAGTACGGGAGATGGTTAGGTTAGGGGAGGACTGAAATAGTTAACGAGCATTTTCTACGGAATGGTTTCTATTTATAAAGTATTTCCTAAGGGATTATGAAAGGTATTCTTTTTTTGGTCTAAATTATATAATTTGAATGTCAAGTTTGTAGTTTTCAATAATGTGTTCCAAAAGCAGAAAAACCATGAAGTATCATTCTTGTTTAAAATAACTCCCATGTAAACATAAAAATGTTTTTAAAAAAGAATGACTTCCCATATAAGTACTATTTAAAACAATCTTCTTAAAAATAACATACTTACCTTAGAATTTTTACTAAACTCTAATTAATAATAACGCAGGGATACAACTTTTCAATGCCAAGGATGTAGAACTGAATTTTGTTATAATTGTTGGGTCCCTGATTCTAAACATAAAATCAGTTTTTATCTATCGGCTATACTTTTAAGATATTTGCATTTTACGTGTCAAAACTGCGCTTGAAAAAAAATTAATAATTTTTCAATGTGAAAATGCGAGGACGATTCTTTTTTCAAAAACAAAAATCATTTTAGCCAGTGTATTAAAGTGAGAAAAAAAATTAACCATATTTCTGTAAAATATTTCATTTTTCGTGTTTATATTTTTATAACATATTATTTTAACGATTGATTTTATAATTTTTGAAAATATATATATCATGAATACTTACTCACGACTAAGCTTATAAAAATGTTTTAAATTATGTTGTTTCTCTTGTGATAAAAACGTATAGTCCCCTTATTATTTTTCTCCCTTAGATGGCTTTAAAATGCTAACTATATTACCACCTCCAAATGCTAACTATATTTAGGAAACGTTTGTTAAGAAAACTTTAATTAAGAAGAATTTTAATCATATGCGGATGATAACATGTTACCAATTTTAATATCAGTTTTAAAACTCATGAACCGTGACATTTAAATTTCTCCATCTCTGTTTATATAGCGTTTAATAAATTTAAAATAACTGACGCGTGAAACAGTTACGTGCTCAATATTATGATGTTTCTTATTATCAAATAAGAATTTAGTTATAGTTAATTAAGCGATATTTGAATAACAATTTTTATTTCCCCAAGAGAATATTATAATTTTGGAAATAAGCATTATAGCAAAAGATGGGGTAATCCATGTAAAACAAAAATGCTACTGAAAAATAATTAAAAGGCTCAATATTTAACACTATCGAAAAATCAATTGTACCACTACAATATTTATGTAGTGAGGCACTGTTCCCACATACAATTTATGACAAAATAAAATTATTTAAAACTTTTAATATAATAATAAAGGAATATTTTTGACGGCTCAAAGGTTTAATTAACATTTCTCTTCATATGTAAAATATATTTATTAATAAAATGTATGTAGTTCAGTGTGTGTAAATGTTTGTGAATTATATGTAATAAATATTTAAAATATTAACGAACACAACGTAACTAGAGAAAGAAAGTAAATTGAGACTTTATAAGAGTTGCTCAAATAAGTAGAAATTTTGTCTAAGATAAATGATTGTTTGATAATATAAACGAAGCAATAGAGTTATAAATGTGTTTCTATTGAACAACTGTCAAGTAAAGAAGAAATACTTAAATTGTATAATTTAAAACGGATAATTTAGTTTGAAATTAATTTAGAAAATTTACGAATGCGCAGAATAAGAACCTTTAATATTAACTTTAAGCATTTAAAATTTAATTATTATGGTATGAACGTTCTAAGACCTTCATAGATTTTTAATGAAAAGTAAAGACTTTTTTTTAGCTATTAAAAAAGTTTTAGAACAATTTTTTTTTAAATGTCAGGATATCTCCAAATATTAAACAGATATATGAAATAAACATATTACATAAGTAGTCCATTATTTTAAAGTTTCAAATCCAATCATGGTTTTTAATCTATAATGCAAAGTTCTTTTGCCCTTTTGGTTTACTTTAGTTTTGAATTATCGTCGCACTATAGCTACACAAGGGATATTTGGCGAAGGGCGTCGTATTCTTTTGCCCTCTACAAAAGTTTTTGTTTGAGTATCCCCCAGTCGCAATGAAAATGTTAATAAGTGTAAGTAATGAAATGTTTTTAAAAATTAGAAAACTCCCATGAAATGTGTAAAGATATTCCGTTAATTTTGTCAGTTGCACGTTACACTTCAATTTCTACTATAAGCTAAAAATAAATGGTACAGGTTTTTGTTCAATTTATTTACGGTAATAATAAACAGCTTTCAGTTATTTGAAACTGATTTTTCAGGTTGGATTAATCAATTGCCTTCTAGCATACGACTGTAAAACCTATTTCCGAAAACAAAAAATATCGTGTATGATACATTTAAGCATAAAAATCGAAATAATACTATTATAAAGTAATCAATAAGTAAAACTCTTTAACATTTAACAACCTTTAAAAACTCGCCAACCCACGGGAAAAATTACCAACTGTCCATTTTAATAAACATAAAAAATACACCAATAAAATTATATATAAAAAGAACTCAACAATGAAGGCGAAAAAACCATTAGAGCCCAACTTTTCAATGTCAGGGTTAATGATAACAAAGAAACGGAACTTCATGAATGTTCCGTTTATCATTTCATGACAATTAGGGGTCTGACACAAATTGCGGATGTTTCAACATTGATTCCAACGTTAAGTTTGATAGTTTTGGGTGTAGTCCCTGGTTGTTTTTTAATGCTAAGGGCAGGCTACTGAAATCATTGTTTGAAATGATTTGTAGCAAGTTAAACTGATTTTAGAATCTTTTTTGGGGTTGATTTGGTGATAAGTGGATTGTTATGACTTGCATCGAATGTAACTTTGTGGTTGGGTTATTAATGATTGTTTGCGTTCTGGAAATTCGCGGGTTTTTGACCCTTTCCGTAAACGAAAAATTTAGAGAGAAAAATATAAGGCAATGGGATAAGGAAATAGGCAAGGCAGTATATTCTCGCCAATTAATTAGCGTAACATAAAAGAGACTGAAAGTAGTTATGAGTAGCAATTTGCAAAATATTATTACAGTTAAATGATGTTGCCAAAACTGTTTTATCTTTAAACAACGCTTTTGCTATTTGGGGTAGAGGTTTTTATCAAATTTGTATTCATAAATTAAATTTTAATATTAGAGTTATTGAGTTATTTGTAGAGGTAAAAATATGTTTACAATCTCAACGTGTACAACTTTTCGAATAATGTTTTGTCTAAATATTGACAAAATAGCAGTTTCTCGTCACAAATACTTTGAAGTGTTAAGGCTTTCAATGGCAATTTTAATGCTAACCGCCCTCCCTCTTCCTCCCACAAATTCGAGATAAAACTTATTTTATCTCTAATATACCAACAATTTTAATTGGGGAGAGAATGTACTTTCAACGGGGATATAGTTTATTGATTAAAGATTTGTTGAGAGATGTTCATTCATTAACGCGTTCACGCCGGGGCAAATATTTACGTTTTTCCGCGTGGGGCGGGACTGTCTTACATCGTTACGCTTCGTGAAGCTGGAAAACACTTAGAGAGTTCGAAAGCGCTTAATACGAGATCACAACTAGTGAAAAAAATACAAGGTAGATTATGTGCCGCGAAAAAAGTAAAAATGTAACGACATATTGTAAACGTTGTTAGCCCGCATTGTGTTTGGAATGTTTTAAAAAGTTGCATCGATACAAATAACTAAATATTATCAATTTAAAATATCGAATGTTTATAATACTCAATATTTTTATATTAATATTAAGGAAAAAATAAAATTAACTTATTCTGTAACGAGTTTTTTTCTAAAAACAAGTGACTTACCTGTGACGCACACCGCCTCACGGAATAGTTAAGTGTGACCCACCGGTGGGTAACGCCACTCCACAGAACAAAGTGCGACCCACCGGTTTATCACACCGGAGTGAACGTGTTAAAGGTAAGATTCTTCCTTTTCAGAAATTTTAAGTATATTTTTAACTTTTTGTAAGTGCTGTTTTTAACGCTTACTAAATGCAAACGAAAAATTTTAAAGCTCATTTTCACCATTCTGTTACTCAACACGTTCTTCTTCCATTAGCATTTACAAAGCTACCAAGACAAGCTCTCATTTTTCATCTGATTCATCCGCCTGTTATAAAAATAAAATAAAATTCCAAGACTTTTTCTCCGAATCATTTTCTCGCTGTGTCACGACAAGATGGATGTTAGTCAGTCCTGCTTAATTTGCCGCAGATATTTAAAATGTTTCTTAGTATCAGTTGGAAGCCATGAAGGTTTGAATTAAATGAACATACTTGGCGTGAAAAAAAAAGTGAAGCTTTCTTTAAAAAAAAGGTCGCCAATTTGAGGTGATAAGGCCAAACAAATCCTGCTGCGAACTCTAAATGGAACTTCTGTATAAAGCGTTTCATTTTGTTTTTGAATAATTCAGTGGGTTAAAACTAAAAAAAAATACTATTTGTGCACTTATAAATTATGCACTCTCAGAAATGAATACTCAAAAACGGCGAAATTTTCTTTAATTTGACGATGCCGTTTACTGGAAAATGCTCCGAGTTTTTCTTTCCTCAATGTGAGGGAATTTGATTCGTCATTTTTATGTGGATTCGAATTTTGTCTAATCTAAAGAAATATTTCGTCATTTTTGAGCATTTGAGTACAGTAATGAGATTCAGTTTCCTCAAAATCAAGATACAGAATTGTCAAATCAAGATCGTTGAAGTGAGGATTCGCATTTACTCAAAAGTCACGTGATAGTTTGACGAAATAATCCTCAAAATTAACGAAATGAGGCTTGAGGATTAAAGAATCGTCAAAAATGAAAGTGTTATTTCTGAGAGTGTGGGACATGATCTTGATTACAATTCAAAAACGACGACTTTATAAATGCCATTAACACCTTCATATCCGGATATAAAATCGCTAACTTTAAACTTTTAAGGATAAATGGACGCGTAGGACCGGGGGCCTCCAAACTTAAGTGCCTCGATGGTAATCCAATGGGGGAAAAAAACTATTTTCTCTGCCACATTTCTCCGGCTGTATTGAATATTTTTACAAACGGAATTTTTTTTAAATAATAAATGTAGATAACGTAGGGGAGACCGGGTCAAGTTGATACACTTTTTACTTTCTGATTTTTGTAAATTTTTTCTGTCAATATTTTGAAACAAACTAAGTGTAGTTAGTAACTATAACTCCTTGGCTAACGCCTGATATTTTTATAATCTAAATAGAATTGAATTTTCACTGACAAAAAAAATGTTTTTTAAAATGTTGCAATGTGTATCAACTTAACCCGATCTGGGTCAAGTTGATACAGCATTGGGTCAAGTTGATACGCATATGAGTAAGCTGAGACGGTGCTAGGAAATATTTAAATATATCTAATAAAAAATGCAGTAATTACGAAAAGTGTTTTATTTTACAATATAAATAGGTTTTTAACTTTATATGATACAAAGTTTTACATGATAGGGCCTACATTGATTGTAACTGATTACTCCGAGTCTGAGAAATTGGGATCTGATTGACAATTGAAACACGTGTAAAATGGATTGTCTTCAGCACATGCGATGTGTGCCCACTTCTTACAGGATATGCATTGTATCCAGTCCTGGCCAGGATTTGACGTTGAATATGTTTTGAAGCACACCAAACAAAAAGACTCTTCGCTTTCATCAGAGTCTGATTCATCTTTTTCCATTTTTCTTCGTTTCTCTCTTTTTTTTATTTTTAACTTCTTTTGTCAGGTTTTCTGTTCTTTGTTTTCGGTTCTTTTCTGTTCTTCCATTCTTGGTAATATTACCCCCCAATGATTTAAACATTTTAACTTTTATTTTCTTGTTAAAATATATCTGCTAAGCTCCCCCTCAAGTTCGTCAGTCAATATTTGTCGATGTTTAGCATCACCCATTTTTACAACCTCGTCAGTAGCCTCTGGCATTTCAAGTTTTATTTTCCCTTTTTTGTCCTGAACCTGTAAAGAGCTATTGTGTCTATATTAAAGATTTTGGCCGCTTCCCTAATATACATTCTGCCATTTGTAATCTCTTCATAAGCTCTTCCAAAAATATCAATTGGTATTTCGCCTCTTGTAGTTTCTTGGTATCTATAAATAAATGCAACATATGAAAATTCTTGTGGGTTAAGTTGATACACCGTATCAACTTGACCCCAAAGAAGCGTATCAACTTGACCCAACCGTCGCCATTACACTAAACCGCAAAATACGGAAAACCAATATGAGCTAGAACAAAGTCTACTAGGTTACATTCTTGCCTTTATAGCATGTAACAATGTGATGTTATTTATAACACAATCCACTAACAAGTAAACTTTCAATAACACTTCAAATACAGGGGTAAAAATTTACTTTTAAAGCTCAAAACCAGTATTTAATTCACAACTCATAGAACAAAGCAACCTCCTCTAAGTGCTCACGCGTGGTTGTTGACGACGGACCGGTCGTCCAGTCAAGTGAGTACCAGTTAATTGCGCCTGCGCATTACGGAGTTATTTTGACTGTATCAACTTGACCCTGTATCAACTAGACCCGGTCTCCCCTACACTTTCCACAATTCCACTTTTAAAAATCCGAATACTTTTTGTGGAATTATTTATCCGAAATTTTGAAAAAAAATTTGAACCAATTTCAAAGAGTGGGATTGTCGGGACCTGTAAGTCAGCTACATTTATCATATAAAAATACGTTTGTAAAAAATATTCAATACATCCGGAGAAATGTGGTAGAGAAAACATTTTTTTCCCCATTGGATTAACACTAATGAAATTTGCTTTGAGACCCGTGATCCACGGTGCCCATTCCCCTTTGAAAATTTTTCTTCGTGTGACTTAATTTGTCCTACACTCTTAAAACAAAAGAGTGAATTCCACTCCAGTTGGAGAAGTGCATTTTCGACACTGGAAAGGAGTGAATATTATCTCAGACTGAGTTAAAATCACCCGCTTGGAGTGATCCTGTCGGAGGTTTAACACACAAAGGATCCACTCCAAAAGGAGAAGTGCATTTTCCAGACTGGAGGAGTGAAAATCAATCAGACTGAGTTAAAATCGCTCGTTCGTTTTCAGAGTGCAAGTAAAGTTTTAGGACTGTTGTCTTCATTTGTATTATATTTGTTTATCCAAATAAACTTAAGCAAAAAGCTCATTTAAGCGTGGCAAACTTTCTTGCCTAACATCTGATACAATCTTCAAAAACTTCCCTTCCAGGTTTATACTGTTATTTATTTTAACGAAGCAGCAGTTAAACTTAATACCAAATTTTGTTCAGTTTTAGATTGTAGGACAAGATCTGAACCAATAAAAAGCTTTGAAACAAATACATCGATATATTATTTCTATTTTTGGTGAAAGATTAAATGTGTTATTTAAAATTCCATTGACTACAACATAGCGTCAAATAATTAGTCAAGCGGTTGTTTGGGCCTATCACAGAAGCTATGAATAGTCTCACTTGGCGAGCAAGTTTTTTACACAGATTTTTTAACAAGGCAGCATACCAATCTTCTAAGCTCCATGGTCGAAGCTAATTCTTTTTTTGCATAATAAATCTATGAAAATAATCCTTGACATTGAAAGAGCGCCGATAATTAAAACTACCGAAGTGGGAGTGTCAAACGATAATTAATCGTTACGATCACTCATTGGCGAACTCTTATATGCGATATTCGCAAAAATAATTCGATATGGAAGGGTACGTCTAAAAAATAATTAATAATTTGGTAATTGCCTTAAAAAACTGAATTTTCTCAATGTTATAAACATAAGAATAACGTCTTCTTAGGCAATAGGAAATTGAAATACGATTAATTCGTAAATAAAAACTGAGAAAAACTCAGTTTATAATGGGCCTAGGCCTGCTGTGTCCATTTCAGCAATTCCCATTTGGAACAAGGACATGAGATGTGAAAGAAATGTCCCAGGCTGTTAACTTCACACGGAACCCCCAATGTTTTGTTCCCAATGATGCTTGGTCCATTTTTAATGATCCACTTGAGGAATGGGAGGCTGAGTTAACGTTGCCTTATCCGATATTCGAACCCTTATCTATAATTAGTAAAAAACAAAGTTTTTTAAAAATGTAAATAAACGACATGGAACAGAATTTCTTTGTGCAAAATAAACCTAATTTAATTCTATAATTATTTGCTTAGATTATAAATATATGTTTTTAAAATTCTTTTTTAAAATGGTATGTTTTTAGAATTCTTTTTTTAAATTTTATGTTTTTAGAATTCTTTTTTTAAATTTTATATTTTTAGAATTCTTTTTTTAAATTTTATGTTTTTAGAATTCTTTTTTAAAATTTTATGTTTTTAGAATTCCTTTTTAAAATTTTATGTTTTTAGAAATCTTTTTTTGAATTTGAAAGAATCGAAAAATGGAAAGTTACGTATTTATATCGTGGAGATGACCGTCCTTAACCTCCTTTCAGCTTCCATTCTACAATTGCCATTCTTTTTGTTAGAAAGGTATGACTATCAGAGACCTTTTTTACATTTTGGTAGTATGTCTGTCCGTACCCAAATTCAGAAAGCATACGACTTAATATTTTTTTTAAAAAAAAGTATGCCTTTAGAGACGTCTATTGTAGATTTTTTCATCTGTGCAATAAGAGACTATACGAGTACTTAAATAAGAGGAAAATAGGGCTATTTTATAACGTTCACAATTTTTTATTTGTTAAAATATTACATTCAAGAAAGTTAGTGGTTTATATAAGTAATGAATTAAGACAGTTAGTGATGTGGTTCAATTTTTCTAAATATTTTTAGTAAAATTCGAATTAAATGTTTACTCGGTAAAATCAAGATAATCTCAAAAAATCGAAGCAAAAAAAAAGTACATAACCTTTCCAAATATTAATAAGCAAATTTCAAACCCCCAGCACCTAAAATAAAATAATCTAACACTTTTAACAAGATTAATAGCTTTGGAGCAAAGTTCAAGAAACATGCAAAGAAAAACGTGTTTAAATCTATTTCACCTCGTGAAGATTTCCCTGTCTGTTTGGCACGTTTGTTGCTGATTGTGTAATAGTTTAGAAAAAAAACGCCAAGTATTTAAGCTTAATTCTGGCACGTGAATCTGCAATTAAGTAACCCGTTGGCATGCAAAATAAGTTTAAAAAAGTTAATCTAAAAGTAAAAATGACAGGTTGGGTAGGGGACCAAGATAAATTGTCTAGTTGGCGTTGAAGAGTGCTATCTTTGGCGAATCATCCCTACTTTTGGAGTAAACTATTCAATAAATTAAGAGGGACTGTCAGTCCCATAGAGCTAATGCATTAGTTTTGAAATTACAACTTCCGCAGAAGTGTTGCTTCCCTCTTTCCCCAGGTATGGAAATAAACATAACATAAAAATGGAAAAACATTTAATCGAAAATATTATCTAGTTATTAAGTTATACATTTTGGAAGTTTTAAATAGCCAAAAATATACAGCAGATGGCGACACTATTTTAAAACTTTATCAATTAATAATTAAAAAATCGAATGTGGTTTTCTTTTCAATTTCATTTTAAATTGCTGTTATGATATGATTGCCATTGCTGGTGAAAATGGGATAACATGACAAAGCAATAACTACGGCAGAAGTTGTGATTTCAAAACTAATTCATTAGCTCTATGGGACTCACCATCCCACTTAGAGAACAATTTAAAAAAATTGAAAATCATTGTTAATAACATCAATTTACTCTTAAATATTAAAAAAAAAAATCTTAAGAAGTTTAAATTGTTATTAAAAAAAATTAGGGTTGTTTCGCGTCGTAGATAGCAACAGTGTTCTGGATTTCGTTTGTTGTGTGGAATTACTTTTCTTTTGGTGTTCGATAATGAGTTCCGAGAATATTTTACTTATTAAATTTTTTAATTTCAATCTTCATGCTGCGCTGTTGGTTGTTCAAAACTTTTGTTAAAGGAAAGCTTGCATAGAAAGAAAAAGTTTATTTCCATATTTATCGGTCTTTTTGAGAGAGAATCCGAAGCAACAAATGATATCATCGCAGTACGCAGAAAAATTATAACAAGAGCAATTACGTCATCCGAAACATCCCTACTATTTTCAGTGTATGGTTTTTAAAGCAAGCCAAAACCAACGTGACTTGGAAATGATGTTTGTTCCTCTTTAGGTTTGCCAATGCGAAGTCTACTTAGTGCTTTGAAAAAGGGGTATGAAGTTGATAAAGTTTAAAATCTGTCAAGGCATTAATTGAAATTCAATATGGAGAAACACGCTGTAACTGTCAGTACGTGCTGAAAGAAAGGTTTAAAACTATTTTTTAAGATAAAAAACACGTCTTTCTCTTACTGTCTTCTGTTTGAATTTACTATCTTTTTACAGATGTCACCTGTTTTGGACCTTTGTCAAATAGAATGAGTCTGTCTCCTTGTTTGAATTTAAATGTTCCTTGTATTATGAGTATTGGATGAATAGCAACTGTTGAATGTAAAACAATTTCTTTGAGGGGGGAAAAAGTTAGTCGCTTTTTTGGAATCCCGCCGTATTTTTTTTCCTTCCCTACAAGAGATTATTCTATTAGCCATTTTTGTTCCCCACGACATACTGCTTAGAGCTGATTTCAAACATTTATTTTTAAATATATATATATATGGATTCTTTTAACAGCTTTAGATTCTTAGGCAGTTCATTTATCAATATTTACATTCTTATCATTATTTATATTCTTATCTTTATATATTTTCTTATCATTATTTATTCATCCATCATCACCATCACCACCACCCCCACCACTCTACAATAGTAGAGTTCTTAAAAAATTATTTTAAATATTTTCAAAAAGTTATTTTAGTAGTTAATTTTAAATACATTTTGAAATAAAAACAATGATAAAATAGTATGTTAACTAGAAATAAGTGTACGGCCTTTTTTTTATTGCATTTATAGCACAAAATATGTGTATTTTTAGCGTTTAAGGCGAGTCCGTAGGTAACTATTAAACATAATTTTTTTTAAAAAAATTCTTTGTAAAACATATTTTTTAGCATTTATTTGTATGAAAAGTTTGTTTTGGTTAAGAATATTTGTGCAGAATTTTGCTCTGGTCTTAAGAGGTTAAAATAAATGTTTGAAAGAAGGTAATGCCGTTTACTAATTTTATCATTACATAATCACAAACAACTCCACATCTAGTTAATAAAATGTATGGAAACCTACCGAAACTGAGTTAATTATATACAAAAACCAAAATAATTATTACATCATAAAGAAAACTTAACTAATTATTAAATGTTCACGAATGTTCTAACGAATAACCACCAACTTTAACCCTTTCAGTCCCAATGACTATTTGGCATTATCATTTTTGATTTTTTTCTTCTGATCGTCCATAGACATTTATGACATCAAAAAGCACATCATTCGATTCTTCAAACTTTATTCCATTCGAAAATATATTTTTTTAATAATCCCAATAAATGTCAGCAATATTTTTTTATTATGATCAGAAAAATGATGCCAAATGGCATCACTAGTGCTGAAAGGGTTTAATTTCATCTATTTATTATTCAAAACACACGATGACTATAATTTCCTATTTTTGCATTTTTTTTTAACTAATCCTCAGTTACAACTCTAACAACCCCACTCCATAACTAATCCGATTCGTTCCGTTGCCACTCAGACACGACAAATTCTCGTTATTTACTGTTTGTGAGGTCTGGGGGCGTATCGAAATGTGATTTTCATGCAACTTTGCATTGATGGGAATAGCTGATTTATACAACGTTTGGCAGTGTAGGCGGATCTAGAGACACTTCTGGAATGCCCAATTGACCTCTAACTGTCGGAGTTTCGGAATGACTCATTTTGGATGAGTCATAATCAAAATAAAAAAAACTATGGTTTAGTTATACGGCAATTCCATACTTGACGAATTATCAATCAATTACCATGAAGCTATTTTTAAAGGAAAATTAGTTTTTCAGTTAAAATGCTACTGATAATGATTAAAAGGGGGAAAAAAGGTTGACATTTTTTAAAAAAGTATTTCATTATTTTTGACTAACTTCTTTTTGTGTGACATTTTGGCAATTGAAAAGCAGGGCACTCCAAATAATCTAAATTTTTTAATTAAACTTTTTGCGTTTGAAAGTACTGCAGTATAATGTGATGATAATGATTTTATTAAAATTGAAATCAATTAAAATTTCATCGAAATGAAAACTTGCAATTATTTTTTTAAAATTGTGTTTCCGAGCTGCCGAAATTTGTAATCTTTGTCCGTTGAGGCGTAAAAGCAAGAACGGGTCCTGATTATATATAAAACAAATAGTAATCATGTTTATTTAGTAGCTGTATAACAAAAGGAATTCTCATTTAAAAAAAGTTATACTTCGTTAAATGATTTTTAAGTGACAAGAAAAATATACGCAGGATGCTACTTTTAGTAGTTAAATTAAACAAAAAATTCGAATGTACAATGAATCGTAATCATAGGTTGATTTATTTCACGACTGAACAACAAAAGAGCGAGTATATTTGAAAAATACATATGCTTGATTAAAAATATATGAAAATAGCTGTTAAAAATAGGCGGGAGTGCCAAATTGAGAATATCATTTCAAACATTACCCATGTTCACAAATCTTTTTGATGGTACAAAAATAAGAAGTTCGTAACCTTTTGCGTCTTGATTCGAAAAATTTGGCATTTAAAGGTTGGCAGTTATTTTGGCGATGCCCGGACCTTTCGCATGCTAGGCGAGTGCCTAGCCGACTGGGCTCCCCAGCCCCCAAGAAATAAGTAGGATTGTCTCTACTTGAGAACATCTTATTTTTACCTTCTGAGTGTTAAACCGTCTTTTTCCATCATTTGTTCACCAGTTTTTTTTTCCAGCAATAACAATACATATTTTATCAAAAATGAATTTTTTACTGATATATTCAATTAACTTTTTTAGTTGGAAAGGATCTTAGGATCATATCTTCAAAAATAAGCCTAATTCTAAACTTAATGTTATTTTTAAGGATATACGATACCCAAAAATTGAGTACAAATGATCAATTTTTCAGTTTTAACTTTTGATTATTAACAATAGTTTTTTTTTTTTTTGAATTATTTACTGAAAGTTTCCTAGTGTTATCTTCGGTAAAAAAAAATTAATATTTTTGGAGTCATTCCTATAAGTTTGATTACGTATTTCGTCTGCTTTCAACCTGTTTCCTCTGTTTCGCGTTTTTTCAATTCTCGTGTTTAATAAATCCCTAAGGCTTTTTTGATAATTAAGTAAGAAGTTTGATGAAATGTTTAATCTGTATTCTTTTATAAATGGTGCATAAAATTGTTGAATTCAATAATTTGTAATATTTTTGATTTTTCAGATTTTCAGTATAAATTCATGTTACTATAGCTCACATTTTAAAATCCATGCACAATTCTTGAACAAATAGTACTTAAAACAAACTATAAAAGTTTGGTGGAGTTATTCCAAAAATTGAAAAAGGAGAAGCCTTTAAAAACAATCAAAATTTTGACTTTTTTTTTTAAATAATTGAAAAACTAATGTAATTATTTGTGTTCATCGTTAGAAAATGTTTATTTAGATTGAGCAACTGAGCATTATTTAAAAACGCTATAATTTGCCAGTTTGTGTTATTATTTCTAGAAATAATGTTTTGGGTATACCGTATCCCCTTAAAAAAATTAATTTAAAATTTATGCAGAGGAAACATCCCTACTTCTTCGCCCATTTCCAGGCCCCTATCAAAAGGTTAAACATTCTACGATCACATGTCATTCTCAATAGCAAAAAAGTAAGTTCGTAACCCTTTACCGCCATTAAAAAATACATAAATCTGGGCGTCTGATCTGCATACTAATGGCCCGACATAAATGGCGATTGGAGGTGTAAATTCAGAAGACATGGACAAAGCTTAGCGGCACAGCTGATGTCACATAACTTCGGATTTAAAGTCGCGGAATCCGCTGATTTATGATCAAAACATACCCCACCAGAGAAAGTTAAAATATTTTATAAAAGTCAAGAAGATAGGTTTTTTTTCGTTATTTTGCATGTAGTGTAGTTTGGAAAAAATAGGGTAGGGGGAAAGTTGTTTGTTTGTAATAAGTTAGCAACCGATTTCTTTGTAAACAAATGTATATTTTGCTTACAAATAGATATATGTGTCAGTTTATAGACATCATGTGGCCACCAGGTTAAGAAAACACGGTACCTAAAGCGTTATTTCTAAAAATAATAACAAACTAGTAAATTGCAGTGGATTGATATATAATGTTCACTCTAAATAAACATTTTCTAGCAATAAAAACAAGTATTTACAAGTAGTTTTTTATTTATTTTAAAAAGAGTCAACATTTTGAACTTTTTTAAAATGCTAGCCCTCTTTCAATTTTCTGAATAACTCCACCAAACTTACAGTTTTGTTTTTAGTACTATTTGTTTAAGAATTGTGCATGGATTTTAAAATGTGAGCAAGAGTTAAAAAGTAACATACATTTATACTGAAAATCACAAAAAAATATACAAATTATTGAATTCAACATTTAAAAAAAACTATACATAGTACACTCTTAAAACAAAAGAGTGAAATCCACTCCAGTTGGAGAAGTGCATTTTCGACACTGGAAAGGATTGAATATTAGCTCAGGCTGAGTTGAAATCACTCGTTTGGAGTGATCCTGTCGTTGGTTTAACACACAAAGAATCCACTCCTTCCGGGTAAGTGCATTTTCCAGTCTGGAGGAGTGAAATTAACTCAGACTGAGTTCAAATCCACTCTCTTGTTTTAAGAGTGTAGAACTTATTCCAAGCACAATTTTGTGCACCATAGATGTAAAAACACAGGTTAAAAAATTTCAAAATTCTAACTTAAGTAGCAAAAAAGCCTCAGGGATTTATTAAACACAAGAATTGAAACACGCGAAACAGAGAAAAAAAAATAAGTTTGAATAAAATAAATAAGTTTGAATACGAAATACGTATTCAAACTTAACCCGTTCAGTCCCAGTGATCCCATTTGGAATCATCACTTTCAATATTTTTTTCCAAATGTTTATGTCGCGTTATGACATCCAAACACGCATCATTCGATTCTTCGAACTTTGATCTATTGGACAATATTTTACATTAATCTTAATAGAAGTCAGAACTTCTATTTTTTTTATTTAGAAAATAACTAACATGCGTTTCACCTGATTTTTGAAAAGTTCACGTCAGTTCCACATATTTAAAACACAATTTAAACTATTTCGGTTAAAATAATTACTAAAAAATTTTAATAATACCTTATACTTATTTCGTGAATACAATCTGGTTATAGTGAGTGGAAATTCAGCGGAAAATAAAATGTCCGATAGACAACTAGACTTTGAAATAAAGTATTTGCGAGGATCTTGTATATAAAAATAATTGTTTTCATTTAAAATTTACTATCAGAAAACACTTTAGGAGATATGCTAATGTGTAAGATTGTACGATATTTCTCGCTGAGAGAGATTTTAATTAAAGTTTTAAATCGTATTTCTTCCGTAAATAGTTTTAAGGACTCACCACTACTTTAAAATTTATACAATTACAAATACTTTGAATTTTTAAAAGTTATGTATGTTTTTCAGATATGCATGTTTACAAAATATTTTACAATTTACTAACGTATTATGCATGGCTAAACTTAAAAATAAAAAAGGATTATATTTTATACAAAAAGTACAACATTATTATATTTTATTTAAATAAATAATTTATCAGTAAGTAGTTTAAAACTAAAGACAATTTCTTTCCCAATCTCTCACATTCATTACACATTAAAACTTAACAAAACTTCAAAAGTTACAAGTAACACTAAATGGCGTTAAATGTGACAACAATACATCCGATCTATCATATTGAATAAGGTCATATATAATCGATAAGTAAGTGTTGAAGATGAAACTAAATAATACTTGGAAAAATTTAGAAAATTCAAATGCTTCAAGAATGGTGATCGATCAATGCCAGAAGTGTCTGGTTAACTGTCAAGAAGTTAAGACTTCGAAAAAAAATTACCAGCCTTTGTTTGGGTGTAGAGCCTATTGTGTACGAGGTAGTTATCTGAACTTTTCAGATAATTAAAAAAAAAAAAACTTTTAATTACCTACACTCTTTGCCAACCTAAGTTGGCTAAATGGAAATATGCTATGGAGAAGATCCTTCCGCGCATGTAAAGAGTTCCATAAACTATTTGTGAATCCATCCAGAAAACTTGTTTAAAACATTAATTTCGTTTAAGGTCTAACAGATTTGAATATTATTCAAAAAAAATTTGGCAATTTTATTAGAATGAAAAGCGTATTTTGGTTAAATTGTAATGAGATAATTTTGTATAAAAATATTACCAGACAAGAGTTTTCAACTAATGGACCAACCGCGCTTTTCTGTCTGCCTTTTTACTCTTTGTTTTTACCCAAGTTAAGTTGGCACGGAGTTTAGAGTAAAATGTAAGGTAATGAAAGTATTGCGATGAGGTCGAAAATACAAAATGGAGTTTATGCTTTCTTCAATTGAAAAGTTTTACAGTTTCAAAAGATAGTTTTCTAAAGTTATTGAAATTACATTCTAGGGTTTATAAATATATACCCTATAATGTTTTAAATGTGTTTGATTTATTGAGAGCTGAAATTATGAAAGTCGCGTAGTGTTACACAACCTTAGTTTTAAAACTATTATATTGCGATACCTATCTAAGGATAAGGTTTAAAAGTGAAGCATTTTTGAATTAATGACTCACTAGAGCTACACGAAGGTACTGACGACGGGTAAAATAATTTTCAATCACGGCTACTTGAGGAATTGGTTTCCTAATTTGCATAGATATATTATGTGAGATTATATGAGATTACTTAATAAAAAATGTATTCAAAAAATTTATTAAAAATATTTGTTTAAAAAACATTGTTATTTAATATAAAATTAATTTTACAAAGTCAACACAAATTAATTAAATTGAAACATAAATTTTAAACTTTCTTCTTAATACGCAACAGTTATAACCGAACGAGAAAAAAACATTTCGAAAATTGAATATTTAAATTAATTAACTAAAATAAGACAGTTTAGTACTTTTAATTAATCATCTCCTTGAATCCCATGTTAATATCAGAACAACATTTATTTTAATTAAGTTACTTTAAAAAGTCCCTAACGCAATTTATTTTACTATTGTTTTTAGAAATGAAAAAAAATAGAAATATAATTAATATGTGGAATTATAAAGAGAACAATTGATTATTTTCTTACTTGTTTAAAAATTAAAAGTAATGTACCCCTTATAAAACACGAAATCAACCACCGATATCTAAACGATATCATAGCATTAGAAAAGCATCAGAAAATATAGTAAGATTGTTATTTGATATATATGGTACTACACACACACAGGTTTCTAAGCGACAACTAAAGCAATAATAAATGTTATAAAATTCGTATTGAACAAGTTTTTCCGATATAAATTTATGCTATAACGTATTAACTCTGATAATTGATTTTTACAATTTAATACTTCAGCTAAATATTCCTCTTGATTTTTCAAATTGGGCTTAGAAAGCTTAAAATGCAAAAAATTGACAAAATATATTCAATGTATTTCTTAAAATTGTGTTTGATTTATTGTTACACAGTAGATATAATTTTTCTCTCCAAATGAATCTTATCTATTTTCGGAAAATCACATACAGACTATTTTTTTAATTAAAGAGTAAAATACAATACTTACAAGATTTTTTATTTTATTGTTTATGGCATCTTAATTGTTAACCCAATGATCCGATTCATCATTAAAGAATCTTCATTAAAGAATATTTTTACTTTGTACGAAAATTTAAGCTTGAATACGATGAGCTTTTTGTTCACATAAAGTGCACACATAGATAAAAATACTATACAAAGCATCAAAATTGGATTTCATTATCTGCACAATTTAAAGAGTTTTAATAAATATAATAATCATCGATCGCTCATTTTTCATTTTAAAAGAACGTTTAAGAATCTCTTAACACTTC
Source organism: Hylyphantes graminicola (assembly GCA_023701765.1). NCBI lineage: Eukaryota > Metazoa > Arthropoda > Arachnida > Araneae > Linyphiidae > Hylyphantes > Hylyphantes graminicola. Next base: position 61,171,055 of record CM043118.1, on the reverse strand, counting down.
AAAAATACAAAAAAACAACAACATTAAAGTGTTCCATTAAAGGAACGCACCAGACGATGTTTTTAAGTGTTGCCACATCACGCCAGAGAAATAAGAAACAAAATAATGCGATTCATCTTCCATTTTATGACGTCTACCTTTTTAAATAATATAATTAAAGACTCCTTCGGAAACCATAGGGGTGTGGATATTATAACGAAGACAGATTCGTGTTCGTTTAAAAGTTTTTCGAAGGAAATTCGAAGAAAAACTATTCTAACGAACGAGTCGCCGTAGTTAAAAGGGAACATCTGCTCTTAAGGTAATAAGAAGAATGTCATAAAAATTCGAATGCTGCGTAACTACTAGTTTCTTGTTTTAGTTTTTGGTCAGTTTTGAAGGATGTAACTTTTTTATATTCTAAGAAGATAAAATGTTAAAAAATGGAATCACTTCTGAGAATCGGTCGAACGGGGTTAAACGACCTTGTGGCAGACGAGACTTAATATTTACGTCGGGACAAAAATGATTATTTTTTGTTTCGGGATATGCAAATTAGGAATTTTGTCTAACATAATTAAATGGCTGTGTAATTATGTTAATTAATAAACAATCACGCATTTTGTTTTTGCTATAATTGTCTGCAGTTTTGAAAGTTTTTTATTTTGAATTGGCTTGTGGCAGGTAACATATTTCGATATAACACGTTTCGAATGAAAATAAAATTCTCAATTTGTTTATTTTCTCAAATACTATTGACAATTATTTAATTAAAGGTTTAAATTTTAAATTACACTAGTTGGCGAATTTCTCCATTTTTGTCTGAAAACTAATATACGAAGGCTTTTTCTTATGTACTTTTAAACTCGAATTTTGAAATTATAAATAGTTTTTTCTCTGTCACTCCCATATTTTTTCACAAATATAAATTTAGTCAAATGCTACAAGAATTTTAAAGTTATTTACCAGAATAATAAAACATTATGCTAAGTAACATCTATTACATTAAAAGTCAAGGAAGTTCTAAAGGAAGTCAAAAGAAATTTACGGAGTAACATTACACAAGAAGTTGACCTTTATTTTGCAGTGTAACCTTACTCGGTCAATTTCGTGTAATGTTACTCCATAAAATTTAAAAAAAATTTGTAAAAAAGTCCTAATTTGTTTAACATTACTCCACAAAGGTAAATAAACATTAGACTAAATTATTTCTGTATGGCAGGTCCAAATCCATGCATTCAAATGAACCGAATAAATGTTTTCAAAATATTAACACAAATGCAAAACATTTGTCAAAATGAAGCATTACAAAAACTTATATCCCCCATAAATTTTAGTTTCTTTATCGCCACTTTTCGAAACAACAAGCGATTCAAAAGAGTGAAATACTTACACCAAGAAATATCCCAAAATACATTAAATAAATCTCTAGTACTAGTAAAAATGTTCTGTCTAGTAACATTTTTGCTAAATAGTTTTCCTTAAATAACCAAAAGGGGCATTCATCAAAATGCATTCGATAAATTTTATCGGAGTTATTTATATAACTGTATTTTAGAAACAGACATTATTCATTAGTTTAATGGTTGAGAAAATTGTCGAAAGGAATCGATTGGTGTCTGAAATGTAGTTTGCAATAAATCTAAATAAATGTAAATTCTTTTTGTTTGTCTGAAATTTTGTACACTCCTTGCCAACCTAAGTTGGGTAAATAGAAATATGCTATGGAGATGATCCTTCCGCGCATGTAAAGAGTTCCATTAATTATTTGTGAATCCATCCAGAAAACATGTTTAAGACGTAAATTTCGTTTAAAATCTAACAGATTGTTTGAGAAAATTTCGCCATTTTATCAAAATAAAAAGTGTATTTTTGTTAAATTGTAATCAGAATTTTTTATATGTAAATATTACCTTACAAGAGTTTCTAACTAACGGACCAATAGCGCTTTTCCCTCTCCCTTTTTACTCTTTGTTTTTACCCAAGTTAGGTTGGCACGGAGTATAGACACTGTCTTTTACATTAAAAAAAATAATGAATCGAGTTCATTTGGGACTTGAAGGACCAAAAATTTATTGCTTAGGAGGATGTAGTAACCAAAAATTATCAAGAATATCAATTAATTTGATTTTTCACTTTAACAAATTAAATTATATTAGATTTAGCATTACAAAAATGCATTAACAAAAATGCTTTTTTTTTGCTATTTTAATATCTGTCCGCAGTTGGTGACTGTTAAGAGAACAGTTTTTATAAGAATTTATTAGGAAATTCTTAAAACTGTATGAGAAGTTAGGTTTTGAAGGTTTCTTTTATACGTTTAGTTAGTTGAAAAAAATACATTTTTGCAATAAGGGTAGGGCAATTTGTCTTCACCATTAGATTATTTGAAGGGTCTAGTTACTAAAACTAACATTGTATAAAGTTAACTTAAATATAGAGGCCAGCGTTCATTGGCGAATTAATGTTGCACTGTTATCTTCTGCCTGCGAGAAACGAATAACAGCTCTCAATTCTCACTTGGCGGCTACATTTAATGAAGAGGTTATTTCAACTCTTGGTCACAGATATGACAAATACCTTAATCCTCAAGGTGATTATGTAGAGATATAAGTTGTATTGTAATTTACTTTTGACTAAAATATTTTTTGTATATTGACCCGTCTTTACTTTACAGCCCATCAGAGGTTGAAAAAAAAACCCACTTTTAACAAAAAGGTTAAACTCAAATTAGTAATTGCATAAAAATAAGTAAAAATCAAAGTTGAAAATTATCAGCTTAAACTACAAAAAAATTAATGATAAACCATATCTAAACCTATTACCGAACCCAATCACCCCATCACTCAATACTTTATACTACACAAACAAGACAAAACGTTCCATATGTATAATAAATAATACCAATATTTTTCTACTCGGAGGGTTACAAGAAGAAGATGACGATGCTGCTAGGCAAAAACTAATACTAAAACTGGTTTTTCAAGTGAATCAATCTATCCCCCAAAAAGACACTCGTGGCAAACTCTTTGGCGCTATTCTACTGTAGAGTTTGCATAGGATTACTACATCGACTTGGCGATTTCTGACTACCTAAAAACTATAATTACAACGCGTTTTTCTTGCATGTGATGGGAATTACTACCATATTGTGTTAATTCACATATCGTGCTATAACCTACGACTATGCTAAGAGTCATTTTTTTTATTTTTAATTAGCTCTTTTTGAGGGGAGTCAGATGGTTCTACCTATCTATGTTAATTTCTTTAGGAACTTTTTTCAGCAACTATATGAGACATCATTATGATTTTTTTTATACTTGTTTCAAAACATATAGCTCTTTGATTAAAAATGAGGAATTTTACAGATCTCCGTTAAAAAAAATTTATCCAACTTTAAATCTGACTTTTTTGTGTTTTTACATATTTCTAAAAAATCACTGTTAAAGTATTTTTTAATGCAAAGAAATATTCACAGTTTCAATCAAAGAGCTATATGTATGTAATTAACAAAATATAAAAAAAAATCAAAATGATATCTCATCTAGTTTCTGAGAAAAATGTTTCTAAACTTAGGAAGCTTTGGGTAGAATCGAACCACCTAACCCTGACTCCTCTTAACACTTTCGCTACGCAATATTTTTGTTTCCGCGTAATATGTGATAGGAATATCGTTATCCCGTTATCGAATCCTCAGTTCAACGGTCTCCTGGGTCGTTTCATAAATTTAAGGGTTAAGGAACAAAATAATACGTTTTACAATAAACTACACTCCTTGCCAACCTAAGTTGGGTAAATAGAAATATGCTACGAGAGAAGATCCTTCCACTCATGTAAAGAGTTCCATACATTATTTGAGAATCCATCCAGAAAAATTTTTTAAAACATTAATTTCGTTTAAGATCTAACAGACTTGAATATTATTTGAGAAAATTTGGCAATTTTATCAGAATGAAAAGTGTATTTTTGTTAAATTGTATTCAGATCATTTTGTATGTAAATATTCCCTCGACAAATGACAAATGATAGTGATTGTGCCCTCCTCTAGAAGGGAGAGTGTAGGCTTTATAGCCCATTACCCAGTTCGCCAGAAGAGACAGTCACAAGAGACACAAAAAGAAGGACTAAACAAACACATAGACAAATAACATTTATTGACAAGCACAAACATCCATGCCTTTACCGGGATTCGAACCCGAGCTCAGCAGCTCCAAAGGCTAGTACACTTACCATTGCGCCGACGGACCGGGCTATTATTGACAAGAGTTACCTGACAAGAGTTTCCAACAAACGGACCAACTGCGCTTTTCCCTCCTCCTTTTTACTCTTTGTTTTTACACAAGTTAGGTTGGCATGTAGTGTACTATCCAACGGCTTCACATTTATTCTCGCCAAGCATTCCCATTTTCCTCTTAACTCTATGGCGGTCTCGCTTCAGCAGACGTTGTCTGATTCCGATGTTATCGCACCCCTCGTCTCGCCAATATCCCATGATATATCACAAAACTTGGACAATTTATGTCTGTGTCTGAACCCTGTCTGAGAACAGGAAACTTATACTGCTCGGAAATTATTAGTTGTTCGGAAATTGAATCTATGAAGCAAGTATTAAATACATGAATTTTGTAATGTTAATAGCTACGCAAAATTGATACTCATTAAATATTGCACACATGGGTCCCTTTATTATTCTACGCTTTTAATTATTTATATTATCTTTATGTTTTGCACGCAACTTTTTGTGTGCGATAAAAGTTTAACTAGCCATGAACTTCACATTTATTCTTAAATACATATTTTTAAAAATTCTTATTTCTAACTATTAATTAGTTAACTAATTTGTAATTATTAAATGTTTTACATGTTATTGTTTAATTATTAATTTCCCCGTTAAATACAAAACTATTTTACCCTAAAATTTACAAACCAAAGTTATTATTAAGAAGGAAAACAAACAATTAATAACTTAAGGTTACGCATCGTTATAAATATTAATAAAGTGCCATTTCTTATATTTTAATTTTTTTATTGTTTAATTACAAATCTTATATGTATTTGACAAAACACGTCCGATCAATATAGCTTTACGAATTTTTTAGTGGTCGAAAAATTTGACGTGTTGTTGAGGGGCATTGGTAAATAAATAGTACGCTGAACGCTTCCGGCTGTCGATTTCTATCCTCCAAATATATTCCACCGGTGGGTCACATTTGACTGTTCTGTGGGCGGTGTGACCCGCCGGTGGGTCACACTTAACTCTTCCGTGATGCGGTGTGCATCACAGGTGAGTCAGAAGAGAGGAATAGAAAGAGAAGAAAAGAAGTCGCTGAAGAATAAGTTGATTTCATTTTTTCTCAACATTATATATAAAAATATTGAGTATATTATAAACATTTTTTTAAAGTGAAAACAATTAATTATTTATTTATATCTATGCAACTTTTCTAAACATTATAGACATAATACGGGGTGCTCCTTACAAGGCTTAAAAAATGTCGTTAAGTTGTTAATTTGTTTAACGGCATAATCTACCTTGTATTTTCACTAGTCTTCAGGGACCTGAACCCGTTGGAAACTGCGCAATGAACGCCCACGGAACTTTCGGACCAAACAGATTTAACGAGCACGTACTCCACATATACTCGACAAACACAAACATCCATGCCCTATCGGGATTCGAGCCCGAACCCAGAGGCTCCAAAGGCTAGCTCCCTTACCATTAAGCCGCCAGGCCGCAGTCTTTATTTGCCAGCACACAAACCATCATCGATCCGAACTATATCAACAGAGCTCATCATTTTCAAAATCAACCAACCATCATCCTAAATATTTAAAATCCCAAATTTCCCGTCCGTTCCTTTTTGCTACCCCTAATTAAAAAGCAATTAATATCCCTCAAATCTCCGTTTCGCTAACTATTATTATTTACTATCTCAAAAGTTGCAAACAAGCGTTACAGAATTAAACCCCAGCCATTTCATTGCTATTTTTTTTCAATGATTGCATTTTTGCAGACAGCATATTGATATCCAAATGCAATAAAGTGGTTCAAGATTTCGGGAAGTATTCCCTTACAAACTCTTCTTTTCCTAAAATGATTAAAAGAAAGGGCGTAGAGAGAAACTTTTCCTATGACTTTCTCTTTTTTTAGAAGATTGCGTGTGTACAAAAGAACAGCAGTCCAGTGCTGTAACTGGGATGTAGATCTGTCAACTGCAGAATGATTAATGGTTAGTCGATGAAAATGGCGCAAGAGTTTGGAGATGTTATTTACGATATTTTTAGGAATTAGTTGATTAGCACTACCGTCGTTTTTTACTACCATAGAGATGTATTTCTAAGGCGGCTCACAGCGACAAATTTGGAAGGGTAGTTAAAACAATTTGTTGACAAAACTGTTAAAATTGAAGTTTTATCTATATTATTGTATTAACTTTATGCTTTTTGAACTCTTAATGAATGAATCTCTCTCAATATATCTTAAATCGATCAACTATATTCCTATTGAAATCCTCCCCCCATTTAAAATTGTTGATACATTAGAGATAAAATAAGTTTTATCTCGAATGCATCAGTTTTATGCTACATCAATGAAACATTATCCATTAGGGTTTTCTTTTAAACAAACGTGGGGCTGCGGATGTTTAAAAAGGCTTCTCTAACATAGAGACTAATTTTGTTTTTTAATTAAAAAACTAATTGCAAATTTTTTTTAAAAGAAAATTTCGTCCCGAGATATAAAGAAGATACACATTTCAGAAAAAGAATGGAGTCTAAGATGAATATTTCATGGTGTTATGGCTTCGGACGTTATAAAAAAATAATAAAAAAATGGGGCTGACATCTATTGGGATAAATAAAAAATATTTTCCAAGAGAAAAAAGTTTGAAGAATAGAATGATGTGCTTTTTGATATCATAATAGCCATAGACGATCAGATTTTTTTTTCTAAAATGATGATGACAAATTATCATTAGGACTGAAAGAGTTAGATAATAATTTGCGATAATTATATATTTACATACCATATTTTTAATAAATTTAAACAAAACAAAAGTTTAAGGATTTTTATAATAAGTTTACTTTATGAAACTTCAAAATACTTCCCAAAAATCTGTACAAATTCTTTCCGTGAATCTAAAACCATTGATTACAAAAAAAAAATTATCTCCTTATACGTACTTGTGAAGACCTTTTGACAGCAAACCTCTTTGCCAGTTTAAATAACTTGTTTGCTTCTTTCAAGAAACAAATAAAAAATAATCAAGTTATTATTTCCTTAGCATTTCTACAGCATTCATTCCGTAACGGGATGATCACGTGATTTAATCTAGCGTCTGGGTCCGAGAGTAGCAGAATACGGGTACAGTTAGTTGAAAAAAAAACTTTAATTTTAGTTTTCGGTCTTCCAAACTCTTTGATGTTGTCGGAGCTTGTTAGTAAACCTATAATAATGATTTTTTTTATCATGCATAAAAAAATTACCTAATTTGGTTTTAAAGTAGGCAGTGGGTGGAACTTGTTTGTCTTCTTGACCCTAATTACTTTTCGGAAGAAAATAATATTGGCTCGAGTTTGCATTAATGTTTGATGGGTTTACCGAAAAATTTTATTTGATGAGTTTTTAATGGTCGATGGCGAGTTGAATGTACGTACGCAGTGTCGGGACTTAGGAGCATATTTTATGTGCACTCCCTTACACGGGAAATTATTCGTAAGACTTGTTTTAGATCTGTCACAGACCTACACTCTTAAAACAAACACTCCCAATTTACCTCAGTCTGAGTGGATTTCACTCCTCCAGACTGGAAAATGCACTTCTTCTTTTGGAGTGGATCCTTTGTGTGTTAAACCTCCGACAGGATCACTCCAAACGAGTGATTTTAACTCAGTCTGAGTAAATATTCACTCCTTTCCAGTGTCGAAAATGCACTTCTCCAACTGGAGTGGAATTCACTCTTTTGTTTTAAGAGTGTATGGTAAACCCTGGAGTATCCTTTCGTCCTCCTCGCGTTGTAAAGCCTCCTTCCATTATCTATATAATTCTTATTTTAATAGCAAATTAGATTAAATCCAGTTTAATCCCAGGCAAAAAAAAAATCTCATTAGTTTGTTTATATCTACTAGTGACGTCAACCAAATCGACGTGTTTGTGATCACGTGCGTACCGATGAAAAAAGAGACATTTTAAAATGATTTTATAAATTATCCACAGATTTATTTGGGGAAAATATATATATGTATATATATACGTTTGTTATTTTTGGGTTCAAACTATAATTTAATATTGGAAGGTATTTAAGCGATACAGTCTAGTACCCTATTTCTTAATGGATATTTTAAAACCTTATAGTTGTTTGTGAGGTAAAATGCAATGTTTGAAGTATAGCTGCTGCTTCACAGTTGGCGTAGAGGTTCTAATTTTGACGAATAAGCTGACTGGTGGTTTGTTTGTGGGCTATAAGACCACGGTTCTGACGTCACCGCAGGCGTAACCATTCCAGTTATCCATTAACGCCGAGTCGACTATTAATAAATGAAGACTAAAAAGTTTAGAAGAAATTCGAAGATGTTCTACAGTTCGTACTATACTCGAGGTTTACTTCGCAGAGTAATAGCTGGAATTTATTAATTAATATTCTGGAATAATGTGCATAGTAATAGCTGGATAAGAACTGGAGGTTTCGGTATAGTTAACGTCTAACCAGTTATACAGTTCACGAAGTTATCGGTCACAGGTTTTGTAATTTTGAAGTGCTGTCGAGTAAGATTAAATACAATTTTCTTTAGTACCAAATTTAGTTATTTCACGGGTTATACTTTAACTCGCGATTATACAGCCACCATGAGTGGGATTGATGTTTAATTACCGCGATAAATTTGGATGTGGTGCAAGAAAAACAAGTTTTGCATGTGAGATTCGGGCGATCCCGCGTTTATGCATTCATCAGTCAAAATCAGAATTACCCTGCTACGCTGGACGCATACGAGATTGCAGAACGTTGAGTGATCGTTTTTTAATGCACGTGGGTACCGGGCGGAGTGCAATTTGGCCACGACCTTTGTTTTATCAGCGAGAACAACAAAAAATAGATACTTATAAAAAGGTTTGTAACAGATTTATTTTGATTGGCTCATTGGCAAGGCAAAACTGAATCGAGTATCCAGGCCTCGCCAAAAAGGCAGTGGTAGTAGAGTAGGACGTGACGTCTCGTAGCGCCACTCGAGTGTGGTGGCGGAAATCGGTACTACTAACCAAAACAAATGTGATTCTTATGGAAATTGTAAAATCTCGTGCTATTTTAGGCGAATCAAATATTTACCACCAGGCATAAAAAATTTCAGGTTTGAAATAATTAACTATAATATGAATTTCAGCTAATGTTCGCCATCTAAGTTTTTATTGACTTATGTACCCAATGAATGTACCCAACCCTAATACCAACATTGTTCCACAATCCATATTCGAGCTAACGTTCATCACATTTTTGTTTAACATTCTTCAAATAACGAATGTATTTTCTGCGCATTAACACCTTACGCACAAATTCATTTATTGATTGAATATGTTCGCCTTTTTACACAGTACTGGACATCAATCAATTTGTCAACTATCTCGTTAATTGGCTAAAAAAGTAATTGCAACTAATTACAATTAAATTGATCGCGATTTAACATTTAATTGCACCTTGCAAATAAATTAATTATAATAACGTAAGTCAATTGTACTCACATTTTAAATATTTGCAATTAACTTTTTTAGTTGTTTTATGAAACAATTAAAACTAACAATTAACGTTATTAATAAATTAAAATAATTACTTGCTTAACAATTAACTAAGCTTTAAGTCTTAGACTTGAGACGAATTAAAAAGTGGTTAATTGCTTTTTTTAATTAAAATTAACACAACAATAGAAAATTAATTAATTGTTAAATGCTAATAAGTTAACAATTAAATAATCATTGGCATTTTTCACAATATCAATTGATTAATTGTTAGTTGTTGTGGTTACATTTACCAATTAATTGTTAGTCTTTAATAGTTCTTGTAATTAAAATTTGCCCAACACTGCTTCTACATAATGAAGACTGTGAAAATATTAGCTCTATTATTTTATCAGAATTGCTTTGTGATCAATGGTATACAAAATTGTGGTGGTCTGTTAATTTAAACCTAATCGCGATGTTGCATTAGTTTTTACAAAATTACGTTGCTTCATTAATTATTATACAAAATTGCATTGTTCGATTTATCTTCTCTAAATAGTGCTGGTTCGTTAATTTTTACAGAATCGCGCTATTTTACTAATTTATACATTGATACAAAATTCCGTTTCTTCCATTAACACAACATCAATTCTATCCATTAACTTATGTTGTTAAACCTTTATATATTGTCATTTACAAAAACATTTACATTTTTTAATTAAAATTGTCCCTATTCTAACTCCGCAACTTAAAATTTTTAATCAAATTTCTTTAAAAGTATAATAGTAAAACATCAGATATAACTTAATCGCATCAACACAGCGAAATAGCTAACATAATTCATGAAGGTCATGTGACCAGTTAAACCACTTTACCATACATTAACAAACTCATCTTCAATAAATTATTCTATTTCTAAAAACATAACTGTTACGATTTATGATTTCATACGCGCTTCGCTAATCTCGCATAAAACTAAATTTTCCAACATACAGAATCTTCTCAATTCAATAAAAACTTTCGCAAACATTTCTCTCCACTTAGAACAAAATATAAAAAACAAATAAAATGTTCCATTTTACACGCAGAACCCATCCATATTCCCTCTTGCAAACGATAATATGTTTGGAAGAACATCTTTTCGGTTCGAAAGGGAAGGATGAAGAGGTGGATTGGGATGAGAGGAATTTATTTTCCCAAGAACAGCTGTTCTTAAATTATGTATTATTTGAATTAGTGTTCGCTTACCTTTTATTGTAGAGGGGGGAAAAAAATCTTAAAATTTTTGTTGCACTTGTAATAAAGTTAATAAATGTTGGCAAATTTCGAAAAATTATTTGTGCCATACGCAAAAACATTTTTTAAAAATTTATGTGCACATTTATACATTTATATAGAATAATGAATGTTTTTTTTTTACATATAAATTCTAGAAATAGCATCTGGATTGTAGTTTTTTTCCTTATCTCATTTTATGATTATATTGAAATAGAAAGCTTAAATAAATAAACCCGATATATTTGCAGATAAGTCGTGTATTTTTGGATAAGTCATGTTCGGGACAAGACAAGGTTGTGATAAGGAGGAAAAGTGTTAATTGGCCTTGAAATGGCTCTAGAAGTTATAGACAATGTAACCAAAATTTGTATATGTAAAATGTATAGGTTTCTGGTTCTAAAAAAAGTGATTTTTGAACATTCGTCCGTCTGTCTGGCTGTCTATCTGAAACCACTCTAACGATCGAACTAAGAAAGCTAAGAGACTAAAAATTTGAACACGAGTTCCAAATACCTGTCGGATGTGATAATAAGGTTTTCGGGAAACACGCGCATGCGCAAAGGGCTGCTATAGAACTTTTTGGATTTTAAGGGTAATGATGGAAAATAATAGAAACGATATTCAAACTTCAAATTTGGCACAAAAAGAACTTCTGAGGCTTTAATGTTATTGAAATTATCTTATGTCTTATATAGATATCTTTAATTGTTTAGATATATTGTGTTGTGTGGTTATTGAAAGTTGTGTAGTATTTCGCACCCCTAGTTTTGTTTAATTTTCATAATTCTTCCTATGTAAATAAAATAATAATTAACAATGCCGAAAGACCACATTCAATTCTAAGACCCGAAGGTCAAGATCAATTCTAACTGTTTAGAAACAAGTATTAAAACAGAAATAAGTTCTTTTCTTTTCCATCTCAATCCCTCAATTGATCCCGAAAGCGTTGCCATTCCGGTAGGAGGAATTAATATTCCCGCCGCTCTTCCCCACTCCCTTACCCCCTTCGCGATGTCTGGTTTGGTGTCTGGATTTTCGAGACGACAGCTGAAGTTACCATGGATACTACTCGGGGGGATGTGTCCATATGAAATTAAGGTTTTGAGGGGGTTGGTTGAGTGGACGCCGTACTAGGGCTATTGAGGACGTGCCTCATAATTTTGAACCACAGTCAAGTGCAGCATCCACACCGTACTAGAGAAACTTGAAGCAGTGGTGAAAAAAAGAGGCAAGGGGGATGTGTCCATATGAAATTAATGTTTGAGGGGGTTGGTTGAGTGGAGGCGTACTAGGGCTATTGAGGACGTGCTTCATAATTTTGAACCATAGTCAAGTGTAGCATCCACACCGTACTGGAGAAACTTGAAGCAGTGGTGAAAAAAATGCAAGGGGATGTGTCCATATGAAATTAATGTTTGAGGGGTTTGGTTGAGTGGACGTTTTACTAGAGCTGTATGAGGGGAATGGGAGACGCGTGTCGAATCCACAGTCAAGTGACGAGATGACAAGTGACGTCATCGTTCGCAGCGTCAACGTCGAATTAGAGCTAGAAATAAATTTTAAGCCATGGCTAAGTAACGAGGCGTGGGGGGCGTGTCCATATAAAATAAAAGTTTGAGAGTTTGGTTGACGGGACAGGGATCTATAGGAGGAATATGGGAGATAATTAGGTTGACTTTATCATCGCACTAGAGCTACAGTATGGCTATTGACGATGGGTGTCGCAATTTAGAACCAAAGTGCGAGCCGACACACGAGTAGGCACCCAACTCAATTTTTAAACTTAACATCGTACTCCGTGTCGTGTAATGACCCCTACCCATATCGTACATAACTCTTCGCCTCTAATTCCCTTTTTTTGCGAGTTTGGCACAAAAAAAAATTCTTTTTTTTGGCAATTATTATGTAATATATTGTTATAGAAACCAGTCTAAGGTTATACTAATTTCGCTGCTAAACACTGTACTAAACGTAGATTTCCCTTTCTACAAAGTCTTATATGCCAAAGCTTCCAGAAAGCTTGTGTTTGAAAGCTATCATCTAAAAGCAATCAGCAGGACAGTTTTTCTGCTCGTTAAAGAGACAGTTTATTACATCCTGATGCTAAATTAGCTTGCCAAAAATGTTAATTTTTTTTTTTTATCTTGAAAAGGGAAAGATGACTTTATGTTCATTTCCTTTACTTCCCTATAAATCACTTGTCTTTGGCGCAAAATAGCAACCCCTTTCGAATGTTCGAACTGTGACGCAATAGGCAATGTTTACATACCTCGAAAGCGGGAAGGAATTTGAGAGTCGGAGAAGATACTGTAGCGCCATCTATTGAGAGTAGGTAGAAGTTAGCACTTTCTTAACAGTACGGTGTGAAGCACTAGGTACCCAATTCCTATGAGGACATTTAATTTTTATATACTGTCAATTAATTAATTAATTTGCAATTCGTGGATTTTTTATAGATTTAAGGTTTAAAAAGTAGTTAAACATGTTTGATGCTTGAAAAATTAGTTTATTAAAAAAAATAAAATTAATAAACAATTTTATTCTACGAAGCATAATTAGGAAATCAAAGGGTTGAGAAAAATCTTTGTTCGAATCATTTCATATGATTTATTAACTAGTACCGTCAAAGCGGGTATCTTTGGCCACGGAGGGTAACTTTGGCCACGCGTCGGAAAAAGATTTGCTTCTTAATTTCTCTTCATAAAATGATCTCATCTTAAATTGCTTTACATATTTGGAAAGGTGGAAATATCGCCTTTCATTTCATGTAAAAAAAATCTGATTCTAAATCTGGCAATACTACAAATGCTGTTTTCATTCTTACGAGTATAAAATGACAAAAATCTATCTCTTCCAACTTTTGTCTGGAACACTTAAAAGAATATTGAAAATATTTAAATAAAACACTCTATTCGATTCTTTTATTAATGAGGAAGAATATTACACCATTTGTTTTATTCTAAGTTGACTACTTTTTATGCTGTAGTTAAATATTTGTAATTGGGAAGGTTTTGCCGATGAATGCGGGTAACTTTGGCCATAGATGTAAATATTTCTTTATGGAACTTTGCACTTTAAAAAATGTATGTAAAAGTGTATTAAGTTTAACTATTTTTGAAAAAATTCTTACTTTTATGATTACTCATTTTTTAAGATATTTTTTTTTAAATCTCACGATTTTAAACATTAAAAAGATAGATAGAATGCAAGATACGTATTCCACTCAAAATCGCAAATGTCGAAAGGTAAACATTTTCAAATTCCTAATTATAAATATATTATTTTTTACCTTTTATAATAAAATCGTTTGCTTTTTACAAATACATTTGTTATTAAATCTTGCTTCAAAAAAGTTCTTTTTTCCTTATTAAAATAAAGTTTATTTTTCTTTCTTTTAAGCGACAAACAATACCAGTATTCAACGTGTAATGCCATTCCACGATGCACTGCAATGTAAATGTTAAGTTATATACCATTTTAAATAACTATATGTCTTATAACTTTGTTATTTTTGGGTTTAAAGTTTTGATATTGCTATTTAAATCGTTAACACAGCTTTCAAGGATGTTAAAAAGTATGTTTCTTATGTATTTCTTGGGTGGCCAAAGTTAGCCGCCCGGCTCCTAACAGTGTCTTATTTTTAAAAATTAATACCAATTTTTTATTAATTTATAAAATGTAACAAAAATGCCTGAAAATTATTCCTAAATGTACAATACTTAGAATGCATAAGGATTTTTAAGTGTTTAAATCGTTTTTGAAGTTAAATTTTTCTTCTTTTGTGAAAAAAAACTCTGATTTTGGCCAAAGTTACCCGCACTGACGGTATTTTAATTTGCGCTTAGTTAAGACTTAACCATTTGAGCAATTGTTAAAAGCATCCATTAGCCATTGTTAGCAATAACACGTAAGACCATAGCGGAGAAGATGCACTTAACTATTTAATTACGTTTGTTAACTGAAATTACATAATTATATAAAACATTTCTGTTACTAATTTCCTTACTTCAAACTAAATTGCATTTGTATATTAGTTACTATTGAAACTAACATTTACTATAATATTGTCTTGTTAATTTGAAGCGTCGGTTCAATCAACTTATTTATTCATCATAGTTCTTTAGAAATACATAATTATGTTTACAAATAAGTTTTCAAAGCCAATTTATTTTCTCTTATTTGAACAATTATTAGAAGTAAATTACATCCCAAAGTATAAAACTCAAATATTTTTGAATTCACTCAAAAAATTATTCATAGAAGACATAATCTATATTCAAAAATAATTTTTTATTGTAAAAAAAAAAACACATCTGTCATATAACGTAACTACAGAGATCAAAGTATTTAAAGAATTAGTAGAAGTAAATAACATCCCAAAATTTGTAACTTGAATATTTTTAAATTCGCTCGAAAAATTATTCATAGAAGACATCTAATCTCTCTTTAAAAATAATTTCATATTGTTGAAAAATCACATCTGTCACATTACGCAACTACAGAGATAAAAGTATTTAAACAGTTGCCACTTAACTATATTTAAATAGTTTAAATAAAAAGGAATCCGTCTGCTCAAATAGACATCTACCAATACATCTGACAAAAACACACGGAAAACTCATTTAATATTCAAGAATAAGCTTAAAATAAGACATGACACATTTTATATTGAAAACTTCAGACAATAACCTTTCAAAACATCTTTACTCGTTTGAATAATAATATTCTAAAATACGTTCAAAAATAAATAAGACATTTTTTGATGTCACATTTTATATTTAAATCCATTAGACAATAAATAACATCACAAAATAGCTTTGTAGTTTCAAGAAGTTGATGTTTCAATTACTTAATGTTTTGAAAATAAATAAAATTTTTAAAAGTCCTGGATTTACATATAAATGGAAATAGAAGAGTTTATACTGCCACCTGCTGTAAAGAATGCATTTATAAAAACTGGTAACGCAAGCACAAAGCCATAAATTGTTTTACACATTCGTGAGTCAAAGATCAGATAAAAATCTTTAGAAAAATTACTGAATATTTACAGATGTTTTTTTTAAAATAAATTTTTTGCTGCCATCTAGTGGCGATACATAAAACTAAATCTTAAGTTTTTCCTCCAAGGGTCTCCAAACTATTAGTTTGTTAAAAAGGTTAAGTTTGGTTGAATTAACGTCGTGCTAGAGCTACACACCGGACAGAAAAATGTCTGGTTATTTTGAATCGTGGTAAAGTGATACTTATGGGGGTTGGGGAGGGGGGCTAAACCATGGGTATGCATTGTAATCGTAGTGATGGTCATGATTTACATGCTGCTTTGCAAAAAAGGAGGATGCCTAATGTCTTGAAGATTTAGTTTGAATTATCGTCGCACTAGAGCTACTCGAGGACTATTGGCGTCGTATTTTAGAACCACAATCAAGTGACTAGCCGACGCCTGAGTAGGCACCCAAAGCGACCGTTAAGAGCTACGTCGTACGCAGCAGTAGGACTTTGAAGGATATTTAACGTGCACTCCCTTACACGGGGTATTATTCGTCGGACATGTTTGGCTGCACGGACCGTTTTTATAGGTCAGCAGCTATTTTGGCGATGCCCGGACCCGAACCTGGAACCTTCCGCACGCAAGGCGTATGCCTAACCGACTTGGCTCCCCAGCCCCCACGTTAACTTCTAGATGAATGTAGCTTCTTGAACGAGAAAAAGTTTAAAAGAGAAAGTGAATTCTATGAAAAAATGATGGGAATTCCTTAATAACTGAATAGTTAATAGAAATACAAGCGAATAATTTTTGCTGTTTGGCTAACCATTTTTACTAACGTCTAAAAACAATACTTGGGAAATAGTAGGTTATTGACCACATAATATCTGTTTGTGTTCAGTCATTGAAACTTGAAATATTCACACGATATTCATTGATTGAACTGACAAATTTTCTTAGAAATTTAAAACTTTTTTTGTTGTCCATGTTGAACGTGAGAAAGTGAATAAGACTTCCGCTGATTCATTGGACTGTTTTTGTTAAACATCCAACCAACCGTTTCAGAGATTAGGCAAGTGAAATCTGGGAACGGATTTCTTTGCATTTAAAACAAAACAAAAAAATAAAGGCTGATGTAGTTTTTTTGTTCGAATTCACTAAAAAAGGCCAAAAATAACCAAATTAGGCATTTGTCTTTAAAGTAGGCGAATACCCAAAATTCTAAAATTTTTACTATTACTTTAATCTTTTCCAAATTTGGCATAGTGATTTCAAATATAATGAACAATGCTTCTTGGGCAATTTTTTGTTATTTAAACATAATGGATTTATTTTAAACGGTGTTTTTCAACTAAAAAAGGGGTTTATGCCAACACTTCTAGCATAAAAAGTTTTACATTAATTTACCTGAAATTTTTCACAGATTCTATTTCAATATATATCTGTGCCATGAACCTCTAACATCTGGTGTAAGTATACAAGTTTTTTTTTTAAAAAATGTCCAAGTGTATGTTAATCGAAAAAATCTTTTTTGTGGTTAATTTATAACATTTTTTCTTAATAACTTTTTTTTCTTGTAATTTGTATGTAACTCTAGAGAGTCATCGCATGTATCAGTTCAAAACGAAGAATTTAACACATAATAAATGTTCATGGGATGACAATTCAATGTGGTAGACTTGTTGGCGTAAACCTCTTTTTTTTTTTGGTAGAAAAATACCGTTTAAAATAAATAAATTATATTTAAATAAAAACAAAAGCCTAAATAGTATTATTCATTATATTTGAAATCACTATGCCAAATTTGGAAAAGATTAAAGCAATAGTAAAATTTTTAGAATGTTGGGAAATTTTTGGTATTCGCCTACCTTAAGTCCATTAGAATTTCCAATTTTTCCTCTTTAAAATGGTAGAAAGTTTGTATTGGTAGGGTAGACGAACCAGTGAATAAACGCTTAAGCACAATTTGTTTTAAAAAAAATTCATACATTTTAAGAAAACATAGCTTCTGGTTTATGACAATGTGAACACATCTGTCATTACAGGTAAATTCTAGAAAAAAAAGGAGGTGCCTTTATAATGCATTGCTTTGGGTCTTTTGGGGGTCCAAATAAAAAGTGGTACAAAAGCCAAGTGAATGAACAGTACTTTTACCAGTGAATAAACACAAAAATGTCCAGTCAATAAACATGTTGGATTTTAATTAATCACCAATTACAACAATTGGTTAGCCAAGCTGGGCAGTTGCCAGGGAGGCCGCACTGAATCGGAGGAACTGGATTTCAACAATTGCAGCCTCATGCCCCTATAAGGCGTGACGAGTCGCAGGGCAAGGCAATTACAACCAATCAAATGTCAGATAGCTTCCTACGAGATGGGAGGAAGTCGCCGTTGCCAATCCATCCAGTGGAATGATTTTTAATCCTTTTTTTTTAAAATGTATTTACCAAATGTTCATTCACTGGGGCCTGTTCACTCACTGGTCAGTCTACCCTACTCCGCTCTAGAAAAACCTCTAACTTTTTATTAATCATACAAATCACGAAAGTTAGCTTTTATAACCTTTAAACTCCATTTTCTCTGAACATCATTTTTCTCATGTGTTACTTTGCAACTATGATAACTAAAGTTAAAATTAACATTTTAGCAAACGAATTGTTTATTTACTTGTGGAATAAGTGGGTTGTGGGCGTGAACCTCAAAAATGAAGATTTGGTTTGTAAAATAAATAAGTAAAATTTGAAATAAATAATTGAAACTTTTATAATAAAAATTCTTTAAAAATATTATGAAATACTTTCTGAAAAAAGGTATACCTAAAAATGGTCATTTTTAAAAAGGGCTTCAAAGGAAGGGCTCCGGTCCTCCTTAATTACCTGCAATTAAGAATCAATATTGAGGTGTCGGCCAACAGGAGAGTACGACCATTGAGTTAGAAAAGCCGTGCGCTTTGGCACACTATCTAGAGGAGAAATGTAATGGTGAAACTAGAGTGAATTTTGTGCCGAAGCATCACCTCAGCATGGCGGCGATTGGCGTAGAAAAAATAAGTACTGAAATTGCGCTTTTTTTTTAGAATCATGATTGTTGAGTTGATTCCAATTGGATGACTGCAAATATTTCGAATTTCCCTTTTGTAAGTGTCAAATAATATTATTGAGTAACCGAAAATGTGCATAGTTTTTATTGATAATTTGTGTGTGGAATTATTGATTTTATATTCATCGTTAAGCTTAACCAATCATAAAATGTCATTCAAAATTGAGTCTGACATTGAAATTATTTCACTGAATAGAAATAGAACCACCCAAAAAAATGATCCTGATTCATGAATCATAAAAGTACAATCCACGTCTTCAAAAAATTTCAAGAGCCACCAGCTCCAAGATGACAGCTTCTAAAACAGCGCAATTTTAGTTCTACGTAACTGGCCACCGTGTTGAGGTGTTCAAAGGAAACAGATTTTGACCCTCCGCTTTCCCTCTAGATAGTGGGCGATAGCGCACGGTTTTTCTATCTCTATGCTACACTCTCAGAAATAACACTTTCATTTATGACGATTCATGAATCCTTAAGCCTCATTTCGTTAATTTTGAGGATTGTTTCGTCAAACTATCACGTGACTTTTGAGTGAACGCGAGTCCTCACTTTATGATTTGACTATTCTGTATCTTGATTTTGAGGAAACTGAATCTCATTGTTGTACTCACATGCTCAAAAATGACAAAATATTTCTTTAGATTAGACGACATTCAAATCCTCATAAAAATGACGATTCAAATTTCCTCACTTTGAGGAAACGTAAACTCGGAGCATTTGCCAGCAAACAAAATCGTCAAAATTAAGGAAAATTTCGTCGTTTTTGAGCATTCATTTTTTAGAGTGTAAGGTCCACCTTAATTACCTGCAATTAAGAATCAATATTGAGGTGTCGGCCAACAGTAGGGTGTGATCCTACGCTACCCCACCCACGAATACCATTGTTGGAGCTTTTACTCCTTTTACGACGAAAGGTTTTACTAACCCATTGAAAACAATTTAAGAATATTACATTAATAGCTTTTTTGACCAATAAAAACATTATGTTTTCGAATTCGTTATTAACCCTTTCAGTCCCAATGACAATTTGGCATCATCATTTTATAACAAATATTCTGATCGTCTATAACCATTTATGATCAAAAAGCACATCATTCTATACTTCAAACTTTTTTACGATTGGAAAATATTTTTTATTAATCCCAATCGATGTCAACAGTATTATTTTGTTATTTTGATCAGAAACATGACGATGCCAAATGGCATCACTGGGACTGAAAGGGTTAAAAAGACTTAACACGTCCATGGCCCGCAAGGGCAAATATGTACGTTTTTACTTGTGAGGCGGCACTTTCTTATATCGTTACGCTTCATCGGGCGGGAAAACACTTTGCGAGTTCGAAAGCGCTTAATGCGAGATCACTAGTGAAAATAGAAGGTAGATAATATGAAGCGAAAAAAAACTAACGACATTTGTATACGTTTTAAGGGCCTGTCCGCATTGTGTTTGGAATGTTTTGAAAAGTTGCATAGATATAAATAAATAATTGTTATCAATTTAAAATATTGAATGTTTATAATACTCAATATTTTTAAATATAATGTTAAGAAAAAAAATTAACTTATTCCTTAATGACGTTTTTCTGAAACAAGTGATTCACTTGTGATGCACACCGCCTCACGGGATAATTAAGCGTAACCCACCGGTGGGTTGAACGTGTTAATTTTTCCTGTGTAATTGGAAGTTTTATCCTTCCCGAAATCACTTAATTTTACTTTAAACCTTTTTATGGTACATTTGAAGCTGCAGATTCTGAATACCAGCTTTAAAATCTTCCTAAAAGATGGATTTTATCAAAGCGTGCAAATTAAAATTCCAAGAAACATGCGTGACGGAAATAAGCGTTTTTGTTATTTTCATGGATAAAACATTAAATGATTTTTTTTTATTTCTATCTATATTTCTTGTTTTATAATAAAAAGGAATTCTTCCCCAAATATATGCTGCCTAATTTTTCAACAATTAACGGTAGTTTCAATGTGTATTTTTATTTTTCAATAGAATTAATAAGGAAATAATAAAGCAACCTTATATTTTTTACCACGGTTATCGTAGATTGCAAAAGGATTTATTATATCATCCCACTAAAAAACAAGTTATCAAAAAGAAACTTTTTTTTTCAATTCCATAAAAGTTGAAAATTATGAATTATAGCATAAACCCCTTCTCAAAACATTCTCATGTGACTTTATTGGCTACCTACCAAACATTAATTAAACACACGAAAAACCAGTGCTTTCTCGATAATTGAATTCAGCCATCCAATTATACGAAAAGTTTTTATTTCAGTGAAATAATTTCAACCAAACCAAAACACATCAATCATTTAGCTTCCTAAATTGGCAACATTCATAAAAAAACTCCACAAAAGATTGGACTTTTTAACTATTCTAATCACCGTCGACCCCAAGTTCATATGGAATAGTCTTCGCAAATAAAGGAAAGTCGCAATCAAAAGTTTTCGTCAAACAGCGCAAATTTGAAAATTCCGTGCCTAAATGCCGAAACTTAGAAATCGAATAATAGTAGAAATTGAGATTTGGGGTTCTGTTTAGAACACATTTGTTTTTGCTCCTGTTCTTTCAGTAGTTACTAATGTAAAGGGTAATGTAATCGATTCCCAGCTGCCTGTTTCTAGCCTCCTTTAGAAGCTTTAGAACTGTCAATTACGCTTTGTAATTAAGAACCCTGTCAAGTGACGAATTAGCAGTTACAGTTCTCATGCCTCTTGGTTGACTGATAGACAAGTATTCAGGTTTGTGTGTTTGGTCAGAGACCCTCTTATAAACCTTCCTCAAGTAAGACAGACACAACACACATAAGTGACAGATGCTGCCATGTATCGCCACTTCCGCAATTTAACATGTCCCTGAAATTGAGGGAAATAGTCTCCAGGGACCTGCACCCGTGGTAAACTGCGCCATGACACCCCACAGGACTTCCGGACCCACGGATTTAACAAGCACGTACTCCGCATAACTAGGTGGGTCTTCAGTGGTATCGGGACTCGATCGCGGGACCTTCCAATTCCGAGAACGAGGCTTAACCACTAGGCTATCCATGGCCCTATCATGACTTCTTTTGTGGATATTTTCTTATTAAATTAAGTTTAAAAAAAATGCTAAATAAACAGTTACTGTGTACTAAATATGTCACGATCAATTGGAATCCGTGCATCGTGTTCCCGGCTCTTTTTATGATTTAAAAACAAAAATTGTTAAATGAATTAGCAGAATTTTTAACTCAATGTTCAGATTCCTGGGTTTTTTTATATAAAAACAATCTAATTAAATTAAAAATTATGTGTGATTCTCTAATAAAAGATATAATTTACCCAAATTTATTGCACCATTTGCAATAGTCTACAGCTCTTAGATTTTTTTATTTAATAATTAAATAAGTACCAGTGCAAATAGACTCCTTAAAAATAATTTTTTCCCTCAATTTATGATCAAAGATAAAAAGATGTATTTTTTAGGTAAATAAGAAAAAAAATCATGCAAAAACGAGATTTCAAGTTGCAATAAAATTTGCAGTTTTAGGGGATAATGTTGTACCTTGAGACACTGACAATTTCTAAGAATCTATTGGCAATATTCATACATTGATTATTTCTAATAGTAGCCTTAACCAACAGACATCATCAAAATAAAATTTAACACTAGCATCATTGAATTGTTGAATTGGTGACAAAAAATAATATTTAATTACCCCAAAGTAAATATTTTTCTCATTCTAATATAACTTTTTACCTTTGTACTTTTACAAAAAGTCAACTGCATTTTATTTTCTTCATAAAAGAGAAGTTTTTAAAATATTTTGGTTATGAGAAAATAATGATAATGCATTTAGATTGGCCACTATCTTCCATTTATTTAAACCATGTAGTGTATTGTACCTTGGGACAGTAAAGCATATTGTACCTTGGGACAGGTCCCAAGGTACAACATATACATGATATTAATAATTTGGATAAATAAAAATATCTTTATTATTTATTTTAAGAGCAATTCTACATTTGCTAAAATATGAAATGTTTACGCATAAATAAATACACAGAAAATAAATAAGTACTTACAAAGTTGGATTTATTTCTCAAAATATACAGTAATTTTTATTTTATTTTTGCTGCTATTTCAGTCCCATACCTTTCGGATAAGCGGCACTCTACTGTACATTCCTCCTAATTCACAATAGTTAAAGGTAAACTTAAGTATTAAAACAAAAACTTTTAAAGAGCAAATTGAAGTATTAAAACAAAATTATATCTGTTTAAACTTTAGTGTAGCGAAAATCTCTCTAAGATGTATCTTAGCAGCCCAGCAAACAAAGTTCAATAGTAGTGAAAACACTTCTACAGAACCATTATATTACACTCCTTGCCAACCTAAGGGGGGTAAATAGAAATATGCTATGGAGAAGATCCTTCCGCGGATGCAAAGAGTTCCATAAATTATTTGTAAATCCATAAAGAAACATATTTAAAACATTAATTTCGTTTAAGGTCTAACATATTTTAATATTATTTGAGAAAATTTGGCACTTTTATCAGAATGAAAAGTGTATTTTGGTTAAACTGTATTTAGATAATTTTGTATGTTAATATTGCTTTACAAGAGTTTCTAACTAATGGACCAAGCATGCTTTTCCTCTTGCCTTTTTACTATTTGTTTTTACCGAAGTTAATTGGCACGGAGTGTAGGTTAGTGTTCGATTGCATATGGTCATCTATTGGAAGATACGAAAATCATTATTGAAATCATTAGTTTAATAATCTTTTTTAAAAAAATAATTTATGTAAAAAAAGTTGAATAAAAAATCACGAATCTTTTACAAAATAAATTAATGTTCACTCAGAATAAACATTTTCCAGCAATGAAAACAAATATTTACAAGTAGTTTTTCATTTATTAAAAAAATCAAAATTTGAACTTTTTCTTAAACGCTACTCCTTTTTCAATTTTGAGAATAACCTCACTACTCTTTTATAGTTTGTTTTTAGTACTGTTTGTTCAATAAATGGGCTTGTATTTTAAAATGTGAGCTACAGTTAAAAAGTAACATGCATTTATACTGAAAATCACAAAAAAAATACTATTTATTGAACTCAACATTTAAAAAAAAACTATGCATAATAGACCTTATTCCATGCACAATTTTGTGCACCATATGTATAAGAACACAGGTTAAAATTGCAAAATTCTAACTTAATTAGCAAAAAAAGCCTTAGGGATTTATTAAACACAAGAATTGAAAAAAGTGAAACAGAGAAAAAGGTTGCAAGCAGACGAAATACGCATTCAAACTTATAGGAATGACTCCAGAAAGTATTTAATAATTTTTTTTCTACAAAAAGTATTATTATGAATCTTTCAGTAAATGTTTAGAAAAATGATGTGAATAATAAGAAGTCAAAACTGAAAAATCGGTATTTTGATCAATTTTTGGGTACCGTATCCCCTTAACCTAGCGAAACGCACACAGTGTAATTTTTACCCGAGGGATTTTTTAAGGCTGATATCCTTATGGACCTTATTTTTTCCAAAGTGTACCTTTAGATTCGATTAAACGGTCACTCGACCAACATATGACCAAATTTGTTTTTTGGCAGAGATTCTCTTAAAAATAATCATTATTGAAATATGTCGTCAATAGCCCTCTCCTGCTCCCGAATTAAAGTTAAGTAGGCTGAGACATAACTCCTTTTTTTCCCTTTGGAGATTACTGTATTAAAAAACTTTCAATCCATATTCTCGCATTCCTTTGAACTAAAGGAAATTACAAAATTAACAGTCCCTACAGTAGTTCCTAATAGACCCTTCTCTACTAAATTCAGAGCTGAGGTGACTAGTCGGTTAGGCACTCGTCTACCATGCTAAAGGTCCGTGGTTTGGGTCCGGGCATCTCCAAAATAAGTGCCTACCTATAAACGGCCCGTACAACCAAAAATAACCGACGAATAATAACCCCGTGTAAGGGAGTGCACGTTAAATATCCTTCAAAGTCCTAACGCTGCATACGATGCCCCTCTGAACGGTTACGCTGGGTACCTATATTCAGGTGTCGGCTTGTCACTTGACTATTGTTCTAAAATACGACGCCCGTCGCCAATAGCCCTCGTGTAGCTCCAGTGCGACGATAATTCAAACATAACCTAACCACATTTGCCTCAGTTTTCAGTATCTGACGGATGTCTTAAGGATGACGAAAATCAAACATGCGAAAATGGCATCTGCCATCGAACACTTTTGGTTGTAGGCAGGTTAGGTTGAAGCATATTTAACGTGCACTCCCTCTCCACGACCTCATGAAGAAAGGGTTGTTAAAAGAGGACCAATTGAAAAATCCTTTCAAAATGGACATTTCTTCGGACAGTGCAAATGAGTTTATTGATTGAAATAAAAGAGAAGAGAAAAGAGAGTGCAATAAAGAACTTTATTACTACCAATACTAGCCGTAAATTCTGTTAAAATGGTAAAAAGATGCTATAAATTACACTTAAGAAACCGTAAACGGAAGTTTAGAACAATAAAATTTAGAATAACGAAATAAAAAAACATCTTGGATAAGAAAATAATCAAAATTTATTCTCCGAACTAATTATAAAACGTTGACCACAGTTTCAGTAAAAGAGACTTAGTAAAGGGTAATTATTTATGTCTTTTGTTTATATAGATCTATGCAGCATCATGTCACAATGATAATCTGTAGTCAACGTCTCCAAAATTGGCTGCGCACTTAAAATAAAGTAGACTTGTGTAGAAAATTGTATGAATTAGTACTTTATAACACAAGGTTAACTTTATCTTCTTATCAAAAGCATGCACAAAACAGAGAAAGGATTTCCTTTATATTTTTTTTAGGAAGCAATGGACAATCGACACCTTAGAGTGTCTATTATTTATTTAGTACAATGCATCGGTAGCTCATTACGAAGAAAGTATAAATGATTCTTCAAAAACAAAACACTTTTAAAATTAAAATATCTAAAATTAAAAAATCTTCAAAATTATTTTTCAAAACAAATTTAAATCTTGTTATATATAGATTACAGCAAAAAAAACAGCTTCATGGTGATCCAAATATTTTTGCTCATCAACTATTTCGCGCATACATATAACTTATTTATAAGGCCTGTTCCTTAATAAAAACCATAGTATATAGCACTGGATCAACATAATGGATAATTTTATTATTTTAGCGGCCAAATAACAATAGACTTTTCAAACAATGTAAAAAAAATTAATAGTAGTTTTCAAATTCCAACAATGAATTATGGGATCGAGTAAAACTGAAAAATCATTGTTGCAGATCAAATAAAGCACAAAAAAACCTTTCTCGTCCCATTTGAGCATTTGACTGCCGATCTTAAGTCTGACGGTAACAAATTTCAATTTGTTTGCGATTTTATTGTAAAAAAGAAAACTTCGTTAATTTCATATAGCTTGGACTAATCAAATCCAAAGCAATCTTATAGCAAAAGGAAAAACTTAACATCTATCTGTACCTGAAATCGTTGCACTAAAAACCAGGACAGCTAAATCCTGCACACGAATTTTAGGTCATTTGAAAAAAAGAACCTTTCAAATAAACAATGGGCTGTTTTGGATGTTTCGCCTGGTGCTATAAGCACTTGTAAGTATTTTTCTTTTTCTTGTTATTATAAATGAAATGTATACCTTCAATGCTGATTTTAATAAGTAAACGCTTCTAACAAATATACTTTTAAAGTTTATATCAGTTAAAACTAGAGACCAAATAATAAAGTTTTAGGATATCAAAAACAATTTACATTCAAAAAGCTTTATGCAGAATCAGTTGTAGTTTAGTTTTGATCGCGAGTGTGAAAATTAAAGTTTGGATAGATATGATTAAACACATGAGATATTGGTAGAGTAGTGCAGTACATCCTAAATAAAACATTATTAAATAAAAAAAAACATGTATTCAACTAATTTCAAATGTGATTGTCATATGCATGAATTCGTAATATGGATTTTACTTCTAATTATACTTAATCTCTTTCTCCATGTGTGTCAGACCATACAACATCAACCACAAACAACGCTACACTAATCTTGTAAATAGGCAAAACTGGTTTTAAACTATTCAAAATCTAGATAACATTTTGATTTTGTAATAGTTATTTGAAATTAATAGAAAAACTTGTTCTACAATGGCCCAGAACAAAATATGATGGTTAGTTAGGGTATGGGACATAATCTCGACAGCCAAAATACTGACAGCCCAGAATCCTGACAACCAAAAATTAATAGTTAAACTGTTCTTAATTAGGCATAACGTCATTAATATTTGATTTGTCGAGATTTTTGAACCTCGAGGGATAATGTGTTGTTCTCCTCGAGGGTCTTATGTCTTGTTGGGTTACATCCAATTACATGTAGTAGTAAAAAAGATCCCTGGAGGATCCCTGGATGTAAAAGATCCCTGGAGGGTCCATTTGGCTTGGATTCTCTCGGCAAAATTAAATCTCGGCATACTTTAACATCCACAGAGAGCTCAGATTCATTGTAATCTGGGCGTCAAATTTGGTAGCGAGAGTCGCCTAGATGATGCCACAAAAGAATGGCTCTCAGTTCTGGGGAATATGCCGAGTCTGCAAAAGCTTGACTGTAAATATTACAGGCCCATTATAAAAAATAAAATAAATAAATAAAAAATTAAGGTTATTGTAGGAAAGAATGGTGCATAAACTGTGGAAGAGGCCATGTCTAACGATAGAGGGGGTTTTAATACGAAAATTCAACCGGACGTGTCTAACTCAAATTTTTCTTCCCTAGGTGGCCCCCCGAACGTCGCCGCCAAAAAGCAGCACAAATTCGCCGCGAAGCCTTTGTAGCTTCACTGTGGCAACAAGTGGCCATGGACAGATGGGTCTGCAACACTAAGCTATGCAGAATGCCGGAGCCGCACTACATGGCCCGTACCTCCAGGGTGACTGTCTAAAGAAAGTCAGTCCAAAAGAGTAAGTACTTTTTATAGAGTTTATATCAGTTAAAACTATCGACCAAATAATAACGTTTTAAGATATCAAAAACAATTTACATTCAAACAGCCTTATGCTGAATCAGTTGTAGTTTAGTTTTAATTGCGAGTGTCAAAATATGATTGTGAAAAATAAAGTTTGGATAGATATGATTAAACACATGAGATAGTGGTAGAGTAACGCAATACATCCTAAATAAAACATTATTAAATAAAAACATGTATTCAACTAATAAGTTAACATTTACCAACAAGTTTCTAGAATTTTCCATATCAATCACACAATATTACTACACTCTCAGAAATAACACTTTCATTTTTGACGATTCATTAATCCTCAAACCTCATTTCGTTAATTTTGAGGATTGTTTCGTCAAACTATCACGTGCCTTTTGAGTAAACGCGAATCCTCACTTTTACCATCGTGATTTGACGATTCTGTATCTTGATTTTGAGGAAACTGAATCTCATTGTTGTACTCACATGCTCAAAAATGAAGAAATATTTCTTTAGATTAGACGACATTAAAATCCTCATAAAAATGACGATTCAAATTTCCTCACTTTGAGGAAACGAAAACTCGGAGTATTTGCCAGTAACGGAATCGTCAAAATTAAGGAAAAATTCGTCGTTTTTGAGCATTCATTTTTTAGAATGTAAGGGTTCGGCCATTTTTCTAAGAATTAATTTTCATTGGGCATTGCAGCACTTGAAGTGCTTAGTAGAAGAACGTGCTAAGTGGCATTTTCCAAAAAAATTGAGAGAGAGAGGTTTTCATGTTAATAAACATATTACTCCTTCCTTTCAAGATAACAAGATTCCCCCTATTCTAAAACTAAAAATTAAGTATATTTTTTACCTTTTGTAAGTGCTGTTTTTAACGTATCCAAGTGCAAACGATAAACTTTAAAGCTCATTTTGTGATTTCACCTTTTTGTCACTTAGATAGGACAGAATATACATAATGAATAGCTACAAATCATACATTATCCATTGAAATAGAAGACAATAACTTTTTAATTTTTAAACCTTTAAAAAAAATCATTAGTTTCACTTTTACTAATTGTACACCCTCCGAGAACCACATACGTATAAACCCGTCACCTGAAAAAATGTCAGGTTCCCCTTCTTTTTCGTCTTTTATTATCCTCTGAAATCGAAATAAAGTTTTATAAAATTTAAAAAAAATTAAATATTCAGTTACAAAATTTAAAACAGCAATGCAAACAACACTCTTGAAATGGAAACTAGTTTACACTACATCCAATTTCCTTATCCCTCAGAGTAGTAAACATTTGGCAGAGTAGTTTGGACCATTACGCTAGCAGTCTGCGCGCTGTAACGGGTGCGGGTTCGATTACCGCCTTCGTCCTGGGTGTATATTCCTTTCTCTAAAAACTAAACTCCCCGGCGTAACAGCCCATTACAGGGCCAAGGCCTGTCGTTCCCATTTCAGCTTTCGTGACCTAGGGCGCTGGGGTGATAGGCATATGTCCCGGTAAGGTGGTCAGCCTCACGCAATACCCCCAGTGTTTAGTTCCCAAGCATGCTTGGTACCCATTTTATAGACCCACTCAAGGGATAAAAGGCTGGGTCAACCTAGCCCAGTCCGGGACTCGATCCCCGGACCTGTGGCGTGCCAATGCGAAGCACTACCATTAGGCCTATATTCCTTTCTCTGTGACAGTAAAAATTCCTTCTGTGTCTGTCTTACTTGACGAAGGCTTCATAAGCGGGTCTCTGATCAAGCATACAAGCCGGAATATATATGTAATAGTTAAACATTTTATTTTAAACAGGATTGTATGACAAATAATTAGATCTTTCAAGTGAAATATTTATTAACAAATATGCATTTATAATATTAATATTTGTAACATATAGAATTTTCTTTTTTAGCCTGGCCGACTAGAGATCGCCTAAAAAGGGGGCGACCGACAGGACAAAAGTGCCTGTTGTGTACATAGTGTATATAGATTGTGTCTTCGTCATGTATTTCGTCCCTGTTTCGTCCTTGTGATTCGTCTGATTTTATAAAAAATTCCATAGTTGTTCACCTCAATAGATTGTAACCCTCGCTCCACCTCAATAGTTTCAAATAAAAAAAAACCCCAAAAAATTATGTCTTTTTTGATTAATAGTTATTACATATAAAATGCATATGTTATTATTTTAATATCATATGTGACAATCGAAATATTTTTAGTTTCTATTCACATAGTTAACAAAAATCTAAATTTTTCTAAAAATATCACTTCTTTCGCTAAGCTCTTTTAAACCTTTCAGTCCCAATGACAATTTGGCATCATCATTTTAGAATTTTTTTTCTGATCGTCTATAGCCATTTATGATATCAAAAAGCACAACATTCGATTCTTCAAACTTTTTTCTATTGAAAATATTTTTCATTACTCCCAATAGATTTGAGTCCTATTATTTTTTTTAAACTATGATCAGCAACATGATGATGCCAAATGACATCACTGGGACTGAAAGGATTAACTTCGGATTGTTCCACCATACATAAACTCCTAATTAAATTTGAAATTGTACGAACTATTCACACTACTATTTAATTATGAAATGTTATCCTTTTAAAACTAGAGGTGTGCAACATTACATGACACCCTTGAAACTAAATAAGTTCTTTTGCAACTACCCTTTGCACGTGCATGATTTTTGGATTCGTGTAACCGATTGATTTCGTACAAGGCTTTCCTTAATAGCCTCTTTGGGGATGATAGCCAGAAATCGCCTTTACTGGTATAAAGAAACCGGTTACTCGCTTTGTTTATCTTTCGCGGCAACCCTAATTCACGCCAGAGTTGAGTGGAACGAGTCACACTGTTAATGAAGAACCATAGTGAAAAACCGGTTTCCTGAGCAAAGACAATTACGGAAAGACCATAGAGAAATCAATCAGTTCTTCCCGTGTACTCTTCATTTAGAAATAAGGAAACCAGAGGAAACTCCCTCGTTCTTTTCCTTATCTTCACCCATGGAGGGGCGTATTAAAAGGGGTGAGGGGGGGGGGGCTATCGAGCGGACACCCACTGCAGCAGTCATTTATCAATGTCAGAACGATGTGTTTGTTGGGCATGCAGAGGACACAGCCCCCAGAACGCAACCATGTCCGCCTTCCCAATCCAAGATCCAGACACATCAAATGCCGAATCTACTATAGAGTACCTATACCCAAGCTTTTTTTTACAATAATCTAGTTTGGACTAGAGCTACAAGAGGGCTATTGGCGTCGTAATTTAGAACCACAGACAAGTGACGAGCCGACACCTGAATGGGCACCCAACTCAACCGTTAACACTTTCGCTGCAGCACTTTGTTGCCGCGTTACATGCTATAGGAATAGCATTATAGTATCTTACTAGTACGGCCATTTTACAAGTGAACGAAGTTTTAGAAGTGAAAGGGTTAAGGGTGACATCGTACGCAGGATAAGGACTTTGAAGATATTCAACGTGCACTATCTCTATATGGGTTTGGTTTGAAATATTGTCGCATTAGAGCTATTAACGACGGAAGTCGTTATTTAGAACCACAGTCAAGTGGCGAGCCGACACCTGAATATGCACCCAACGCAACATCGTAAGCAGCGGTATTTAACGTGCACTACCCTTAGACGGGGTAATTCGTTGGACATTTTTGGCCGTTTATAGGTCGACAGTTATTTTGGCGATGCCCAGAACCGAACCTGGGAACTTTCGCTTCCTAGGCGAGTACCTAACCGCCTGATCTCCCCAGCCCCGAGAGACTAGAAGAATTCAAGAAGAATCTAGACTAGTGTATAAAAATGAGAAATATTTTGGACCAAGCTTGCTGTTCTTCTCTGTTGATTGTAGGGGTATAATTCATCGTAATTTTTGGCTGAATAGACCGTTTATAAGTCCACATTATTTTGGCAATGAAAAGACTCGATTATTATTAAGAAAAAATCTTTAGTTATACTTATCGAAAAGCTTGTACGCAAACATTCGTTTCAGTAAAGTAAAGAAATATCGTATTGTTAAAATCAACTGGCCATTAAAGAAGGAACAAAAATGAAAACAATACTACTAAAAGGTTGCCACTCACGATGTGAAACATTGGGTAAGAAAATATCGCATTCCTCAAAATAAATGACTTTCTAGAAGGACCAAAAATGAAAACAATATCGCCAGAAATGTTGCCACTCACGACGCGAAACATTTTTCCATCGCATAATGAAGTGGGGTCAGCTTTTAATTTTCCATCCAGACATTCGGACCAGACGATCCTTATTTGTTGCCACCGCAGCTAAGCTAAATTCTAGGGGAAGTTGAGACAGTGGGGGGAAAGGAATGTAAAGAAAAAAAACTAAATCTGTTGTCTGGAAAACTCCAGGAAAAAGATTATTCCAGGTTCGCCATTTTGGAACAAACTAACTAGTAAAAAATGCCAGACTTATGGATCTGGCAATGGAAGCTTGTTCATAGAGGCTAGGGGGAGGAAACTCTTTGTGTTAAAGTTTGGTGAAGTTTCGCACAGACGACTTTTTAAGGGAATTAAGCTTTTTTTTTCCCCGTCTGGAAAAAGTGTTATATTTTTTGCGTGTCTCCGTCAAATAATTCAATTTTTGTGACTGGGTTTTTTAATTTGTATATGACGCGACTAAAAAGAAGGTCTTTGTCGTGTGTCAATCACCTACAAAATTAATATTAATGTAAAAATGTCAAACGCTATTGTTAAAAACTACACACAAGAAGATATCTAGAATTAATATATTTTAGATATTTCGAATTAATTATTGCATATTAGATATTTAGAATTAATTATTGCATATTAGATATTTAGAATTATTGCATATTAGATACATAGAACTAATTATTGCATATTGGATATTTAGAACTAATTATTGCATATTAGATATTTGGAATTAATTATTGCGTATTAGATATCTAGAACTAATTATTGCATATTAGACATTTAGAATGATTGTATTTAAATATTTAGAATTAATTATTGTGTATTAGATATTTAGAATTAATTATTGTGTATTAGATATTTAGAATTAATGATTGTATATTAGATATTTGGAATTATTGCATATTAGATATATAGAACTAATTATTGCATATTGGATATTTAGAACTAATTATTGCATATTAGATATTTAGAATTAATTATTGCGTATTAGATATTTAGAATTAATTATTGCGTATTAGATATTTAGAATAATTGCATATTAGATATTTATAATTATTGCATATTAGATATTTGGAATTAATTATTGCGTATTAGACATTTAGAATTAATTATTGCATATTAGATATTTATAATTAATTATTGTATATTAGATATTTAATTAGAATTAAGATAATTAGAATTATTAGTTATTGTTACGGTTTGACTAAGCTTTTGCATTGCATATTTTATAGAAGGAATAAAATAAACTGTGTTGGTATTTTGTTCATAATCCATAATATTTTTGTTTCTCTAAAAAAAAAGTAACATTGAATAATTATTCATAAACTGGAATACCGTTTGGATAGTTAAGGCAGGATTTAGTCATTCGCGTTTTTAACATTGTTTCACGTCATTGTAGTTAACACCAAACAAGTTTTTGTACGTTTAGGTTGCTTTTCTCAAAAAATTAATATTCAAAGGCAGTTTGAAGACAATCTTCGTTGTAGTTTCCGTAAAAGCCAGCACTCAAAACAAGGATTAAACTAGAAGGTGTATTGATGATCGCGAACTGGCTTGTAAATCTAACAAGCTAGTTCACGGACTAACTATAACTGAAACAAAGTTGTTTCAGAGGCGGGATGTTCGGATCACAGCGGATTTAACGTATTCAAGTCTCCTTTACACAGTGTTAAAACGAGAGTCAATCGTCAATGGTTTTCCAAAAATAAATTGCCCACCAAAAATTAGTAGCCAATCAAAAAATCCCGATTTATAAAACATATCGTTTCACCTAACGCAACCTCGCAATAACCATTTTAACAAAAAACGAAAATTGTGAATTGCCAAAGCTGAAATCGAACTCCCGTCAAATGGGGTAACTTTGGCCCAATATTTTCAGTCTAATTCACAACCGCCATCGCCACGTTTTTTAGCTTGATTAACATAAATCGCCACATGGCCTCCTTTTAAATTTCATGTTATATCTATAAAACAGTATGTAACTATAAAACAGTTTTATAACACTTACTACCGTTTATGAAAAGAACCAAAGAAGCTTTATCAGGTCACTTTTAAATAAAATAGAAAAAACATAACACATATTTTTAAACACAACAAAAGTGAAATAGTTAACCAGGATATTTTAACTGGTTTCTAGAAAATTTAAGAGAGTTGAAAGTAAAAATTGACTGGTTTGGCTATGGCTGGAGAATGGTTTTACTGTACAAAGGTACAGCATGCTTTAATTTTTCTCTCTTTGAATTCTCATCGCCCACTCATCGCCCCTCGAGTATTTTTTTTGCCCCCTTGGTCTATTAGCTTCTCATACGCACTGTTTAACCCTTTTAGTCCCAAAAATTTACTACACTACAGAAACATCTGATATTCACAAAATAAGCTTATTTAAGGTCAAATATCAGATTTCCATAAGGAAAAAAATCCATTAAAATTTTTTATATGGTGTTTGAAATAATGCCAAAATTTTTTAACTGTGGAAAACAACAAAATAAAAAAATATATATTACCTAAAAACCCTTCGAGTTATATAATTTAAGGTATCTGACCATATTATCAAAATAATTATCAATTATTGTAACCGAAATAGTTTAAAATTGTGTTTTAAATATGAGGAACTGAAGTTAACTTTTCAAAAATCAGGTGAAACGCTTGTTAGCTATTTTCTGAATAAAAAAAATAGTAGTTCTGATTTCTATTGAGATTAATGTAAAATATTGTCGAATAGAACAGAGTGTGAAGAATCGAATAATGTGTGTTTGGATGTCATAACGGGGCATAAACATTTAGAAAAAAAAATATTGAAAGTGATGATGCCAAATGGCATCACTGGGACTGAAAGGGTTAAAAATGTGTTTGCTTTTTTTCAATCAGTGGCAACCCTGCTTTGAACTAAAAGTAAAAAAAAATATCCAAGAAGAAAGTCTTGCTTGGATTTTATGTTTAATTACCCCATTTTAAAGTATTTCAACTAAAGAAACTCTCTAAATATTCTGAAAATCAAAAATCAGCAACTTAAGTTAAAATTGACGTTATATCGCTATTTGCAAGTTTACATTCCATACAAAAGTTAATAAATACAAAAATAATTTACCTTTTTTGGTGCTCAAAATCGTAATTCCTAAGTCCCTTCAGGTAGGTAAGTTTATCGTTTCCGGCTGTCTCCTTCTAACTTTCCGTGAAGAGCCTAAACACAAAGTCTATTTGTATCTAATACAAAAGAAGCACTGTTTTATGTCCTTCTGCACGTTTGTTTTTTCCATTATAAATTGCAATTGGAAACATCGCACACAGAAAAAAATTAGCATTTCAAATCTGCAACCAAATCTGTTAAACTTAAATCAGTTTGTAATTCAACGTTTCCGGCTGTCTATTTCCAGGCATCCTTATAAGGAGCTTTAACACAGCCCATAACGCCTCGTAATTTAGAACCCTGGTCATGTGACGTAACAACGACTAAGTCAGTTGAACGTACATTGTCATTTCACTTCCGGTCATTGATTTCTGTTCACTTTGTATTGTACTAGATCATTAATTAAGCCAATACGCGCCTCATTATTGAATATAGAAAATTGAGAAAATGAATACCAGAGCTAGCACCAAACGCAACCCTGTAGATACATAGTAAGTACATGTATATTCCGGTCTGTGTGCTTGATCAGAGACCCGCTTATAAGCCTTCGTCAAATAAGACAGACACAAAAGAATTTTTACATGCACAGAGAAAAAAAAAACACCCATGGCGAAGGCGGGAATCGGACTCGCACCCGTTAGAGTGCTCCTCAGACATGCTAGCGTCCACTAGGCCTTCCGGGCCCCAACACATTGATATTTGAATAATCTAATTGTTGTTGGATGTCAAAGAACCCCATAAGAGGGTAGGGTAGGGTAGTTAACATTTATATTACGGCTTGTGTGCTTGATCAGAGACCCGCTTAAAAGTCTTCCCGTCAAATAGGACAGACACAGAAAGAGTTTTACTGTCACGTCACAAAGAAAGGAAGTACAGGGTGGTTATAAAATAACGCTCCCTATTCGGAGTGGTCTGTAGCTTCAATGAATAATCCAAATGCAACAAAAATTGAGACACTTACTAATCAAGAAGGGGGGAAAAGAATGGTATCATAAAAAAGACAAAATCCTAAAAAAGAATCATAAAAGAGAATCATCATAAAAAACTCGTCTTTTTTTTTGACCAGAATCTAAATTACGAAACGTCGTCAATTATGGCCAATTACTGCCAGCACAGCTAATTACGCCTCGTAATTTAGAACCCTGGTCAAGAGACGAGTTTCTTTTTTACGAAAAAGAATGGAATTATAACACAGAAGCTCGTCTCTTGACCAAGGTTATAATTACGAGGAGTAGCCAATTACGGCTAATTACGGCCAACACATCCAATGGCAATTACGCCTCGTAATTTAGAACCTTGGTCAAGTGACGAGTTTGTTTTTTATGATTCCATTCTTTTTCCCCCTTCTTGATTAGTAAGTGTCTCAAAGTTTTTTGCATTTGGATTATTCATTAAAGCTACAGACCACTCCGAATAGGGAGCGTTATTTTATAACCACCCTGTACACTCAGGGCGAAGGCGGGAATCGGACCCTCACCCGTTACAGCGCGCAGACTGGTGGCCTGCGATGCTAACCACTGGGCCATCCGGGCCCCGACCCTGGAAGAGCTTCAGTTTTATAAAACCGAAATCCACTGAGCCATTCAGGTGCTAATCGCACGTCTGTTAACGAAATGATCACCGACCCGGCCTCGTAATTTTAATACGCTACGCAGTCAAGTAACGAGGTTGTCACTTGAGATCAGGACATTGGACCAAGAACACGATCGTTAGCCAAAGTAATACAATTAAAGTCCTTACCTAAAATTATTGTTAACCAATTTTGCAAATAATAATAATCTATTGATGAAATTTTTTTAAGACGGTTTTTAAATGTGGTGGCGTTATCTATGATCGAAATATAAAACTAAACGCTGTTGTCTAATAACAATACATAACAAACAAAAGCTGTACCTGACAAATTAGAACAAAAAAAAACTCACCGAATAAATCAAATTTGTTTATTTTTCTTCCTTAATTATCGTCTTTGTTGAAAAAAAGTATAGATATTACTGCAGTCTATGTTAATGTTTTAAAATGGATAATTCCCTTGAAATAAAGAAAATTGAAATAAATTTTAATTATTATTTACTCCACGTGGCACGGATACAATATTTTAAAAAAAAGTGAAAGTTTAAATTAATTCTGGTAAAAATTTATATTACTGTATTTTTGTTGTATAAATCAGAGATTTTTAAACGTGGTGGCGTCATCTTTTGTCTGAATTGTGAACCAAATATAATTTGCTGGCGTTAGGTTGGTTTGGTGCTGCCATCTATGAATTTTCGTCTGCACTTATTGTTTATCCTAGTAAAGTAAGATTTTCACAACGAAAACACATAATTCCTTTTGAAATATAAACACAAAAGATAGCAATTCGTCTTTTTCCTTAGATATTTCATAATTTTTCGTTCTTTTTAAACATTGGTTGCATCAAATTGAGGTTCCGCGTGAGGCTGACCACCTTACTGGGACATATGCCCTTTCCGTTCTTTTTAAAAATTGCTAGCTCCCCAGAGTCCTAGGTCACGAAAGCTAAAATGGGCACGGTAGGCGTTGGCCCAGTAATGGGTCGTTGCACTGGGGAGTAGTATATGATATTGATGTTTTTTTTTTTTTCATATTTATTCAGCTTACCCCCGTAATGGCGCTGAACAATAGGTGAAACCCAAATTCTAAAGCATATTTTTCTTAAATGATCCAAACTGATAGTAATTAATATAAACAGCATATATATTATGCTGAAGCCTCTAGAATTAAGTTTTAACCTTTTACATGGTTTGGAAAAAATATTTTATAAACTCTAAATACCTTTTTATAAAATAAAAATTTGATGTTTCCATACAAGAATTTGAGGTGATCATGTTTCCAAACTTAAATTAACGCCGCATTAGAGCTACACGTTTGAACAGTTTGGAATTTAAATTATGGTACTACCCACAGGATAAAAAAAATCATTGCATTTATTGCATAAATTTTCCTTATTAGAAAATAGCCCTCGTATAGCTATAGTGCGACGATAAACCAAACCAAACCTTATTAGAAATATAGATTAAGACAAAACAAAAAATAAAGTAACTTTTTATTTACAAAACATTTTCTCGACGTTACAAACTTAAATTCTCAAGTTAAATTTAAAAAAGATGGTTCGTATCTAGCAAAATACAATATGAACAGTAAACAACTTATCTGGTAACTCACCAGATTTTTTTAAAAACATTTTTCAGTTTATTTATATGGGATATTCAAACTTTTCAATAGCTTTAATATATATCATTTACTTATAACTCTAATAAAATAATAAAATTTTAAGCTCTGTTCTTAGCTTTAAAGCATACTATTATGATGATAGATATAAATAACAGAAAGCATTTCTTTATGTGCAAAAAAGGCTTATATTTATTTGGAAAATGTTATTAATAGTATTAACATATTTATCAATTTTTTGGAATAAATTTTTTGATACTCAATATTAGAAAAACATTAATGTGTAACTTTAAAAAAATAGTTTCCGCTTTTAATACTTACACAATAAAAATAAAATTTGTAAATTAAAATAATTTTATAAGTGCCTCACAAAAAAAGTTCTACTTTTTGACATGAGTACAATATAACAAAATATTGTCCGTAACAGATAAAAATTCTTATTGATGGATTCACATTCTACGATCCCTTTAGCTTTTAACTACAAGCTTTCACACATTTCAATTATTTAACAAAAACAATTTTATTTAAAGAATAAATTTAACACATCTTTCAATGATATATCTAGTTCATGTATGTCCTCTTTAACATAACACATATAACATACACATATAATGTTCGTTTTAACATAACCATAAAAACTTTTTTAAACATAAATAGTTAAATTGTTTTATAACAATTCCTAAATTATTGGTGTATTAACGTTAATTACACAGCTGGTTTATTTTGGAAGAGTATAAAAACTACTTTGGTAATTAGAATAAATTTCGCGTTTCTTTGCGTATGAAACATTCTAGGAAAATGAACGATTTACATCATGCTTTCTACAATCCTTTATAACATACTTAACAAAATAAAAAACGACTAAAATTTTTTTAACTTGGAAAGAGAAATATATTTTGATGAATAATGTCTAACTACTAAACTAAACAGATAATTAATTGATTGATTAATATTAACAACTTATACAGGTGATCAGAGCCATGTACAGAGGAGCATAAGTAAGAAGCTGGACTAATTTCACTTTTTACTAAATTTAAACAAAAGCATTGAGATATTAAAGTATAAAGTAATAATCGTTACACTGATATTTTCAGTGCAATAACTTACTTTAAATAAAACTATACCTTTGATATTTTATCAAAGTATTTAAAAAAAAATTGCCCTTGTTAAATTAGACTTTTCTGTTGAATCACCGTGACCAATTGACACAAACAGCATAAAAAAAATAGAACATGTTGAAACAACCAGCAGTTTTTACCACTAAACTGAAACTCTGGAAGGAGCATCACATGACATGAAAAGCTGGTGAAGCCTACTTTTGGGTAACTTAGCGACAGCCTGAGGGAGAATATGTGGCGAGCGATTTGGCTTGTGCCGAAAACATCCAATGCAAACTGTTAAGTCAAGCGTCAATTGTGATCGGCGAAATCTTGCCAAATGTGGCACATTCTCCCTAAAGCTTTCGCCAAGTGACACAAAAACAGGCTTCACCAGCTGGGAGACTCCTTTCATGGTATGCTCCTTCCAGAGTTTCAGTTAAGTTAAGTGGTTCTTACCAATACCACCTAGATTAGAAGGCTGGCGAACTAAATGCTAGACGTCAAATTAGTGGACCGATTCTGTGGTTTTGACCAATGATCATTCGTGACTACATCTTGTATTTGAATAAATTTTTGAGATAAGATGAATCAAGATGCGACGTCATCTTAAGATCCGACGTTATTGGTCAAGAAATCGAAATTGGTCTACTAGTGTGACGTTGCGTTGCTTAGTTCTTCGGCCATCTAATCTAGGTGGTATTGTTCTTACACACTTCCATCAACAAAACCCTACAGGGCCTTCGTGAACCCATTCATCACAATGTCCTCCTCAATACGCCCGGACAAGAAACCATTGGCATCCATCTTCGACGACATCTTCACGAAGCCGGCCATGTGGGCCTCCTGCTGCTGAACAACCTTCTCCATGGTCTCAGCAGTCCAGGCAGACCTGTCGCTGAGCTTGTGCTCGATGTCCAGGTGGTTCACTGGGGGAAGTCCTAGACACCCTCTGAACAAGTTCTCGATGCAGGACCGCTGTCTCCCTAGGGCGTTGAGGACAGGGGCACCTTTGGGGACCACCGGGGCCTTGCAGAGGTAGCTGAGGACAGACAGGACAGAGTTGAGTTGTTGGTAGCCAGACGAGGGGTTGGACAGGACTCGGAATGATATCCTCTGGCAGAGTTCGGCGAGGACGACCAGGTCCAGGATGAGAGGGGCTGCCAGTAGGGAGTCCTCGCAGGTGTTGTGGACCACGACTGTGTTCTTGCCGTTGAGCATGATCTCTGAGGTGTACTCGTCCAGGGCACGCTTGCTGTCGCCGACGTAGGGGACGTATTTGATGACCACCTGAAAGAAATGAATTTTTTTATTGTAGAATTGAATTTTGAGGAATTCAACCAACAATTTAAAAGCTGAGGTAAACTTTTATTCAGAGCTAACCCTCCATATCAAACTAACACAATCTCATCTTGGGAACCTTTATAAAGGCGGCTGAATGAGCCGGCTATATGTCATTAACGTAATTTACAAAGAAGTTCATCTTCTTGTACACCACGAATTTTTGTAAAGTTCCACCGACCGACAATTAAGTCAGCGTCTTGGGTACCCAAGCTTAAAAAGCGTGAAACTTAAATCTGTTAATATTTCATATCGACCCTACCATCGCTATAGATAATATCATTCACCCGAGCAGGGCCAAAACAAATAGAGAATCAGGCCTAGACAATAAGCGGTTACTTGATGACAGCGTAAGATTACAACTTTGGAAACGCCGCTCGAGTGAAATGGCGGAAATGTCTGTCCAGTACTAAGTGAGGCAATTTTTGTTCAACTTAGTAGTAAAGATTTTCACTGCTTCGGCTAGAGTGGCGTTCGGTACGGTGAAGAC
This sequence comes from Hylyphantes graminicola, assembly GCA_023701765.1. NCBI lineage: Eukaryota > Metazoa > Arthropoda > Arachnida > Araneae > Linyphiidae > Hylyphantes > Hylyphantes graminicola. The sequence goes on along the minus strand of CM043118.1, from coordinate 61,129,579 downwards.
AAGTTTAATCGTATTCAGCTGTGATGCCACAAACACTACGAAGTACTCTGCCGTGGGCAGGTAAACTGCAGTAACTAGACTAATGACTTGGACCATTGTTGCAAGTACTCAACACCTCTGACCTATACCAAATTATACAAAAAATAAAACTACTTTTATCGAGCGCGAAAATGCTCTAATTATTACTAGGTTACCACTCCATGGCAGTTCTTTACTTTACTCCTAATTTAATTACAACGCAAATTTTTGCCATGCCCAGGCTTGATACTCTATTCGATTTGGTCGTGATTTGTGCTACTTTATCTCTAGCCAACCAAAGAGTTCTAAAGTAGGGTAGAGACTGAACCTACCAACCGCTTCATGGATCAATACGGGGGCAATATAGGGTGGCATGTGGGGTCCGATGGCCGAGTGGTTTTGATCGCAGGCCATAACGATAGCAGTCAGCTTGCTGTAACGGGTGCGGGTTCGATTTTCGCATTTGCCGTAGGTGTACTTCCCTTCTCAGTATAAAAATTATAAATTAACTAGCGCTTATTAGGCTTAACTGCCACTCTATTCGGGCTCCGTAGTGAGCCATGGCTGCCGATGGTAGCTCAGTGCGAGTCTTTCCTCTACCTTACTATAGAACTCTTTGTACATTCTAAAAAGAAAAGAGTGAAATCCACTCCAGTAGAAGACGTGCATTTTCGACACTGGAAAGGAGTGAATATTGACTCAGACTGAGTTAAAATCACTCGTTTCGAGTGATCCTGTCGGAGGTTTAACACACAAAGGATCCACTCCTTTCGGAGAAGTGCATTTTCAAGACTGGAGTTGTGAAAATTAACTCAGACTGAGTTAAATTCGCTCGTTTGTTTTAAGAGTGTAGCCAACCCCAGAAAAAAAGACCAAACTTACGCAGTGATCCGGTTTCTTCCCATCAGCGTACAGCACCTGGTTCGAAGCCACCATATCATCCACCACGTTACTCTTCGATATCTCTTTAGATCGGAATTGCATCGGGGCCGACAGGTTCTTGCCGTCGTTGTTTCCCAGGTGGTTGTAGCTCACGATCGAGGTCGGCTTGATGCCGGCTCCGATCAGGAAATCGACCAGGACGGACTTGAATTTGGTCTGTCCGGACTTGAAATCGTCGCCGGCTATCATGACGCCGGACTGTTCAGCCAGTTCGATGAGTCCAGGGACGAATGTGTTCTGGGGGGAACCGTTGATGTAGGCGCACTAGAAGAATAATAATAATTAACCACTTGTACTTTGTATTTGATTCTTAATTTTTATTTTTTCGTATTGACGACTTTCTGAAAGTTCGTTTCTTTCTATTTGAAGAGTAGGGTAGACTAACCAGTGAATGAACGCTTAAGGCGGCCAGTGAATGAACACCAGGAGGATATAACGACCAGGACAACCAACCATTGTCAGATAGCTTCCTACTACATGGTAGGAAGTCAGTGTTGCCAATCCATCTAGTGGAATGATTTTCAATCCTTATTTTTTTAAAATTATATTTACCAAATGTTCATTCACTGGGGCCTGTTTACTCACTTGCCAGTCTACCCTACTTTGTACTTTTGATTCCCAATTTTTATTTTTTCTTATTGCTGACTTTCTAAAAGTTCGTTTATTTCTTTCAATATACTATTTGTGTCTTCTAGTCGCAAAAACTATCCAACTTTTAGTGCAATACATTCAAAAATTCAAAAGGAAATGAACTACAAATTGTTTTTTATCAAATGATACAGTAAGCATCCCGTTAGCATATATAAAAACACTTTTTTTTTAAAGGAAACTCGAAAACAGAAAGATGTTACTAGCTGTTTACTTTATTTGTAGATAAATTGACGTGAACCACAAAAATTTTCAAGTGCACGATCATGTTATAATTTAAACCACAATTGCAGTGGCGTTTGTATTTTAAGTAATCCAACAATGCAAATTTTGGGCAAATTGCTCGAAGTTAGATCCTCTTTTTTTTACCTTAAATAGGTCGGCCAATAAACACTATCAGCAAACACAATTGAAGAGTACACGGGAAGAAGCGATTGATTCATTAGGCAGACGCCCGCAATTGTCTGCAAAACCGGTTTCTCTCTTCTTCGCTTGGTCCAAGCGTCGGGATCGCCAATCGCCTGAACTTGGTAGCTATGAACCACAGAGATAGCAGTTAAAGTACTACAGTGACATGTCACGCGACCTACAACACTGACTTCATTGGGGCTCTTCTGGGAGCTCCTTGCGCGTCCCGTCGTTAGCATTGGAGGTCACGTGATCTGCCACTATATTACTTTAACTATGATATCTATGGTTGGAACTGGTTTCCTTACACAAGTTTAAGCGATCACTTGCTATCATCAACAAAGTGGCCTGCTAAGGAAACTTCTCTGAAAAATCAATCGGTTTTTCCCGTGTACTCTTCAATTTGCTTCAACTCATTGCGTTTTCATAGATAAACGAGGGGTCATATATATCGATAGAGTAGTATACTCAGAGGCGTAGCGTGCCTTGGTGGGGCCCTGTATAAAATTTTGTTTGGGGGCCCTTAGGAAGGGTAAAGATTTCTCACAAAGGAAAAAAATGCATAAAATTAAAAGAAATATTTGGGCAGTTTTACCATAATTTTTAATTTCAGGTATAAAATTTTTTTTAAATTTATTTTTTCAAAATCACTTTAAATGTTTGTCAAAAGGTTTATAAGGGTTCTATAAAAACGAAAAAAAAGTTCAGCAAAAGCTCATTTGTAAAAAACAAAAAATAATAATAACAAGGGATGGCCGTTTTTTAAAAGCACCGATTCCAAAGAAACTAGTTTAAACTGGCCTTACGAAAATAACTGTTTTTCAATGAAACCGAAATAACAAAAAACCGTTTAGTCTTAAAACTGGTTTCGCTTTTCCATTCCTAGATCATTACGACGGTAAGGACTGGGAAGTCAGGAACGGAAGGTAAGGACGTCACGCTTTTTATGTTGAAACTAACTCCAGTTTAATAAAAATGGATCTTTTTACTTCTTGTACTCCACTTAAACATATTTATAGTTAAAAAAATCAATTATCAAGCACAAATTAGCCTTATCTGGGAGACTGTAACGAAAGTAATAAAGCCTCGCAGCCAATTTTACTGAGTTTTTTTTTAAATGTTGGGCTAATAGGTGATTTTTAGCAAAAACATGTGGCTACTAACTGAATTGTGAATTTTCTGCAATTCAGTTTTCATGGTTGAAGAATCACTGTAGCTCAATTCAGTGCCTCTCTTCACCACTTTAGGAATGAGGTCAGTGAATGTACCAAAACCCAGGGACATAGTTAGGAGACCAGAAAAACACATTATAAATAGTAAAAGCGAAAATTTAATGGAATTAATTTGTTAAGCTACAGTATTAGTTCAATTTAAAATATAAATGAATGTAATTTTTAGCTTAGAAATATGTTGGCTTGAGCCCTAAACTAAAAAAAAATTGACATTTGGGACACACTACGGTAAGGATTTTTCTGAATTGTTCTGTGTTCTCAATTTTTTTTTGGAATTTCTTTGCTTTAAAATTCCGTTTGGCAATTATATACGGACCAGTCTTTTAGTATAATAATAAGAAATTTTTTTAAGGTTATTCCCAAGGGAAATAAAATTAAAAATTATGGTAGAATTGCCCAGTTATACATCATAATTATGTATCTGTCACTTTTTCTAAAATTAAAATTAAATTTACACTCTCCTTGCCTTTTTTTTTTTCGGTAAATTGATTTATTAAATCATTTATAGATGATGATGACTTTAGTTTTTCGAAAGTTTCTAGCTCTATGCACAACATAGTGACAGGTCTGACAGGCGTTCCTGTCCCATCGAAATTCTTAGGTAATTTTTTTATCAGTTTCAATTCTGAAAAACTTCTTCAAGCAGTTGTGGTTGCAACTGGAAGCGCCAAGAATAAAAAGCATGCTGTTATTACCTCGGGAAAACTGGATGCAAGACTATTGAATTTTATCTGCAATAATTCAAAGAGTTCCTTAATAGAATGAATTTTTTGAATTTCAGATTTTATGCATGTTTTTAGAGCCTTTAATTGATTATAAGTTTAACTGAAATGTCTTTACTGTAAAAAGCCGACAGTTTTGGGGTCCTGAAGCGTTTAATATCTCTTCGTTTGAAGGAGACAGGAGTTTCTCCGGTTTAGTTGTAATATTTTGAACATACTACTCAGATCGCAAAGGCTCTGAAATCTTTGTTCCCGCAATAGCCGATGTAGGGTGTTGACAACTTTTGAACGCACGCTTTACGCGGGAAAAAAATAATTTTTTTTTTTTACTTTTGTCATTTTTGAAAAAAAATTGGGAAGTTTTTATTAATTTTTGATTACGCACGTAGGGGGCCCCCGTGTCCCGGGGGCCCCGTATAATTGATACGGCTGATACGGCGGTAGCTACGCCCCTGAGTATACTCACGTCCTCGAGGACGCTGGCCACAGCGTATAAGGTGGACGGTGACACCTCCGCCTCCCCGTCTTTGATGGACTTGAGCAGATTCTGGGCCGTGTCGTTGAGTCCTGGTCTGACGTCACAGAAGCGTTCGGTGTTGGCCGTCCACAGAACTATCACCTTGTCCACGGACCGCTCGCGCTTGAATTCGCGGATGTGGCGGCGAATCTTGAAAGAAAAGGTTTTTCGTTTATTTTATTTCGGACTTTATGTAAATTGGACTTGTAACTGTTAACCGTAAACTTTTATGCATGTACTAGGGGGCAAAGCCCCCTGCTCGCTATCGCTCGCCAACCCCCGGGAATAACTACGCAATTCCTATTTGTTTGCTCTGCAAACAAACATGCCAGACTAATATGAGGATACTGCCTATGCGGGAATGCTAATCTATACAATCTGGCTAGTTTCCGTGGGACTGCTGCAGGGCATCACGTAGCTCTAGCGCTAAGCAACGATCTCTACCAAAGCCACGGGAAGCAACCTGAAGCAGCCCCGGCACAAAATAAGCACACCGCCACTTACTTTCAGCGTTTCTGATTGACTGAAGCCGCGTAAGTCCAGTACCACCTAGATTAGAAGGCCGGCGAACTAAATGTTTGATGTCATATAAGTGGACCGATTCTGTGGTTTTGACCAATGATCATTCGTCACTAGATCTTGTATTTGAATACATTTTTAAGATATGAATGAAGATGCAACGTCATCTTAAGATACGACGTTATTGGTCAACAAATCGAAATTGGTCCACTAGTGTGGCGTTGTGTTGCTTAGTTCTTCGGCTTTCTAATCTAGGTGGTATTGGTAAGTCACGTGGCTTTCGAGAGTCCGACAATTAGAATTTTATAGAGATATCACACCTCAAGTTGGCTGATTGAGCCGCGTCTGCGTCCGTGAGCGTCATATCTTACTGTTCGTGTTTTTCGTAGTTGATGATTTTAAATAAAATTTCGCAACGTTTTATGAAGAACAAAAAATTAAATGGACAACTTCCTCAACTTCCCCCGAGCCTTGACCTTCGACAACATGTTCCACAACTCTTCAAGTCCCAAAGGGAAGTTTCGAAGTCAATGATCCCATCCTGGCGTTCTTCCAGCAAATCTTCTTGACAGTAAAAAGAATCGTCCCTGAACGTACTATGCCGGTGAAATCATAATGTGCTCATTACTTTTCTTTTGAGCACATACGATCGGGACTTCATGCAATCATACACTCTTAAAACAAACGTGCGATTTTAACACGGCTTGAGTTTATTTTACTCCCTTTGGCGTCAAAAATGCACTTGGAGTGGATTTCACTCTTTTGTTTTGTTAAACCTCCGACAGGATCAGAAAGGATCGAGCGATTTTAAGGCGATTAAGAGCAATTTAGGAGTTCATTTTCACTCCTTTCCAGTGTCGAAAATGCGAAAGAGCGAAATCCATTCCAGTAGGAGAAGTGCATTTTCTAGACTGGAGGAGTGAAAATTAACTCAGACTGAGTTAAAACGCTCGTTCGTTTTAAGAGTGTATAGGAGTGGATTTCACTCTTTTGTTTTAAGAGTTTATGTCCCATATTTAACCCTGTAATTACCTTTTAATGAAAAACTTTTGAAATATTAGTTATTATGACTATGTGTTAGTTCAACTTTTTAACACGGATTCATTTCGTATTTATCATTGCATAGTAACCTAAGCGAAAGTATCTGGGTTAATTTATAAAAAGTGTTGCTAATAAAAAAAATATTTATTTAAAATTATTTAATTTTTAGACTATTTTTTTAAATGTATTGCTTCATTCGTTTAAAAGATACATCGTACATCCAAAAAGTGTTGAACCACAACGGATTTAGCATAGATCAGTTTAGTTTGAATTATTGTCACACTAGAGCTACACGAGATCTATTGGCAACGTTAGCATAGACCAGAGTCTTCTATGCGAGATTTTTCTATTACGACACTTTACAAGGCAATCTGTTTATTTTCTTCACTACCGAAAACAAAAACTTCTACCCACTTATTTTTTTATACAAAGATTTTTCAAATAACTACATATAGAAGTTTGTATAAGTTTTTCCGGCTTGTCCAATGTTTTCCAATTTATTTTGAAAAATTAGCGTTTAAAATGTGCTGAGAGTAGCGTTAGTTTAGTGGAATTTGGAGCTTTAGCTACAAAAACTCACTTTTTTGTGTGTCACAAATAAAAAAAACTACGACAGTCCCTTGTACTTAATATTCAATTTTAATTTTGTTTTAATCCGAAATTCTTAATAAAATTTGCTGTTGAAAACCTTTTTTGAAAGTCTCGGAAATCTGCGTAACCTTCTATGTACGTCATTTGTTTATACAATTAATAAACCCGCTGCTTCGTAACGGTAATTTTAACCTGGACACTGGACATGGAGTTTAAAAGTCTGGACATTCTAGTTTATTATAAAGTTAGCATTACAAAAAATTGCAAATTGAATTCTACAAAGTTCAATGTATTTGTACAGGGTGAGGCAAACAAAAGTGGCCCCGGTTCAGAGATAGGAATATGTTGAAATGCTTGGCGAGAAAACCTCTTGAAGCCGCCTGAAAACTGTTTTTGCATTTAACGGATCGGATTAGCTTCACATTAGAGCTACTCATGGACTAGTGGTGAATTCGTATCTTGGTTCTTATTGTATTTAGACGTCCCATAATGCACATTTTGTGTTATGCAATCAATTTAGAATGTTTTCTATAGACAAAAACAAAAGGTCCAATTGTCTTGGGTAAATTAACGTCCAAAATAATCACTAGTGGGAATTTTTCTTAATCAGCCCCACAAACCATGTTTATATTTCATTTCAACTAAGCTTCTAAAACCGTGGTGTAGTTGCCGGCAAATAAGTCGCCAAGCGTTTTTTTGGGTTTAATATTGAAACTATCAATAGCTTCAGTTAGCAAACCTGTTCTTGAATTGGTTTTTGACTTGGCAACAGTTCTGTCGTATTCTTAACTCCACTTTGGGGCCACTTTTGTTTGCCTCACCCTGTGTGAAGAGTAATTTAAAGGAATGATAGTGAGCTGCTTTGAAAAACTAAATATATTTACCTGCTCCATTTGTTCCCACTTGGTACCTCGTATGACGTTGTCTGCCCTATCTTCTTGGTTAGCAGCAATAAAGTCCTTTTCGTATATCCCAGGCAGAGGCTTCAGGCCTTCCATGAGGGGTGCCAACTGTCTTTGCAGATCATAGTCGATGACCTAGATTAAGTACAGAACCATGTATAACATAAATAAAACATATGCCAAAGATGCGCTTTTGATTTCCTTATAAACGACATATCTTCCATTAAACTAACTATGTTAAATGCATAGAAAAAACTTGTGTTCATACAGCACATTGCACAAGTGTTGTAGAAAAACAGCAACATTTAAGTATTGCGCTGTTTAAATACAAGAATTGTGTTAATGATATGCCAACTATTTTTACACAAATTTGTGTTGTTCTATCACAACTCACAATCGCGAGAGGAGTCGATTATTATACCCAAGAACGATTTTTCACAAACTGTAAGCTATATTTTTTTCTAATACAACATTTATATTATTCATTTTTAAGTACCAGAATATATATTTTTAAGCTTTATTTTGTAGAAATCTATTTTAAACTTTTTTTTACATATCCCTAGGTCAAAAACAAAAGCTTCCCACAGTTTGGTTCCGGCCTTAAACTTTAAACTCTTAGTTGTCCCGTCCTCAATCTGGAGGGAGCAGATTGGTTTTGCCTGCATAGTTGCAATTTATAAATTGATGAAATGATGGATTTTAAACTGTAAACGAGTTTAATAAAACCAGTGCAAGACCGTAAAGTAAGCGAAACTGTTTTAAACCACCGAAAGTATGGGAAACATCTGTAAAAGAGAAGAGTTTTTTTTTTTGCAGCTTTAACATCAAAAATAAAACATACCTTGGCTCGATCCATGGCCTCCGCCAAATTGGCGGAAGAGATGTCCCATCCGCCGAATTCGATGTCGTTCGGACTGACCAAGGGTAGCATGTCTTTGAAGGCAACGTAGGCTTCTCCGGTTGTGTCATACGTGCCCAAAAGTGTGGTGCCACTCTGGATTAGGGAACCGTAGTAGTTTGGCTTCTACAGAAGAGTAAAATACATTGATATCAATATTCAAGAGTTGAATAATCTCTTCTCAGAAATAACACTTTCATTGTTGACGATTCATGAATCCTCACGCCTCAGTTCGTTAATTTTGAGGATTGTTTCGTCAAACTATCACGTGACTTTTGAGTAAACGCTAATCCTCACTCTTACGATAGTGATTTGACGATTCTGCATCTTGATTTTGAGGAAACTGAATCTCATTGTTGACTCACATGCTCAAAAATGACGAAATATTTCTTTAGATTAGACGACATTCAAATCCTCATAAAAATGGAGATTCGAATTTCCTCACTTTGAGGAAACGAAAACTCGGAGCATTTGAAAGTAATGGAATCGTCAAAATTAAAGAAAATTTCGTCGTTTTTGAGCATTCATTTTTAAGAGTGGAGGTATTGGGCAACGGGCGTCATAATTTAGAACGTCAATACTCAAGATTATATTGATGATTCAAGATTATCATTGATTAATGCTAAAGCTTATTAACGTCAATACTAAGCTTACTGATGGTTTTAATTCTTAAAATTTTCTTAATTCAATAATTTCAAACAATTCTTAAAGTTACGGATATGAAAGTGCACTAGACATAAAAATAAAAGACTTGATCATTAATTAAATTTTGTTTTACTCCTTTACTTTAATTCCTTGGATGCACAGTAAAAGAAAAAATATTAGTTATAGAAATTCTACTTGATAATAGTACGAAATTAATATTAAAGTCTTGCACTCCTACACCTGAATAATGATAATATTCAGTGCATATTGATTAGAGTCTTTTACTACAAAGTGTTATTCTACAAGTATATATAGTATAATAGGCGCGTTTACATAAGCCATCGAATCCATGGATTGAAGAGCTAACTCAGCCATTTTTCCCTCTTGGGGATTTTCTCCCTGACATAACCGGAATTGCAGGGCTCATTTTGGGGTTTCGTAAACCCTCCAACGAGGGAAGGCTTGATGTTTCATACCATGGATTCGGTCAGAGACTATCATTTGGGTTAGAAATCCTGCTCGATCTCTTTTTCCCTCAATGGGGATTTTGGCATTCCATGGATTCTATGGCTCATGTAAACGCGCCTAATATAGGGGCTGGTCCGTTCATTGAAAATTCAATTCACTTAATAGAAAAACGTTAGTAGTAAGGATTCCTAAACCTATCTAGTTCAACTATGCTGTTTTCGAAAATTCAAGGTACGTCTATACTTTGGATAATATTAGTTTTTCAACTCATAATACTCATGGGTAATTCCATGTAACTGTAGTGTAAGTCACATTTTAAGAGGATATTAAAAGCTTTTTGAATTTGAAAAATAAATCTAATTAGAAAAAGAACGTTACATTATTTAGTGTTAAAAAGTGTAAACTAAATAAATTTCATTTTTTTTTCATTTAATGTTAAATGTTGTAGTGATAACCACTCTTTAGACACGCGACTTACGCTACAGAAAGAATAAACTTGTACGGAATTAGCCTCAGAACTTTCATATATGAAGAGTACACGGGAAGAACCGATTGATTTATTAGGCGGACGCCCGCAATTGTCTACTTGACGGACATTGGCGGCAGAAAACCGGTTTCTCTCTTTCTTCTTCGCTTGGTCCAAGCGCCGGGATCGTCAATCGCCTGAATCTTGGTAGCTAGGAACCACAGAGATCATAGTTATAGTATTAGAGTGGAAGCTCACGTGACCTACAACTCTGGCTTCTTTGGGGCTTCGTTAAATGCGCGTCCCGTCATTAGCATTGGAGGTCACGTGATCTCCCGCTCTCTTACTTTAACTACTATCTATGTGGTATTAACTGGTTTCCTTACACAAGTTCAGGCGATCACTCGCCATCATCGCCAAAGTGGCCTGCTAAGGAAACTTCTCAACAAAATGAATCGGTTTTTCTCGTGTACTCTTTATATATATATATTTATTCTACCTGCAGCCCATCTTTCGTTCGCCAAGTGAGATTCCTCTTGTTCGCCAAGACGGCGGCCGTCACCGTGGACCCGTTGTTGCCGCCCCACCCCACGAGCATGACGCCAAGTTTCGGCACATGGCGAGAGGTCCGGAACTGGAGTCGCGTCGTACGAGGAGTTACCTAGGGGGAAAAAAGTATTAATTGTAAGAGATTGGAGACTTGGAAAGAGTCCAATACTCATTCAGAAGATTCTTTCTACACTTCTTGTTTACCTAAGTTGGGTAAGTAGAAATATGCTATGGAGAAGATCCTTTCGTGGATGTAAAGAGTTCCCTAGGTTATTTGTGAATCTATCCAGAAAACATGTTTAAAACATTAATTTCGTTTAAGGTCTAAAAGATTTGAATATTATTTGAGAAAACTTTGCAATTTTACCGGAATGTAAGGTGTATTTAGGTTCAATTGTATTCAGATCATTTTGTATGTAAATATTACCTTACAAGAGTTTCCAAACCAATCGCGCTTTTCCCCCTGCCTTTTTACTATTTGTTTTTACACAGGTTAGGTTGGCACGGAGGGTATAAAAGACTTTTTAAAATCGTCTTTTTTTTAAACGCAAGAACAAGATATGCATCAATGGGATGTTCAAAATATTATTATCAATTTTATGGATTCAGCCCAGCTGAAAATCAGTAATCTCCTTGCCAACCTAACTTGGGTAAAAACAAAGAGTAAAAATGCAGAGGGAAAAGCGCGAATGGTCCGTTAGTTGAAAACTCGTGAAAGATAATATTTACATACAAAATGACCTGAATACAATTTAACCTAAATACACTTTTCATTCGGATAAAATTGCCAAGTTTTCTCAAATAATATTGAAATCTGTTAGACCTTAAACGAAATTAATGTTTGAAACATGTTTTCCGGATAGTTTCACAAATAATTTATGAAACTCTGTACATGCATGGAAGGATCTTCTACACAGCATATTTCTATTTACCCAACTTAAGTTGGTTAGGAGTGTAGTATAAAATTTCTCTCTAATTGTTTCCAATATTTTCAAAGTGTGAATGCACAAATGTGATTTAAATATTCATTTAGGAAGACCACTAGGCATGAAGTAACGAATTCGCGGGTTCGATCAATAATTCTAAACTTAAGCAAAACTTTTAGACTTTTCTTTTCCGCAAGTATAAAAAAGTAAGTACTATTATTTATGTCCAGTTTTAGGCAATATAGATTCTATAACATAAAATAATGGACATCAATAGATGCGTGCATGTGTTCCTATTTTTACTTAAAAAACTTAATAAGCAAAACTTTGATATTTTACCCTGTAATATATGATTTTTTTTTAACCCAAAAAATATATTTGTATCTTTAATACTCATACAGTATAAAAAAAATACTGAAAAAAAATTTAACTGTATTGGAATTTGAATAATTTCAATTTTTATTGGCAAAAACCCAACTACAAAATTCCAATTTTGATGAGAATGATTCAAAAACTACTAAGTATATTTTAAAATGTCTCTCTTGAACTTTAATTTTTTTTTCAAAACAATTTATTTGTATTTTGTACTAATATTATTATACTTTAAATGCTGGCAAAGACTTTACAACAGTTAATAACTTCACTCTCTTTAATTTTGAATATACTTTTACTACTGTCATCTATGAGGGTTATTAGTAACTAAAACTTCAAAATGGAAAGTAATAGATGAAAAAAAAACACCGATTTATCGAGAGGGAGTTCTATTTACATAGAATAAAGTGGATTATGTCACTTGTTGCCAAATGGCAACAGTATGCATGAGAGGGTTAATTCCTTAACTTAATACACCAAATAAAAACTTACCTTTAGTACACCATTTTCGCGTTTTACAGTGGTAGTGTCGTACTTGTAATCAGCTTCGATAAATTTGTCTGTGTACCGAGTATTCGGGCTTTGAACTTCAATGGGCTCGGACATTTTGACAAATATGTTCTTAAATTTGATGAAATGCACTAGGGTCTTGCTTTAGTATATATGACCTAAAACAATAACAAAAATCGTTACTTTTTGTAAAAAAAAATTAACAGATACAGTCATGCATAATTATTTTGTTTAAACCATTAACCCATTCATAACTATTAGTTTTTAATCATGCATAATTATTTATGCTGCTTTTTGCTGACATGACTTACCTTTGCAAAAAAATAAATGTTTGCCTTCCCTTGAGCAATGAAATGTAAAACTTTGATTGAATTTAACTGAGTACATAGAAGCATTTGAAATTAGTGTCGAATAAATAAAAACTAATTATAAAAACGTTTCAAGTAAAAAAAAGTGGATTCGAAATAATTATTGATCTAGTTATAAAAGATTTATTTAAGGAATTGCTGACTGAAACAAATTTTCAATATTATAATTATTTTGCAAGCTAAAAACGCTAAAAAAAAGCTATATTTTATACGTTTTAGAAATATAACGTTTAGAAAGATAGAAAAAAAATTAGGAAGCCAGTATTAATTTTTTTTTTAATTTTCCCAACACTTTACTTCTTAAAAAATATTGAACAATAATTATGAAACCTCAGATATTATAATAATTGTGTTTAGCTAAAAGAAGACATCAATAATTCAGTTATATTAAAATATAAATATAGTACTACGTGTACCAAATTTTGAAATCTGTAAAACTAGTTTTACGTTGCTATTAGTGTTATAGTTAAGAAAACAACTTTCAGTGACGTGTTACACGGAGAAAGATATGGTGACGCAACGCAGGAAGTAGACTACGAGTAATACCGATATAAATATCTTAAGGCGCTTAAAATCATGTAACCAGTTACAAAAAGTTACGTGATAGTACTATGATTATGAATTTAATATTCATATATTTGTTCTGCCAATTTGATACTTATTGGTTTAATTGGGGGGGAGTTCTTAAAAATCGGTAAATCTAAGTTCTTAAAAATCGGTATTTAAGGATTTTTCTTATTTGATACTCAACCTCCAAAATGCAAAGAATTTTCTAAAAAAAAGCTATAATTTAAATTATACACTCTTTCTGTTAAAGATAATTTGCACCTTATTTATTTGCATCAAATAGAGTTAGTTTATAGCAAAGATACTATCACATAATTTTGTAAATAAATATACAAAATCATTGTCGATATGTCTTTCATAAGCCAAAATATTTTATTACTAAAAGGTTATAACAAGCCCTGTTAATTTACTATTTTAAACCTATTATTAACCTATTTATTTTACCCTCACTGACACTCGACTCAATATATTAAAGACAACTTTATGAACATCATCAACACTTCATTTCCCAATAAAAATGCTAACATTATTTTTTTTTAAATTAGTGTTTCGTGTAACTTCATTTCTTTCTATATAAATAGTTCAGTACAATGGTCTCCCCTTGTCTTACATTAGGTTTACTGAGATAAACAAAGGCAGACAGCTTATTTTCTCTTAGCTAATTTTTTGCCAACCATCGCTTATTTACGATGTCAATTATATAGTCACAATTACTAATTATTATAAGTAAAAATAGTATTGGAGAGCATCAGTTGAATTATCAACGCAATAGAAAGCGATTATATTTTATGGTAAGAAAGTACAATTTATTCAAATCCGGGCCTATTACCAGTACAGATCTTTTTAATTGAATCATTGTTTTGAAATTGCGTCATGTCATGTCAAACCAAGATTAAAGTTATGCAACACCTAATGAATCACAAAAGAATTAAATACATTTGAAACACTATAAAAGTGATCATACAACTTTTAACACTCTCACGACAAACACAATTTCACAACTATTATTTGGTCAAAACTTACAATACTCTCCTCCATCTGATCACAAACATTGTTGCAACTTAAACTCTGAGAATCGATATCTAAACTCATTTAACACAAATACGTGCATCGATCTAATCGATAACTGTTACAAATCGATTATGTCAGATGAAAATACAAAATATATATTATCCTAGAATATAAATCACAACTTACCTTTTCTGATGACACTTATAACGTAATCTAAATCACAATAAGAAAGTTTGTCAATGAAAATACTTGATAAAAACCAAACGTCACAAGAAAAAATATTCCACAAACTTCAATTTCGAACAAGAATATTTTTCTAGGATAATCGTTTGGTTTTATAAGCAAGAAAGAATGTTCCACACTGGCATCCACGAGCGCTTATTACTTGACGAATTTTCTGTCAATACCGAAAATCACAAGGTTAAGGTTAAAAAATCCTTTCTCCAAAAGATTCTCCAAAAAAAAAAAAAATCGTCTGTCCAGGCGGTAATCGTTTGATTTTATGAATAACCCGTTTGAATGGGAATATTCTAGAATGTTTAAGAATCGTGTGTTTTTGAGGGGGCTTTTCCAAGCCGGTTGATGCGGCTCTGATGACGTCACAGAGTTAAGAAGGAGTTGGAGAAGCTTGGCGAGAAAAAAGTGAAGCTGTCAGGAAGTCGCCAAGTGATCCTAGTAAGCTCAAAAAGTTTCTTATTCAAAGTTAGTTCAATGTAAAACTCAGAATTTTGTTCTTTAAAAGGCGTTGATGAAAAAGAAAATGACTGTTTGTGCAGTTGTAGGTGGTAGCACGAGAATGGGTAAGTTACAGATATGTAACGCTTTTGTGTTTTTATTTTTTTATGCACTCCGATTTCAAAGTGTTTTTTTCTTTTTCACTCTCGAAAGGACAGGTATAGATGAAAAGAAACTTTTCTTTCAAAACAAGCTTTCTTTAACACACGTTTTGAACAACCAACAGACAGCAAGAATAGGGCATTTAAAAAAATTAATAAGTAATATATTCTTAGAAAACTCATTTTCGAATACCAAAACAAAACTAATTCCAGTAAAAAGTTGGTTGGTTGGCACATATATATTCCGGTTTGTGTGATTGACCAGAAACTCGTTTATAAACCTTCGACAAATAAGACAGAAACAAAAAGAACTTTTACTGACGCACAGAGAGAAAGTACACCCAGGGAGAAGGCGGGAATCGAACCTGCTGCCGTTAGAGCGCGTAGACTTCTAGCGTAATGGTTGGCGATCCAAACCACTAGGCCATCCGGGCTACTAATTACAGACACCAAACTGCTTGAACTCTTGCCATCCACGACGTGAAACAATCCCATTGACACAAAATGGTATTAATTCCCTTTACAGGTGAGACAAATACGTTGCAATTATAGTTTTATAAGAGGTCAAAAAGTTGCCGTCGATGTAACAACCTTGGACAAACTCCCCTTTGTAGTTCTAAATTCCGGCGCCCGTCGCTAATAGCCCTCTTGTAGCTCTAGTGCGACGGTGATTCAAACTAAAATAAACAAACTCCCCTTCAAAATGGCGCCAATAAAAAAGAATTTGGCCGACAAAAATAATTCAACTGGGTGAATTTGAAGCCTTCAAAAGGACGCCAAATTCACTCAGAGCGTTTGTTTACTGTTTAGGCTTACTAAAAAGCAATTGCTGGCCTCACTTAGCAGACCTGTTTTTGCATTGGTATTTGGTCGGTAGCATCACCATCTCCTTCTTAACTCTACCGGTGACGTAGCTCGTAGAGACACGTGGGTATGCAGAGGTATACCCAGCCGGCTTTTTAGGGTTGCTGGGATCATCGATCGAGCCACTTGGCAGATTTTTGTGGGGGTAAGGTTTGCCAAAATGAGTTTTAATTGCCTTAAGAGGTGTACAGTACAGTAACTCACAATTATTCCTCGGTTAGGTTAGGTTTTAATTATCGTCGCACTAGAGCTACAAGAAAACTATTGGCGACGTGGCGTCTTACTTTATAACCACAGTCAAGTGACGAGTCTGAACGACACTTGAATAGACACCCAACGCAACCGTTAAGAGTGACGTCGTACGCAGCGTTAGGACTTTGAAGGATATTTAACGTGCACTCCCTTACAAGACTTATTATTCGTCGGACGTTTTTGGCTGCACGAGCAGTTTATAGGTCGACAATTATTTACATTTATTCTTTGAGAACAAAATATTATAAGTTGAGTTAAAACAAAAAAGCCTAGTTATTAAATGAAGAAACATTCAGAAGTAAAAGTATCCGAGAATAAGTAAGTTATCTAAAAAAAAAGTTAGTTTACCATGCCTTTATACCTTTTTTGATTAAATTAAAACAATTTTACTGTACTTTATTGCCGATTTAAGCGTGCGGAATGTACTAGGTTTAGGTATATTTTATGAAAGGGTTTTATAAATTTAAAAAAAATTGGAGCATTATTATTTTTCGAAGAATTTTGAAAGTGAAAATAAACTGAAAGAGTCATGTACTATATTTTCAAGCACATGAAAACCTTTTTTCAAATATGTAATAAAAGAATTTAGCAAGGGATAAGAAGTCAACTAGTATGCAAACTCTATTTCAAAACAAGCAACAATATAGATGTAATCTTATCTATTCATATTTTGACGCTTTTTTAGTTTCTCTTACAATTTCTTACAGAAAGTAACTCATCTTATAGATTTTAAGATGGATTGAACTCTAATCTTGCTTTAACCCTTTCGCTACGAAGGGATTTTGTTTCCTCGTAGTATGTGATAGGAATATCATTATCGAATCCTTAGTCGGACGGCCGTCGTGGGCCGTTTCAGTAGTGAAAGGGGTAAAAGGAATTTTTTTCGTATCCCACAAAATAACGCCACTAAAATTTGATTATAATTTAATTCTAGCAAATTCAGAAGACACAAAAAAACAACAATACTAATAAACAATAACTTAAAAGTGCAATAAACTTTAAAAGCATTAAATGTCAGGTCCCAATGGAAACAAAAATAAATCGCCAAATGATAACTAATCAACTATCGCCAAATACGCTTCCTACTTATAATCTCCAATGCAAAATAGTCCCCTTATGAATTTTTTACTATAAAAAAGAAGACCGAGATAAATGATTTCGTGCTCCGAATCTGAAATAAATAGCAAAACCAGTTAACGCTTCACCTTGGGAATTGTATATTATTAATCAGAAAAGTCTAGGGTACATAAAGACACTAAAGAGTATGAAGCCTCAAATTCTTTGCCTTATATATGTAAATGTTAAGCAAAATACATTTATGGAAGCTATTTGCATCAATGTTTATAAGCGTTTACTTAACAAAATTCCCAAAAATTCAAAAAACCCAAAAATTAAAGATTTTTGTACTGTGTTCTCAAAAAATAAAACTTGGTTAGCTAATCTTAGGAACCCGGAAATATCGCATCATTTCAGGGTCAAATTGACTTCTAAATAAAAGCTTACGAGTTTATATTCTTGCTGGTAGTTTCTAAATTTAAATACAACTAGAACTTTCTAAGAGTTACGCCGCAAAGAGCCACGCGCGCACATCGTGATTTGTTGAAACTGTGAAACTGTTTTTAAAGTATCACGATCACGCGTGACTTTGACTCATATGATGCCAATTAAGGAAAATTCTCGTTTCTAGAATGATAAATCCAGATGACTTGCTTAATTCACCCAGCAGTGAATGACTGTATTCTAAATAACAATGACTTGTATATACTAATGTAAACTTTGACTTTTTAACATTCAACCCTCTTCCTCATCAGTCAGCCTCCATCCAGATATTCTAAGCACCTCTCCCATTTTTGCTAGCGATGAAATTTCTTTCAAATTATTTTTTGATATAAATGCTGGGCTTATAAAATTGTACACAACGCTATATTCCTATACACTCCGTGCCAACCTAACTTAGGTAAAAAGAGTAAAAAGGCAGATGGAAAAGCACGTTTTATCCGTTAGTTGGTAACTCTTGTAAGGTAATATTTACATACAAAATGATCTGAATACAATTTAACCAAAATAAACTTTTCATTCTGACAAAATTGCCAAATTTTCACATATTATATTCAAATCTGTTAGACCTTAAACGAAATTAGTGCTTTAAACATGTTTTCTGGGTGGATTCACAAATAATTTATGGAACTCTCTACATGCGCGGAAGGATCTTCTCCATAGCATATTTCTATTTATCCAACTTAGGTTGGCAAGGAGTTTAAATTGGCTCACGTTTTACCCTCCTAGACCCGTTTGAGTCCGAATTTTTTAAAAAAAAATCGCTTCTAAATGACGGCTTCAGTACAAAAGAAATAAGTTCCTAGAATATGGATTCGTTACCTCAAAAAGTTTTGGCTGGGTGTTAATGAATTCAGTCACTTCTTCCTTTATATACAGTGGATAGTCAAATGATTTATTCTTTTCTGTCTACACTCTTAAAACAAAAGAGTGAAATCCACTCCAGTTGGAGAAGTGCATTTTCGACACCCTAAAGGCATGCATATTTTCTCAGACTGAGTTAAAATCACTCGTTTGGAGTGATCCTGTCGGAGGTTTAACACGCAAAGGATCCACTCCAAAAGGAGAAGTGCATTTTCCAGTCTGGAGGAGTGAAATCCACTCAGACTGAGGTAAATTGGGAGTGTTTGTTTTAAGAGTGCATGCCTCAAGTTTTGGCTGGGTGTGAATGAATTTAGCCACTTCTTCCTTTATATTCATTAGATAGTTATTGATTTATTCTTTTCTCTCTATAGGCGATTCTCTATTTCAAACTACCGATATTCTTGCATTTTAAGTATTTTTGGTCTTCAAAATACACTAAGATTTAAGAAACTAAAACAGTCCAATCTTTTGATAAAAAATTTCAGAAATATTTATTAAATGTTTCCGTATAAAAATGCCTATCAGTTCTGGGGAATACGCCGAGTCTGTAAAGGCTTGACCGCCAACAATGCATCACCGTTGGATTTTTTTAAAAGAAATAATTATTCACAAGATGTATTAGAATTTTTGTTAAGCAATATAAAATTATTTTCATAGGGTTTTTTTTTTCTTTCAACGCAACGCCCGCAAGCAAAAGTAAATATTGGAAAAAAAATAAGTTTTAATTTTTTTTTCTATGGCACATGTTAACAGGGAAATAATCCTAAACACAGCAAAAGTATTTGCGTTTTATGAAGAAATTTCATGTTTAAATGGCACAGAATATTCATTACATTTTATACACGTTCCAAAAAACTCAAATACAGAACTAAAGAGGCCTAATGCTATTCATACTTCTTAAAAATATAAAAAAAATTGAATAGTTTGATTACTAACGCACTTTATACTTTTATAAATAAATTGAAAAAATTACAATCAAACTAATATAATTTTAACAAATAATAAATTAGTTTGAATAAAAGAATAAATATTCATGAATAGTACTTATTATCAATGGTACATAATACCTTAAAACATTTTTTAACAAATCTAAATTTCATTTACTGCATTAGAGAAGAACACGTATGTATCGTATCAACGTATGTAAATTACAATCAAACTAATATATTTTTAACAAATAATATATAAGTTTGACTAAACAAATAAATATTCATTAAAAGTATTGATTATCAATAGTATAATACCTTAAAACATTTTTTATCAACAATAAATTTAACTTACTGCATAAGAGAGAAGCACACGTATGTATCTAAAATCACTGTGTTAATAATCGCAAATTATAAGTTTTAATTAAACAAATAAAATTTTATTTTATCAAATAAAATTATTAATATTCATATATGAACTTTTTATTACCAATATTGTAATAGTACAAAAGAAAGTACTTACTGCAAATGGGAATAATACTCAAATATCAAAAATTCCTATATGCACATTTCTGTTTTTTATAGGGTGTTGTTTATTCACAGATATACAGTCCAAAGCTCACGCTGGTGTTCCTGGACTCATATAAATAGACTTCTGAGAATATCAAAAATATTTACTCCTAGCAGCTTTTTACCAGACTACGTGAAACTTTAAGAAACGGGATACGTTTAAACTTTTGTCTTAGTCATAAGATTGGTTTTAAGTTAAATTTTGCGCTGTCATTGGCTGCATGGTTGTGATGCGTCTGAATTTTTTGCTTGTTCATTCAATTAAGAGATTACAAGTTGTTAAGCTTCACCTATTTTTTTATGTTCAGATGATTGCGTCAGTACAGCACTACATAACTGCATAATGATCATAATTGAGGTCTTAGAGGATGCTTAGGACGACACTATACAAAAAAAAATGTAATTAACCCTTACTGTATATTCAAAATATAACCTCTTAAGGTGCGAGCAGATTCCTACACGTATATTCTTAACCTTAACATACTTCTCATAAAAATATATGCTAAAAAGTATGTTTTGAAAACAATTTTTTAAAAAAAAATTATGTTTAATAGTTACTGAGAGACACGCCTTAAGCGCGCTAAAAATACAAATTTTCGTGCGATAAATGCAAAACAAAAGGCCGTATCACTTATTTGTAGTTTACATTTCAGTTTAACATTGTTTTTTAATGCAAAATGACTTTAAAATGAACTACTAAAACAACTTTTTGAAAAGTTTTTTTTTAATTATATAACTTTTTTAAGAACTCTAATATCGTAATGACTCTTATTTAACTTCATTTTTATAGAAATAAATGACAGATACCTGCAATCACAGGCAGAAAACTGATATTTGAATCTTCCTCTATCGGACTATGTCAATTTTAGAACTAATTAACGTGTTAATTGTTTTTGGGTAGGTTTTAAAAAAATTTCCCAAATGGGGACGCCAGGTCGCAAGAGGATAAACTTCAAGCAAATGACAATAATACAAGAATAAGGAAAATAAGTAAAACCTTAATATTGGTTACGTTAGACTTTCATTTTCAGTTACAAGAAACAATGAAATAGTAATGCAACCAAAGGTCGTGTTTCTAAGATTTTGTGAAACTGTTCTTTTTTAATTATCTTTTTTTAAAGAATTCATAGCATTTCCACTTTCATTTGTATTTTAAAAAAAACAATGAATTCGAATAATAAACCCCCAGTCACCTAAAACTTTTACTTTTTAACATCTTAAATGGACAATTCCATAAAAATGTCAACTTTGATAAAATAAAAAAAGTTGTAGTTTTTACAAATTAAGTTTAAAAAAATATTTTCCAAGTTTTCAAATTATGGTTTAAGAAAGCAGGACGATAAAGGACATGTATTCACATTTCCCGAAGAAGAAGTCGATGCCTACTGGACAAAAAAAATTTTTTTTCTTCTGCACATTCAGCCAGCATTTCAACTACACTCCATAACAACCTAACTTGGGTAAAAACAAAGAGTAAAAAGGCAGGTGGAAAAGCGCGATTGGTCCGTTAGTTGGAAACTCTTGTAAGGTAATATTTACATACAAAATGATCTGAATACAGTTAAACCAAAAGACACTTTTCATTCTTATGAAATTGCCAAACTTTCTCAAATTAGTTATTCTATTCAGAAAAGATGTTTTAAACATCTTTTCTGGATAGATTCACAAATAATTTATAAAACTCTTTACATCCGCGGAAGGATCTTCTCCATGGCCTATTTCTATTTACCCAACTTAGGTTGACAAGGAGTGTAGTTATAAATCGTCCTCGATGCATGTTTGAAAAACCTTTCATATATTAATAATTGTGTTTATAATATAATATTTAAAATATTATGAGTGTTCTAGATAATAAAAAAATATTTAATTTATTACTTTACACAATTTTAATTTAATATATGCTTATGAAACTTTTAATCATTCTGCCGCGGTCATTCCGTCACGTCAAATGACAGTCAATAATTTAAACCATGATACAGATATGTTTCTCTAAATAATTATTTTTTCATAGCTTATGTATCGTATTTAATATGTGCATTAGTTTAAAAACTCAATGTATGTTAATTCACAGAAGTTTCCATTTTTAAGTACCAAGATACAGTCGTGGTTGAAAAAAAGTCATTCCGTCTCACAAAAAGAAGTTAGTCAAATATGAAATAATAAAATACTTAAATTTTAAAAAATTATTATCTTTCAATCTTCTTCTTCTTCTTCACAAGCTCAACAGCCTTTTGCAGGCCAAGGCTGACTCGCTGATCCTCCACCAGTTGGCCCTATTAGCCGCAATGGCTCTCCATCGGTTGACTCCTATTATTTTGAGGTCCCTTTCGACATCGTCTAACCATCGTGTGGGTGGTCGTCCCCTACGTCTTGTACCTTCAATTTTGGAAAAAGTCACTTTATTGGTGGGAAAGTCCTCGGGACATCTGTACAGATGGCCCAGCCACCTAATTCGGGATGCTTTTATAGTTCTCACTATGTCGGTCCCGCCAAATTTACCGAATTTTATCTTTTAATCATTAACAGTAATATATAAACAGAAAAAAACAAATTTTTTTTAGCTTCGTGAAGAAAATATCTTCATGGTATTTGTTTCACTAAAATTCTACAATTCGAAATGTCGTTCCGTCGCAAATGGAATCGCCCAAATATGACTGTATCCAAACCAATGTAATTTCATCTATGCTAATTTGAGTAACAATAAAATTGTTTAAGTATAAAAATAAGTATATAGCCAATATAAGTATAACAAATTTATTAAAATAATATTTAACTTTAAAAGTCATTTTAAAAAGTGCATGACTTATAAACGAAGCTAACACATCAGCATATTTTTATATCTAAAATATGACTGTTCCCAAAACAATGTAATTTCCATGTTGTTCGAATGGATTAAAAGGAAAAAAACTCCGTCATTCTTACTTCATCACGGTTTCTATTTCGGTCTCACGTTAATTCAGCTCTTTTTTTTTTCATCGTGTCTTGCCATCAAAAATATCTAGACACAACTTAAAGTGTAATCTCTAGACGCTTTCTCTGCTGTTTAGGAAAAACTATATCTTATTCTATCAATTTTTAATCGCAGTTTCACGTCTAGCAGAGGTAGAAATTGAAATATTGCAAATAGTTTCAAGAGTTGTTTAATATTGGTGTTAATTTTCAATTGCTTAAGCTACAAAAGGAGGTTTAGACACACAAAAAAGATAGATTAGTAAAAAGTTTTTCACTCAATAAAAACTACCTGTTCACACACTTTTATATAAATATTTAAACTTAAAATCATCGGCACAACAGCCCATTACAGGGCCAAGGACTGCTGTGCCCATTTCAGCTTTCATGATCTAGGGCTTTGGGGTGCTGGGCATACGTCCCGGTATAAAGGGGTCAAGCCTCACAATGAACCCCCCAATGTTGAGTTCCCAAGCATGCTTGGTACCCAGTTTATCGACCCACTCAAGGGATGAAAGGTTGGGTCAATAAATATTTGTCATCATATTTTCCGAGTAATTAAACATTTTCATAAAAAAAGTAACACCCAATTAATGTCCAAAAAGCTTTAAAATAAGTTCTGCCCTACATATATCCTCTTACCGAGGAAATACGTCTCCGTCTAAGGAAATTTAGTGCTCATTTAAAGCCCTCTATAGACAATACCTTTACTAGTGATAACCATTTAAAGTTAAGATAAATTCCACTTACTATAATTAGAAAAACTACTTTACATTTGGGTTTGTTTGTCAATTCCAATTTGACGGCAAAATAAAAACAAACCGTGGGGGTTGCGTTGAGTGCCAGCTCAGGTTTTGGCCTCGTCACTTGACCGTGGTTGCGAACATTCATCCAAGAAATACACAGACAAAAAAACTGGGCTTCTTTGGAAATCAGAAAAATATGTTATTGTAAAATAATATATACATTAATTATTATGCATTGTACTTTTGCAATAGAGAGAACTTTTGTGAAAATATTTACGTCTATAAACCGACGAATAGCCATAAAAAAATTAAAAAATTATTTTGATTTTAAAATTAAATAAAAAAATGTGACCGTAGAAATAGAAAATTGAATTTTTGATAGCAGACATTAACCACACAAAAAATGCGTGCAACATTTATTTTCGATTATTAGGGATAATTGGAACTAAACTGATACCATATTACCGTCAAAGGCGAGTATTTTTAGCCATGTAGGGAAACTTTGGTCCACGCGTCGGAAAAAGGTTTGTTTCTTAACACTTTACCTACGGGCGTCGACTGACCCGTAAACTAAAAATCTTCTAGACCAGCAACTTAATCTAATGCCTAGCTCTTCTAACGTGTCGAAAGCAACTAAAACACTATTAAAGGTTGATTTGTTGATTGGCATAATTGTACTTTCAATTTTAGGGCTACTGTTTCTTCAGAATGTTCTCTGTTAAAAAAAAGTTACCCACTAGTGATTATTTCAACCGTTAGTCATCCTTTTACATCGGACCTTTTTGACTATGTGAACGAATAACATTTTGAGTTAATTGCATGACACAAAATTTGCATAAGGGTCCGTCTTAATATTAAAAATGTTACGAACTTTAAAATTTTCAATAGCAACACCCAATTTTAATTACTTAGAAATGTGAAAACCCTCGAAAACCCCTAAATCTAAGTTTTTGTTACATTTGGAGGAATATTTGACGAGTTATTCAATCGAATCACTTGTGGATCTTTGGGGGACCATGTCTAAAATGACAAGCGTAGTCAGTCTGTAGGTTTATTAATGGAGAAAAAGAAGCACAAGGTCAAATATCTTGAGGATGGGCCTACGAGGGATATAAAAGTCAATGAGTAGCTGTATATATTCAAAAATAAAGTCGAAAATAAGTTGTAGTAAAAAATAGATCCCTATCGTCACTTGATAAGGGTTCAAATTACGAGATGTCATTGGCTCTGTTAAATCTCCTAAAGGTGACTGCAAATAGGCAGCCAGCAACCAATACATTAGTTCCCTTAGACACAAAGGGGGCGCGCTAGTTTCTATGTCAATTTCAATGTAGAAATTCTCCAATGAGGGTTTGAAACTTAGAGTGTTCTTAGTCTATGGGTCGGTCGACGCCCGTAGGTAAAGTGTTAAGAGGACTCCCTTGGAATTCCACATCTTGAAAATCGTAATGTTATTCCTATGGAAAACATTCGCAAGTCAATTACCGCCACAATTTTAATTAAAGGTTACTAGTTTTTGGTATCATTGTAAAGAACGAAAGGAACTAAAAGGATAAAACTAATTTGTTTTGTGGAAATCACATATTTAGTATTTTTAGTAATTTTTTTAAGTCAGAACTTAATGCGTACTACATTTTTTACTTACTTCAAAAAATTACTAAAAATACTAAATATGTGATTTTCACAAAACAAATCAATTTTAAAAAATCTACTCCTTTCGTTCTTTACAATGATACCAAAAACTAGTAACCTTTTATTAAAATTGTGGCAGTAATTGACTTGCGAATGTTTTCCATAGGAATAACATTACGATTTTCAAGATGTGGAATTCCAAGGGAGTCCTCTTAAGGGGTCTAAGGAGTCTTAAAAATGTGCAAAGAAGGAACTACAAAGTATAGTTTGATCTGTCATGTAATTTCTTAACTACTCAATATACAAGTATAATTTTTTTATATGTAATTCTACAAGATTTATTTATTATAAAACAAATTTTAAAATTTATGAAACTTTAGCCAAGACTAAAATAAATGATATTAAACATAAAGCTATTTTAACACATTGTGATTAGGCTTGCGCGGCAAATTTTGAGGTCAAAATTGAAAAAATGACCCAGAAAATGACTTTATATTGTACAAATATGTACAAACTAGGACTTATACCTAAATTCTCAGCTCAATTTTAATTAGAAATTATTTAAAAATAAATTTAAAATCAAAATTTAAAAAATTTTATTAATTTTTTTAGAAAAAAGTTCTTAAAATAATTTCTAATTAAAATTGAGCTGAGAATTTAGGTATAAGTCCTAGTTTGTACATATTTGTACAATATAAAGTCATTTTCTGGGTCATTTTTTCAATTTTGACCTCAAAATTTGCCGCGCAAGCCTAATCACAATGTGTTAAAATAGCTTTATGTTTAATATCATTTATTTTAGTCTTGGCTAAAGTTTCATAAATTTTAAAATTTGTTTTATAATAAATAAATTTTGTAGAATTACATATAAAAAAATTATACTTGTATATTGAGTAGTTAAAAAATTACATGACAGATCAAACTATACTTTGTAGTTCCCTCTTTGCACATTTTTAAGACTCCTTAGACCCCTTAATGCCTCGTCATATAATGATCCCATCTTAAGTATTTCTACGTTTTTGGAAAGGTGGAAATTACGCCTTTCATTTCATGCAAATTTTCTTCTTTAGTAAAAAAAAAAACCTATGATTTTGGACCAAAGTTACAAGCACTGACTTTATTTAAAATAAATAAAATAGATATAAATGGTGCGAGAGAACTCCACATGATTTAGGTCGTGCTGCCATCTGTTATATAAACAGACAACAAGTTTTATGAAAACAAATTGAAATGAAATTTCTTTAAATTATTTTTAAATGCAAATATTACTTATAACTCACATTAGGCATCACAATGAATATTTTTATAAAATTTATTGTAATGCATACCTGTCAGTAAGATGTGACGCATCTTTATTTTTCCTAAATTGGTTTTTAATTAAAAACTTAATTAAATATTAATCAATAAGATTTACAAAATACCATATCCAACAATATTTTCTTCTAGAATTAGAGAAAACTTATTTTCCCTGACTTTAAAAAAGCTCTTTCTTAATTTTAAGGATTTGAAATTTTTATTTCAGAATTATTTAAAAAAAAAAAAAGAAAAAAACACAGAATTTCTATCAGCGTTAGTGCTGCTATCTGGCTGAGAAAATGTTTTCACATTTAACCATATGATTTGTAAATTCTTTACGTGTGTGTTTAATAATTTGTTGAATTGAGAAATTTAATTTTTTATTATTTTTATTATTTAAGGGTAAAGTTTAAGAATCTAACAAAAAATATTGCAAAATGTGAGTGCAATGATGTCATATATAATCTGACACCAGTTCGTATTACACGGAGCCACCTATGGCAATAGTTATTGAATAACTTTTAATGGCAGCTAGCTTGCCAATGGTTCTTTATAAATGGCAATAGATCTCTTATGATAATCTCTTATGGTTAGAAAACATTATTTTTACAATAGAGTTGTCAATTATACTTTTATCCCACTTCCGCTAGTAATCAGACTTCCTTTCGAGGCACCGACGACATGGTTAATATTTTTTTGGGGACATCAACTGAAACCACGTTTAATAGTTTGAGGTTATTTACGAGGAAGTGAGACATATCATTACATGTATCAAACAAATACAAAAAGTGTCGATCAACAACAGGCCAGAGGCCCAGCAAGATTGGTCCAAAATTAATTTAATACTTTACCAGTTTCCAATGGCTATCAAGATTCTTCTTAAAATTTCTTCGAATGCACAACATGATATGGTAAGGCAGTCCACACTCATTGACAACTCTATTGTAAAAAAAAAATGTTTTCTTACCCTCTTCTAAAGCACGATTTCATTCAATTTCATATCATGTCCTCTGATCCGGCGTTTAAAGGTAAAACCTAAGCACTCCATGTCTCCCTGTTTTATGAACTTGAATAACCCCTAGCTCTCCTAATTCAAGGAATACATGCTTCAAGACCGTAATCTCTGTTATCATAATCAATACCAGATAGACCCTTAATCATTTTTGTAACCCTATGCTGAATTTTTCAAGCAACTCTATATCTTTTCTGAGGAAGGGAGCCCAAAGCTGACCAGCATACTACAAATGTGGCCTTACCAATTCCCTATAATACAATGGCAAAATAATCTACTCGGATTTAGAAGTGATACTTTTTCTAATATATCCCAACATTCCATTAGCTTTCTTACTTGCTTCAACCCATTGTCTATACTCATTTTGAAATCATTGCTTCCCAAAACTCCTAATAAATCTCTAACAAACTCATTATTTTGGATACTTTCTTCCTGTAAAACATAAGAATCTATACCTACACGTAGCAATGAAACAGCAAAATATAACTTTCAAATATAATTGTAAATGTAATTAGACTTGTGCAAGGGAATTATATGATAGTGTTTTTATCTAACACCAGACCAAGCACACACTCCTGAAAATATATGTCTCCATACGTTTTGCCGTTTATCTCTGTATGTAAAGACGTAGAATATTTACAGTAAGAACCCTTGCATAAATGTAAACTTAAAATAACTATATTTTCAAAGATTTTTTTTTAAAATCGATATTCAATGTCGATTCAAATATTATCCTAGATTCATCAATCAACTAAATTCCATTAAACTTTAATACTTTTCATTAAACTTGACATAACGTGACTAAATTAACTTTCTTCTATGAAACTTTGATCATTAATTTCTTTTTGACATTTTAAGCTAATCGTAGCTTAAAGACTCCCATG
The DNA here is from genome assembly GCA_023701765.1 of Hylyphantes graminicola. NCBI lineage: Eukaryota > Metazoa > Arthropoda > Arachnida > Araneae > Linyphiidae > Hylyphantes > Hylyphantes graminicola. The sequence continues at coordinate 61,100,871 of CM043118.1, read as the reverse complement.
AACTCTTAATCAATTCAAATTCGATTGAAAAAATGAATTGAATGATTTCCTACAAAAATGTTAAGAATAGATCACAAAGAATGGTTTTAGCTAATTTAATACAAAAGACTTTATCTGACTTTTCGCTACATCTTCTGAATTATTTCCCCCTTTTTTATTAATGGTTTTAATAGTCCGTTAAAAATCAGGGGGTCTCTAAACTTAACTGTTTAAAATTTCGAGTTAGGTTTCATACACAAAAAAAAAAATGATTCCTAGTAGCTGTAACAACTGCTTGGTTAAATTGTTCGCCATATTTTTAGAATTCAGTTGAACCTTTTTTTTTTTAGATTTTGGTTACCGAAATCCGAAAAATGGCTCAATCTTAACCCTTTTCAGTCCCAAAAATTTACTACACTACAGAAACATATGATATTCACAAAATAAGCTTATTTTAGGTCAAATATACGAATTCCATAAGAAAAAAAATCCATTTAAATTTTTTTTATATGGTTTTTGAAACAATGCCCAAATTCTTTAACTGTGGAAAACAACAAAATAAAAATATATATATTACCTAAAAACACTTTGAGTTATATATTTTAAGGTATCTGACCATATTATTAAAAAAATATTATTAATTATTTTAACCGAAATAGTTTAAATTGTGTTTTAAATATGTGGAACTGAAGTGAACTTATCAAAAATCAGGAGAAACGCTTCTTGACTATTTTCTAAATAAAAAAATAGTAGTTTTTACTTCTATTGAGATTAAAGTAAAATTTTTTCTGATGGAACAAAGTATGAAGAATCGAATGATGTGTGTTTGGATGTCATAGCGGGACATAAAAATTTTGAAAAAAATATTGAAAGTGATGATGCCAAATGGCATCACTGGGACTGAAAGGGTTAAGCCTAATTGAAAAAAGAGTGAATCGTTTCACAACACGGCTGTTGTAGCTTGTAGCTACTACACTCTTAAAACAAAAGAGTGAATTGCACTCCAGTTGGAGAAGTACATTTTCTACACTTCTTCTTCTTTTTTTTTTTTTAGAAGTACACTGGAAAGGAGTGAATATTATCTCAGACTGAGTTAAAATCACTCGTTTGGAGTTATCCTGTCGGAGTTTTAACACACAAAGGATCCACTCCAAAAGGAGAACTGCATTTTCCAGACTGGAGGAGTGAAAATCAATCAGACTGAGTTAAAATCGCTCGTTCGTTTTAAGAGTGTATAATGTTTGAAATTTTCAATACAGTTGAACGCAAAGTTTCCTTGCACGGAAGCCACGACAACGGGCGGAGCTATCAAACGCGCGAAGCAATCAAATGAGGACAAAATAAAAAAGCTGAAATTTTCTCTTCGACTGATTGCTCCGCGCCTTTTATAGCTCGGCCCGTGGTCGTGGCTTCCGTGTAAGGAAACTTTGCGTTCAACTATAGTGTAGAACCGTGGAAAAAATCTTGTATTTCAAAACTTTTTACACGATCCGGCTACGATTAACAGGCTCCTGGTTAAGCAAATTATTGTACTGGTGCAAAAATTGTTTCTAAAAGGTCTGTAAACGGTCAAATAAAACAAATTTGAAGGAAAGTATCTTTGTGTTTTTTAATTATTAATTTTTTGTAGCTTTGAAGTGGCTATAATTATTGACAGATGGCAACACATTTTTGAAATTTATCTATTAAAAATTAAATAGTCTGATGATATTTTCTCTCTTCATATTTTTCTGACTGCTATTTTCAAGAAAGCCGGGATAAAAATTTTCACATAAAATATCAATACTTTCTAAAAGTTAGAATATGTAAAGTTCAAATTAAATACATTTAATAATGATGACTTTTAAGGACATGATACTTAATACGTCCTTATATCCTCTTACGACAATATTATTTTTCGAATTTTTTCGACAATATTATTTTGATTTGCCAATCGAGCTTAACCCACACTGAAAAGTTTTGGAAACCCCCTTCACTAAGTTCCATTCTGTATTTTATTCCTTTTAGAATCATTTTCCTCATGTCTTTTTCCTCTTTAATTTAATGGTCTTCCGAAAGGTCGTTCCCTATTCAAAATGGAATATTTTGGCAACCGCAAATGGGCAATAAATGGAATGAAATCGAACAGAAACGTTTCTCTTTTATTCTTCTATTAGATTGATCTTGGACAAAAAAAAAAATAGTTGTATTGTTATGAATAAAATGTAACGTACACCATACGTTACATGAATAAAATGTAACGCACTCTATACGTCACGTCACATGAATACCATGTAACGCATATTATACGTTAAATGAACAACATGTAATGCATAATATACGTTACATGAACATGTAACGCACGCTATACGTTACATGAACAAAATGTAAAGCACTCTATACGTTACATGAATAAAATGTAACTCACGCTATACGTTACATGACTAACATGTAATGCGTACTAAACATTACATGAATAAAATGTAACGCACGCTATACGTTAATGTTAATGAACAAAATGTTACACACGCTGTACGTCACATGAATAACAAGTAACGCATACTATACGTTACATGAATAAAATGTAACGCATACAATACGCTACATAAATATAATATAACGCATGATATACGTTACATGAATAACATGTAACGCATACTATACGTTACATGAACTCCCGATCTTATGTGTTAACTGGGTTAACTGTGTTGATAAGATTAACTGTGCCAACTAGTATTTTATGTGTTCATTAGTATCTTATGTGTTAACTAGATTTTATGTCTGCTGATGGCTGCCTGTATTTAGTTATCTCCCTTTAGCTAGAATTTTCTCATGATTGTTTTTTGTGTATACACGAAAAAAATCTAATGTCAAATAAAAATAATAATAAACATATTTCGAATTTAATTTTTTTAAATAGTCGTTTAGGGTATAGTGTTTATTCCAAAAGCAAAAAAAGTAAATATTAGTCTTTTCGACAATTTACATATTTTACGTTTTGAGTGGCAACAGTTTCACAATTTAGCGCATACTCATAGCTTAATGGGCTTCTCATCCACTAGGCCACCCGATCTCCAAACAAAAAACGTACAACATACTTACCATAAAAAAACTAAATACAATTTCCCCCGCAAAAATGTTTATAGTCACTTAAAGAAGATGGAACCTGGCATTCGATTATCTCATGTTACCTGATGTTCTATTTTGGGACGTTCGATCCGAATTCCATTGGAGTTTAGTTGTTTAGTGCCTGCACGCAACAGACAGATATATCATCACTTTATTGTCATGCAAATGCCAAAATTCCGAAAATAGATTTGATATATTCTTTTTTTCCTTTGTTCTATTTATCCTAATTGATTATGAAAGTAGGAAATATAGAGTATTATTTTAATATTGGTTATGGTATTTTTAATTACACGTGAGACTTTTTATATAATGCAGTATACTTGAAATGAAAAACTCCCCTCGAATTGCTTTTTAACTATCCATATATATAAATTGGTATAGTTAAAGTTGCGTTTTTAAAAATGCAATAATTATAATACACAGAATGTTGGGAAATTTGATAACGACTTTATTGAAATTTTTGTTTGCTGAGATCAATAGAGCAATATAATTATTTAGCAACAAACAACTATCGGATAGATTTCCCATTGCTTTAATCGTGTCATAGTTTCGCAAAGGGTCCTGCCTAGATTTGCTTACATTTTTGTCTAGCTATTAGGGCAGCGCTACTTTTTTACCTACGAAGTAGGCTGTGTGTTTGTGTGGAGAGGCAATTTTTTTTATATCTAATAATTCAAAGATTAACATTTAATTTTGTTATGTAAACCATTTAAATTGTAATTTATACACTCTTAAAAACAAAAGATTGAAATCCACTCCTATAAGAGAAGTTCATTTACGACACTGGAAAAGAATTAACTCCTATATCGCTCGTAATCGCGCTAAATCGCTCCTAATCGCCTTAAAATCGCTCGTTTGTTGTTAATATTGTTGGAGGTTTAACAAAACAAGAGTGGAATCCACTCTTCTATAGAGGAAGTGCATCTTCGACACTGAAAGGAGTGAAATTTAACTCAGATGGATGTTAGCCTATTAGTTGCATACACTCTTAAAACAAAAAAGTGAAATCCACTCCAGTAGGAGAAGTGCATTTTCGACACTGGAAAGGAGTGAATATTAACTCAGACTGAGTTAAAATCACTCGTTCGGAGTGATCCTGTCGGAGGTTTAACACACAAAGGATCCACTCCTCAAGGAGAAGTGCATTTTCCAGACTGGAGGAGTGGAATTCAATCAGACTGAGTTAAAATCGCTCGTTCGTTTTAAGAGTGTACTCCTGACTACAACCCTGTGACCATTAAATTGTGCAGGATCAATACATAGTACCGCAAACCATAATTATTGAATTAAATAATGGACACATATATTTAACAAACCAGACAACATGATTAAAAAAACCTAAGCCAATATAACTTTCATCTCACATAATTAAATTCCTTTCACCCTCATTTATTAACCAGGAGTTAACATTCTTTCAACCACATTATACCTTTTTTTTTTTCGTGCTAGGCCGCACCAGACAACTAATGAAATATTCGGAAACTTTAGATAATAATGAAAACGCATTGGCAAACACAAAAAGGAGACCAACACCCAAGCAAAAGTCATGTGACTTTTTCCAAAGAGAGCTTACATGATTTCAAACATTTTCAATCAGTCCAATTTCAAAATGTCATTTTTGGTTACAATCTACAAAGGAATGACAACAGATACTTTTACATTTTGTCCATCTGTCCACCATTGTTTGGATTCACTGTATCAAAGTTATTGTTGGTTGGTAGACATTTGTATTGAGGTTTGTGTGCTTGGTCAGAGATCCGCTAAAAAAACCCTCGTCGAATAAGAGAGACACAACACACATAAGTGACAAATGCTGCCATCTTTCGCCACCTCCGCAATTTAGACATGTCCCTGAAGGAGACGGAAATAGTCTCCAGAGGCCTTTACCCGTAGGAAACTGCGCCATGACCACCCACAGGACTTTCGGACCCACAGATTTAACGAGCACGTACTTCGCATATACTCGGTGGGTCTTTAGTGGTATCGGTACTCGATCGCGGGGCATTCCGATTCCGGGAACGAGGCCTTAATCACTAGGTTACCCACGGCCCCAAGTTATGGCTTTACCACAGAATTTAAAAATGCACTCTTTAAATAGTTGGGTTAGCAAAAAATTTCCAGGATTCCGGTGCAATCGTGCACCAGACTTTTTAAGACATGTAGACTATTCTAAGCTCTTTTAATTGTTTTAAACAAAACTAAACATGCATCAAACATGTTATGCAGCAATAAAACTACAACAAAAATAATTTTTTATGCATTTCTTCGCTTTCTTTAGTGATATGTCGCCAAAAATAGCAACCCTTCTTCACCAATTTATAACAATTGATCTGTCCCCCTCCTCATTTGGCATTTTTGCCATTAGATGAGCTTAATATTTACGTCGTTGGAAATATTCCGTTAGACTAAAAGTCTGTTCAATTTTTCATTAGTTTCCCGTGACAAGCCAGTATTCAGTATGAATAATTTGGAGAGGGGCGTACTTGTGATTATTAAAAGTTAGGGAAACTGCTCTGGACAATTTCCTATGTTGACGGAGGAGTAATTTGTATGGGCTTTAATTAAGAACGAAGCTTATGTTGCTATAGATGACGGCTTTGTCGTTTAGCATAGGATTTATTGTAGATATTTACGTGGGTCATTGTTTTGTGTTACTTTGTTCGATGAGGAACCTACCGATTACTTTTTTGTAAGGATTATTTTCATATTCACAACTATTATGTTTGTCAAAGAAACGGTTTTGCTAATTGCAAAGATCATTAGTAAACAGCCAACATGAGTTACATGTGCTGTAATCTTCCCATTGGCTCAATAGGGTAATAGACTTTAAGGTAGGCGAATACCCAAAATTCTAAATTTTTTACTATTACTTTAATCTTTTCCAAATTTGGCATAGTGATTTCAAATATAATGAACAATGATTTTGGGGCAATATTTTTATTTAAATAAAATTGATTTATTTTAAACGATGTTTTTCAACTAAAAAAAGGGGGTTACGCCAACACTTCTAGCATAAAAAGTTTTACATTAATTTACCTGAAATTTTTCACAGATGCTATTTCAATATATATCTGTGCCATGAACCTCTAACATCAGGTGGAAATATACAAGGTTTTTTTTTTTCAAAAAATGTCCAAGTGTAAGTTAATCGAAATTAATCCTTTTTTTTTGTGGTTAATTTATAACATTTTTCTTAATAACTTTTTTTCTTGTAATTTGTATGTAACTCTAGAGGGTCATTGCATGTATCAGTTCAAAACGAAGAATTTAACACATAATGAATGTTCATAGGATGAAAATTCAATGTGGTTGACTTGTTGGAGTAAACCTCTTTTTTTTTAGTAGAAAAACACTGTTTAAAATAAAAAAAAAATTATATTTAAATAAAAACAAAAGCCTAAATAGTATTATTCATTATATTTGAAATCACTTTGCCAAATTTGGAAAAGATTAAAGAAATAGTAAAAATTTTAGAATTTTGGAAAATTTTGGGTATAAGCCTACCTTAAGGGAAATATAAAAAAAACTTTTAACAGTGGAAGGATTTACTATAAATTAAAATTATATGTACTTCAAAATAATTAAATTAAACTCAAACCTAAAAATTTTGGGAGATACCTAGATTTTTCCAACATTGGCCATGGAATTTCGCAAACATACTTAACATAATCTTGTCGCATATATTTTAAATACAAAAAAGTAATGATGATATCTTTTGAATATAAAAGGTATATTTATTATTCCCTAACATCTCAATTTTTTTTTAATTCCCAAATAACATTAAAAAAAAATATGCTTTACCAACGGTTTGCAACTGTTGCAGAAGCTTAAAAATTTAGATAGTTGGATGCAAAATTATTTTTAAAAATTGCCATTGATATTATAATTTAAAAAAAAAAATAGAATATATTATTCTTCCACGTCGAAAAACAACTTTACGCGAAATAAACGCAAACGCAATCAATGGAATATTTTAGTGATGATGGGGGAAATAATGACGCTTCCCCCACACAAAATGGACGCACGCGTGTTTTCAAAAGTACTCGAAATCGTCTTTATATCGCTAAGTAAGTTGCGGATGTTAACAAACTTTCAAAGTCAATTTGTTATCATTCTTTTAAGATGATTTATCATTCAGGCAAGTTTTGAAGTGAAACGCCAAAGAAAATTTACGCAACAAATTCGCTTGATAAGAATGTTAGATGCATCTTTATTTCCTTCTTAAAGAGTATATTAAATACTGTTTTTGAGTCACCAAAAAGTAAAAAAACTGTTTGAATTAGGATTAGTATAAGAGAGATTAAATTTAGTTCACTTGTGCCACTTAATTCATGTAGTATTCATTTAGTCACTTAGTACCAGATTAAGTGTAATACAGGCAATGGCCTTTATTAAACTACCTTATTTTACAGTTGTCTACGAATGAAACTGATGAACAAAAATGTTTGAAATCTTATATGAAATATATTGTCGCATTGAAAGGATGTGAATTAGAGTAAATAAATTGTTTTTGGACGATGTAAGGACAATTCCTATGCCTTGAAAAAAATACTTACGGGGAAAAGAAATATTTTAACGACGTTTTTAATTAGTGTCAACGATGCTCCGACTTGAAAATAACAATAAACTAGTTGAATTTAATAGTTAATAATTTAAAAGAAATGTGCTTGGGTTAATGTTTCTTTAATTGCAAGGAGCAGTTTTTGGAAAGTTAATTTTTTTAAAGCTAGATTTCGATATCAGAATTTTATCCTCTTATGACCCGAGCAAAATCCTACACATATATTCTTATAATCTAAACATACTTCTCATAGAAATATCTGCTAAAAAGTATCGTTTTTGCAAGAAATTCTTTAAAAAAGAAATATGTTTACTAGTTACTGAGATACACGCCATAAGCTAAAAAAACACAATTTTTTTGTGTGGTATAAATGCAAAAAAAGCGGCCGTATCACTTATTTGTAGTTAACAGTTTGTTTTAACATTGCTTTTAATGCAAAATGACTTTAAAATTAACCACTAAAATAACTTTTTGAGTAGTTTGAAAAATAATTAATTAATTTTTTAAGAACTCTAACATCGTATTCACCTTTGTTCAACTACATTTTTTATAGAAATAAATGATTGATTCCTTTAATCAAAAGCTGATAATTGATATTTGGAGCAGCTTCTATCGGACCAGGTCAATTTTGCAACTAATTATAACATGTTTATTGTTTATGGGGAGGTTTTAAAAAATATCCCCAAATGGGGACGCAGGTCGCAAAAGGTTATATTTAGGGTCTTATTTTTACTCCGTCACATACATGATATAATCAAAACTGGTAACCCATTGGAAACGATTTCCGGGCGGAATGGCGTTGGAACCTCAATCTGCTATCTACTGCAGGAACTGGGCGTATACCAAATTACCAATGTCCCTTGTTTTCCGGAAGTGTTTATCAAAGCAAAGAAACATTCAAAGATAAAAATAATCCCAGTTAGGGATGTGTTACTATTCCTTTTTAATTTTTCAATGACGCATTTGTGGATACCATTAACACTTTCCTTACTCTACCAAAAAGAAAAGGTTAACTTTTAAGGTTTTGAAATTTGTTTTTCGTGCAACTTAGTTTGTCTTACATAAATTTATCAGTATGTCTTATATGCTTGTTTAGATAAACTTGAGAAGAAAAATTGCTTTTGAGTGGCAAATTTTCTGTGCATTGTTATTAAATGTAGGGGGGCAGTGGATAGCGTAGCGTAGTGGTTAATGCCTCGTTCTCGGAATAGGAAAGTCCTGCGATCGAGTCCCAATTCCACTGAAGACCCATCGAGTATATGCGGAATGCGTACTCGTCAAATCTATGGGTCCGAAAGTCCTGTGGGCGGTCATGGCGCAGTTTCCCACGGGTACGGTCCTCCTTGGTGACAATTTCCCTCCACTTCAGTTACATCTCTAAATTGCGGAAATGGCGATAGATGACAGCATCTGTCACTTGTTTGTGTGTTTCGTCTGTCTTATTTGACGAAGGTTTATAAGTGGGTCTCTGACCAAGCACACAAACCAGAATATATATGTCTACCAACCAACTAAATGAAGGGTCAAGCGGAAAATGAAAACAAAACTTGATGGCTATAAGGTATGGGTCAGCAAATAACAAAATGGACAAAATATGGCAACCCTGGAAAGGCGTAATAATCTAAGAAGAGCTATTTGAGCTAGGGTTGATTAAAAAATGACATGTTGAAGAAGATGTACTAGAAAATTTAGAATTACAAAAAATAAAGACATCTTAAAAAATTTGAGTATGCAATTCTTGTGCAAAAAAAAAAAAATCAGTAGGTGACTCACTTAGTATTCTAAATTTGGATATTGTGATTTTTCATGCTCTAATATAACATAAAATGTAAAAATATTTTTCATGAAAATGGTTACACACATCGACGATTGTTTTCCATTGTCCTGAAAATTTCCAAATTAGATTTTTTTTAAATTTATCTCTTTATCAATTTGCTATTTCATAAACATTTTACTATCAAAATGAAAGTGTAAAGCACTGTAATGGAGGTTACTATTGATTGAAAGATAACTTTGTGTATTTATTTATGATTATACATTTCTTATTTCAACCGAAAAGCTCGAATTTTTTTTTTCTAAACCGATTTGGATTCGGATAAACGCGACTCTACTACTGTATTAGTTTGAAGAGGAAAATCCAGAAATGGTATACTGGTGCCGGCTCGTCACTTGACTGTGGTTCAAAATTACGACATCCGACGCCAATACCCCTCGTGTACCTCTAGCGCGACGATAATTCAAACTTACCTCATCTTACCAGAAATGGTTTAGTCCACCATTATATGTGATTGACAAGTTAATCCAAACAAAAATTGTTAAAATTTGACCTTGTATAAAGCAATATAAGTATAAGCCAATTAATCGATCTATTGGTCACAAGCTACAAGTGAATCGATCCATTACTTGATATGCTGACAGCACATAGACAACAAATCATAATCAATAACCCAATATTCTTATGTAATCTTTCAACAATTACCAATGTGTACTAACATATTGCGAACTCCCTTTGTCGTGATGAACAAAATCTACTTTTTAATAGTGCTATGAACTAATGAGAAAAAGTTCATTTCAGCATTTACTTTTAACTAGGATGACCTGACGCACTGTATTTTGTAGTACAGTTTAGTTTATAATTCAATTATCTAACTTTAAAAAAATTAAATAACCCCAGTTTAATTTTTTTATCGAATTTCAAACTATTAAAATATGAAATGTATACACATAAATAAATACGTACTTACAAAGTTGGATTTCTCGAACAAGGCAGTAATTTTTTATATTTGCTGCTCAACTTTGGTCCCGTACCCTTTCGAATAAACCGACTGTATATAAAATTTAATTTGTGAAAAAATAAGGATTATTTCATAATCGAAAAGTTAATTACTGAAACAAATCTGCCCAGGCTAGCTTAAAACAATTTGCTTGTTTTACGTGCTGTACAATCTATTATTCTGTTACCATTCCAAGATGACTTCTCCCAATAACTGCCTAATCCTCAGTCAATAAAATTTTCATCAAAAGAAATCTTAAAAGATTCAATTTGGTATCGATGAAGTAAAATGAAACACTAGTCCACTGGTGTGCTTCCTTCCTCTTACAATTGTTTCCGTTGGTTCCATGGCCAGACATTCAAAGGTACACAGAACATTGACGAAAAACCATTAAGCAATATAGCCAATCCATCAATTACATTGATCCTTCAAAAAATCGAATGCATCCATTAAATCTCTTTTTACACTTAAAAAATCTTTAACCTTCAGCACCGATGACGTCTCCCAATAGCTGCCTAATCCTCAGCCAATAAAATATTCATCAAAAGAAATCTTTAAAAATTCCTTTTGATATCGATGTAGCAAAATAAAACATACCAGCCAACTGGTGTGTTTCATTCCTCTTACAAGTGTTTCCATCGGAACCATGGCCATACATTCAAAGGTACACAGAACATTGACTAAAAACATTAACAATGACTATTAACATTAAATTTACCGATAACCATTAAGCAATCGCCAATCCATCAATTACATTGATCCTTCATAAAATCGAATGCATCCATTAAAACCCTTTTTACACTTCAAAAATCTTTAACCTTCAACACCGATGACGTCTCCCAATAACTGCCTAATCCTCAGCCAATAAAATATTCATCAAAAGAAATCTTAAAAGATTCTTTTTGATATCGATGTAGCAAAATGAAACAAACTAGTCCCAACCGGTGTGTTTCATTCCTCTTACAAGTGTTTCCATCGGAACCATGGCCATACATCCAAAGGTACACAGACCATTGACTAAAAACATTACTTTAAATTTATCAATAACCATTAAGCAATAGCCGATCCATCAATTACATCGATCCTTCATAAAATCGAATGCATCCATTTAACCCCTTTTTACACTTCAAAAAATCTTTAACCTTCAACACCGAAGACGTCTCCCAATAACTACCTAATCCTCAGCCAATAAAATATTCATCAAAAGAAATCTTAAAAGATTCTTTTTGATATCGATGTAGCAAAATAAAACATACTAGTCAACTGCTGTGCTTCAGCCGCCCCGGTGCGCTATAGTTAGGACTCTAGCCTTTGGAGCTGCTGGGGTCGGGTTTGAATCCCGGCAGGCATGGATGTCTGTGAAAGTCAATAAATGTTGTTATTTTTCAACGTGTTATTCATTTCTTTGTGACTGTGAAAATTATTTCTGTGTCTGTCCCACTTGACGAAAGCTTATAAGCGGTTCTCTGAACAAGCACCTAAGCTGGAATATATATATGTACCATATACCATACCATGCCATGCTGTGCTTCATTCCGCTTAACAAGTGTTTCCATCGGTTCCATGAAAATACATAAAAAGGTACACAGAACATTAACGAAAAACATTAAATTTATCAATAACCATTTAGCAATAGCCAATCCATCAATTACATTGATCCTTCAAAGAATGCATCCATTAAGGCATTAAACCAATTTTTACACTTTAAAAATCTTTAACCTTCAACACCATTGACGGCTTCAAATAACTGCCTAATACTCAGCAAATAAAGTATTCATCAAAAGAAATCTTAAAAGATTCTTTTTGATATCGATATAGCAAAATGAAACAAACTAGTCCCAACCGGTGTGTTTCATTCCTCTTACAAGTGTTTCCATCGGAACCATGGCCATACATCCAAAGGTACACAGACCATTGACTAAAAACATTACTTTAACTTTATCAATAACCATTAAGCAATAGCCAATCCATCAATTACATCGATCCTTCATAAAATCGAATGCATCCATTAAACCCCTTTTTGCACTTTAAAAATCTTTTAACCTTCAACACCGATGACATCTCCCAATAACTGCCTAATCCTCAGCCAAAAAAATATTCATCAAAAGAAATCTTAAAAGATTCCTTTTGACATCGATGTTGCAAAATGAAACATACTAGTCAACTGGTGTGTTTCATTATTCTTCCTCTTACAAGTGTTTTCATCGGAACCATGGCCATACATCCAAAGGTACACAGAACATTGACGAAAAACATTAAATTTATCAATAACCATTAAGCAATAGCCAATCCGTCAATCACATCGATCCTTCATAAAATCGAATGCATCCATTAAACCCCTTTTTACACTTCGAAATTCTTTAACCTTCAACACCAATGACGTCTCCCAATAACTGCCTAATCCTCAGCCAATAAAATATTCATCAAAAGAAATCTTAAAAGATTCCTTTTGATATCGATGTAGCAAAATAAAACATACCAGCCAACTGGTGTGTTTCATTTCTGTTACAAGTGTTTCCGTCGGTTCCATGGCCATACATTCAAAAGTACCCAGAACATTTACGAAAACCATAACTTTAAATTTATCAATAATCATTAGCAATCGTCAATCCATCAATTTTATTAATCTTTCAAAAAAAATCGAATGCATCCATTAAACCCCTTTTTACACTTCAAAAATACTTAACCTTCAACACCAATGACGTCACTCAATAACTGCCTAATCCTCAGCCTATTAATTATTCATCAATAGAAATCTTAAAAGATTCCTTTTGATACAGGTGTAGCAAAATGAAACATACTAGTCAACTGGTGTGTTTCAACCGCCCCGGTGGTGCAATCGTTAGGATTCTAGCCTTTGGAGCTGCTGGGGTCGGGTTCGAATGCCGGTCAGGCATGGATGTCTATGAAAGTCAATAAATGTTGTTATTTGTCTATGTGTTATTCATTTCTGTGTGACTGTAAAAATTCTTTCTGTGTCTGTCCCCCTTGACGAAAGCTTATAAGCGGTTCTCTGAACAAGCACACAAGCTGGAATATATATGTACCATACCATACCATGCTGGGCTTCATTCCGCTTAACAAGTGTTTCCATCGGTTCCATATGGCCATGTTTTCAAAGGTACACAGAACATTGACGAAAAACATTAAATTTATCAATAACCCTTAAGCAATAGCCAATCCGCCAATTACATCGATCCTTCATAAAATCGAATGCATCCATTAAACCACTTTTTACACTTTAAAAATCTATAACCTTCAACGCCAATGACGTCTCCCAATAACTGTCCAATCCTCAGCCAAAAAAATATTCATCAAAAGGAAATCTTTAAAAGATTCCTTTTGATATCGATGTAGCAAAATGAATCATACTAATCAACTGGTGTGTTTCATTCTTCTTACAAGTGTTTCCATCGGAACCATGGCCATACATCCAAAGGTGCAAGGACTGAAAACATTAAATTTACCGATAACCATTAGGCAATAGCCAATCCATCAATTACATCGATCCTTCATAAAAATCGAAGGCATCCATTAAACCCCTTTTTACACTTCAAAAATCTTTTAACCTTCAACACCAATGACGTCTTCCAATAACTGCCTAATCCTCAGCCAATAAAATATTCATCAAATGGGCGTCATCCCTGGAAGACCTTTATATAGCCCAAAAATGATCTTCAGGTAACAAGATAGACGTATCGATCCATGCCAGCTAATGGAGTCAGTTATGACTTCTTTTCCCATGGGGCTGAATATGGTAAATATGGCCATTAGTCATCAGCATTGGTCTTATAGGAAATCGATGGTTTTAACAGGATCCTCTTGGGAGTGATGATGCTTTTAGATGTCTGACGAGAGCGATTTGTTTCTGAATGGATTGACAAATCCGAAGAGACACGATAGATATTGTTTCAAACGACACTAAACTGCATTGAGTTGTGAAAGGTGGGTACGTAAGTTCAGTAGTTCGCCGAGTTTCAGTAGTTCGCCAACTCGCCAAAGAGCCGGCGTGATGTGATGGGTTAAGGCGCCATTGCATCGAGAACACTTTCCAGAGTTCTGTCCTTGTCCTAGACCCTAGACGTATTGTAAACGAATATAGTCTGTCTATTTACTTTGCGAACCTCGAAAAGACTTTACCACATTCCTTCGCTTTGGTTTTCTAGGAAACGGGAAGAGCATCGCTTTTCTAAACCAAGCGCATTTGAGGTTCTGTTGTTGCAGGGTTAACAATCCGAACATTCAAAGCCAAGTAAGGTAGGGAAGAACACGCTCATGCCGTTTCGAAGAAAACTACATCAGGGATGGGGGAGGAAAATGTTTTCGAGGCTCGCATTCTGGATAGACAAGGTATAGACGTATTGTAAACGAATAGTGTCGGTCAAAAAAATTCCAGACAATAATAATTATAAAGCCATGTATATACGGGTTTGGTGCGTTAAATATGCCGTAGTCCAAAGGATTTGACGCCTGGTACGATACAACTATTATCAACTTTCGTTGGGTGCCAGCTTCTGTTACTTGAGAACGTCCTAAAATAACGGCACAAAGGAAATAGCCTTAATGTAGCGCTAATGCGACCGTTAATTTAATCAAACTTCGATCAACAGTTCAAATCAAGTTAAAGCATGTGTAACAGTGTAACTCCTCGCTAGTCTATAAGATTAGCGGGAAAAGACAATGTAATCGTTTCCGTCTGCCTATTTCTAGCCTCCTTTAGGAGCTTTAACACAGCCATTAACGCCTCGTAATTTAGAACCCAGGTCAAGTGACGAGGTCGACACCTCAGCGGGCACCCGATGTAATTTCGTGCGACATCGCGTACGCTGACGCTGTCGGGATTTTGGACTACACAGATTTAACGAGTACTTCTGTCCCAGTCCTCTCGGGCCCATCCGTCACGAGTTGGATTTTCTACTCTTTCCCAGTACAGATATCCGATTTGTAGGATGACTGGCAGTAGGTGGAATTCGAACCCC